>OX637660.1:8126392-8619898 GCA_951802225.1 Euspilapteryx auroguttella | reverse complement strand
TATCAGCCTAAGGTCCATGAGACGAGATAGAGAACGCTAAAAACTATGATAATAAAGTCCTATATTACAGTAATAATAATAACAATAATAATAACACATCACACTCAGAGCCCCTAACTAGGAAGAACCTGTATCTAGGGCGCCCGAAACACACACAGAGACGAACATCACACCCAGACCGGAAACAAACATCGATATTCATCATATCAATATTCGCCCCGCCCAGGAATCGAACCCGGGTGCTCACGCTTACTCAGTCCACATCACGTAAGTAAACGTAACGTAACGTAAGTAAGTACTTACATTAAACAGAGGCGAGTACAAGACTGGCGTCCAAAGGGGCAGCAGACGAGTCAGAGCCGTCGAGTCGCACTCAAGTAGGGACTCGAGTAGACTCAGGAAATGGAGGTTTACCGTCTCTGCCAGCTAAAACAATATTATTTTTTTATATGTATTTACGTTTATATGATTTTCCGAGCCAGATACTTATTCTAGAATTCAAATTATATTGCTTTAATGACTGCATACAGGTGTTGTTAATAACTCAAGTAACATCGATAAGAATGTTAGTAGAAAACTGGGAAGTCACTTGCTAGTAGTAGAAAGTCAGTTCCTGATAGGAAAAAAGTCAGGTACTGATCGATGATGGCCAGTCAACGAGAGCAAAAGTCAGTTACTGATTGATAATACTCAGTTTGTGATTGAAGGTAGTCAGTTAATGAACGCAAAAGTCAGTTACTTACTGCTATCAATCAATATTTATAAAACTCTTCCGTTACTGACTGACTGACTGACTGACAGACAACGCAGAGCCGAAACTACTGGGCGTAGCGGGCTGAAATTTTGCATGTAGGTTCCTTAGGGAGTGTAGGTTAGCACTAAGAAGGGATTTCCCGAAATTCACACGGGAACGGGAAAAAACGGGAGTTTTGTGTTTATGAGAAATCTGCGTGGGAAAAACCGCGGGGCAGCCTCTAGTACGTTTATAAGTATACAAATTACGTGAAATTAATGTGGTAAGACAGTTGATAAAAGTTTTTATAATGTTTACACAGTATTAAGTCACTTTCTGATTGCAAATCTGATACTGATAGCAAAAAATTAGAAAGTAAATAGCTGGTAGTAAAAAGTCAGTAACTTACAGTAGGTAGAACGTCACTTACTGATATTCTAAAGAGCCAGTTTACAGCGATGCCAGCGTCATTTGCGAAAAAAAAAATTCTAAACTAAGTCAAATATCAAAAAAAAAATCCACATTTTTTTGACACTTTCAAAGCAAACAAATTCAGAAGCAAAGCTAGAGGAAAACAAACAAAAATTGTAAGAAAGTAAAGCACTGAACTCACCACTCGACTCTGAACAGCAACTTGGAGCACAGAAGGCAGTAGTTTACTCCAAAAGTCCAGTAGGATGCAAATAGTCGTATGATGAGGCTCGCTGTTCGGCGCGTGCGACTCCGTCAGCTGCTCCAGGTAGATCGTCCACAGTTGGCACAGTATGAAGGCGTGGAACAGTGCCGACATACGCTGCACTCCTGGCTTCGATTGCTCCACGTATGATGACATTATTGTCTGCGGGTGATACGATTTGTTAACTTTGTTTCATTATATATTAATAGTTATTGTTGTAAATAAGAAATTAAATCTGGTTGTCTCTGTGTTTCGCAATTACGTCTAAACTACTGAAGCTATATGGCTGAAATTAAGAGAATTATGGCTGAAATGTAGCTTAGTAATTTTTATGTATGGTCTGACGTATGGTGACCCCTACTTATTTTGAACGAGCTGTCCTGGCTTACTTCGTTACGCCATAGAATATAAGATGCTACTAAAGACTTGGCTCTATAGACTATGTTCTTTTGACTGCCCCGAATGGGCGAATAAAAAACAAACAACAACTACCAATCCACCTGTCAAAATAAGTAAACAACGGAAAAAAAATATTTAACCTTGGGTTATATTATTTGAGTTTGAGAAGGATCCCTAATTTTTTTGAAAATCTAATATAGCCTATGTCACTCGGGGATAGTGTAGCTTCCTACCAGTGAAATAATTTTTCAAATCGGTTCAGTATTTCCGGAGCCTATTCGTTACAAACAAACAAATCTTTCCTCTTTATAATATTGGTATAGATAGTATTTTATGGAATGAAGCTTAGCAACGCTCTGCTAGATGATCAGAACTCTATATTAGTTGCTCTATGGTACAGTGGCTCTGGCACCATCCGAAGGCCGGGCAGCGGCGTGAAATACTTGAAGAGCCATACATGCAACCCAACCTTCGAAAATGTTTGTCCGTGCGCCTGATCCAATGCAATGCAACTCGCAAAACTTAAGTGGCAGTGCACAGGACACATAGCTCGAAGAACGTATGGTCGTTAAGGTCACGAAAACTTCTCGCATGGTAACCGTTCACTGGAAGACGCAGATTAGGCAGACCAAGACCTGGGAAAGGTTGCAGGAGTACACTACATAAGTGACGCTTAAGACCGGTCAGGCACATGAACGTCTTTCGTCTGAGATGATGATGATGATGATGAGGGTCCAGCAGTCACCTGCACGTGGTCGGCCAGGTGGCAGGTGTGGTCGGTGGCCAGCGGCAGCGGCTCGAGCTGGGCTCCTCCGCGCCAGTTGCACAGCGCGCCCACGATCAGCCAGGACAGCAGGCGCACGCGGCTCACGCACTCGCCCAGCTCGCGGGACCTGGAGACGACACTTATAGGGTAAGCTGTCTTTCTTGGCTACCCTTCCTCATATTGGCATGATCCAATAAGAGGCTGGATATAAGGATTCTTGGCCTTTAACAGCTGTAAAAACAAAAACGATGTTATGTATGGTGTTTTAATGCTGTGGAACGTAAAGAATCCTTAATTTCAGTCCTCCAATAAGGAGTCAGCAAAATTATATGCAGGTGAGGATGAAAACTTAAAGCAAATTTTAAATAAAAGATTATAAGTAAAAAGAAAACAGTCTACAATACGATAAAATACTAGTCAACAGGCAGGGTCCGGTTTAGAGGCGAACAGGATACCAATTCAGCACAACTCTTCCGTTGCTCAAGCCAACCAAAGCTGCTGATCTTTTAAGGACTAATCGGCTTCATAAATCTGTAAAAAAAAAACTTACGGTGGTTGAAAGGCAGGCGCCCTCTCCCTTCCCCTGGCTAGCTCCAGAGCGACATACTGAGCCAGGCCCCCTTTCACGACAGCCCCTAAAGTGTCTTCATTCAAGCATATTAGGTTTCTATTCACTATTGATCTTGAAACTGAGCCCTGGGTGAAAGAAAGAACAGTTAAATTTTTGGCCTGTTTTGTAAGTAGAATTCTACTGTAGTTTTTTTTTTTTTGATGCACCATTTTATCCGAATCATCATCAGCCGAGTTTTTTTTTCAGACCAGGAAGAAAATTTTGAAAGGATTTGTACGTTTTCTATCACGCTTTCTTTAGCAGATTTCAAAATTTTAAAACTACCCTTACCTTAATCTTATTCAACAGCTGCGGATCCAACAACAACTCCGTCAATTCTTGCAACTGGGGCCTCATGCAGTCAGCCGCACCCTCGGCCAACTCGCGGGCCCCTGGGGGCGCGGGGCCCGGGCCTCGAGGCCCAGGGGGCCCTGGAGGCCCGGGGGAGGGGCCCAAGCGGACTGACGCTGGCACTTGTGGGGGTAACAGAAGTGAGCAGCCGTAGCCTAGGAAGACGGGTATTTATAATATATTTATATGAATAATCATTTATAATATATTTATATGAATAATCATTTATAATATATTTATATGAATAATCACACTTTTATTAATTTTTCTTTTAATAGCAACAGCTCTATATCATCATCATCATTTCAGCCGTAGGACGTCCACTGCTGGACATAGGCCTCCCTCAAGGCTCTCCATCTGTACCGATCGCAGGTGGCCTGCATCCAGCGTGGACCCGCAGCCTTGCGCAGATCATCCGTCCATCTGGTCGGTGGACGTCCTACGCTGCGCTTGCCGATCCGTGGTCGAACACTCGAGAACTTTTCGGCCCCAGAGGCTCTATATAGATATCAATTTTTTTCATCGATTAGTCAGCATGTATGGTAGAAGAGCCGTAGAATCTATATGAATAGATAGGATGGCCGCCAACATCACCGCAATAGGTTCAGCATTCGACGTACATCCAAATGTATCTTTTCAAAGGCAGATGTTTATTATTTTGGGCCCTCTACCTGAATGAATTACTTCATCTAGTTTTAAGTTACGAAAAAGCATCTCTCAAACACAAATAAACAACAAACCTTGCAGCAAAAACTGTATAAGCACAAAGAAGTTATCATCAGGTATGGTCGTCTTGGTAGTAGCAGCTCTCAACAGTTCAGCCGCTAAGACTCTGGCCGGCAACAGTCTAGCGCGGTCGCGGGGGAAGGCTCTGGCCGCTGCGCCACACAGCTCTAGTACTAGGGATAGAGGTAGCTGGCAGTTTTGAGCGCAGTAGCTAATCAGCTTTGAGATCGGCTCCAGGATACTCTGTGAGAGACAGGGATTGAGAGTGTCAAGGCGGTAACTCACGGTATGGCGCGAAATTCAATTTTTTTCACGTTTTTTAATTATTTTGGCAAAAGTATTCATTTTTAATAAAGTCTAAATTAATTCGCGTACGTAGAAACGTATCTCCCACATTGTGATATATCGTTTTTGAAAGACAGAGTTACCGATTTTGTGTATATTCAAGGAACTTGATACACAAAATCTGTACGTCTGTCTTCCAAAAACGTTGTATTACAATGTGGGAGATGGTTTTTTACATACGCGAATTCATTTAAAATTTATTAAAAATGTATAGTTTCGCCAGAATAAATAAAAAACACTAAAAAAAATTAATTTCACGCCATACCGAGAGTTACCACCTTAATACAAGATTAAGTCGCCAGGTCCGTTGAGATTGTCACGGAAGTGATATAAAATTATTAAAATCTGTAAAAACGATCAGAGGGCCTATTATGGCCGCATTTGCAATATTGCTTTTCATCCTCCAAGTGTCAAAGTCAATACAAAAAAATGCAAAGAGGACGCAAAGCAAAATTGCAAAAGCGGCCGTAATAGCCCCTCAGTTTAGCGTCAGTAAGTACAAACTTACTGATGGAATAGACTGATCATGATCATTGCAAGAAGACAAATGAGTATAGCTCAAGATAAGGATTATTATATTGTTAATGATTTGGTGACTGATTTAGGCAGCAATTTCTAAAAAAGTTTAAAAAATATATTGACAAGCTTTTTTAGGTTTGACGAAGGCTTTAGCCGTAGCGCTTTACAGCTCTAGTACCAGCGCTAGAGGTAACTGGCAGTTCTGAGCGCAGAAGCTTATCAGCTTTGAGATCGATTCCAGGATGCTCTGTGATAGACTATGGCGACGAGATAGACGAGAAAGTTATGGCTAAATGCTCAGTCACATCAGTTTAAGTCTAGATTGATGCCAAACTAATACCAAATTTCAATTTCAATACCAATAACAGGCTTCAGTCTATCAATCTGTCAATGAGACGATCAGAGGGGCTATTACGGCCACATTTGCAATATTACTTTTCGTCCTCTAGAGTGTCAAAGTCAATACAAATAAAATGCAAAGAAGACGCAAAGCAATATTTCGAAAGCGGCCGTAATAGGCCCTCGGTTGAAACAACTGATAATTGAATAAGAATAAGAAAACATTTATTTGGTTCACAAACACATAGGCATACAAAAAATAAAATAAAAAATAATAATGAGATAGAATTTTTTTTATATAAAATTAATAAATAGTAATAATTATTAATTAATATATATATAATTTTTTTATTGAAAGAAAAGAAAACAAAATGTTTTCGGCCGTCATCGCAACTGAATAAGGTTTATTAAATAATGTTTATTATTTTAATGTTTACCTTTTAGTAGGGTGTCTATTAAACTACTCGAGTGAACTGGATGCGGGTTGAAAAATACCGGTTACTGTGGCAAATTGTAAAGCAAACCTCTGTGTGAAGTAGTAGAAATTTACTTCCGTAAATTTTTGCTGGGCGTATGAACTATGAACCGAGCAGAAACATTTATCCATTGATATTGAATGTTTATAGTAACTCACCTTGCACTGCGCGGCGCCGGGCACGCGCAGCACGGCGGCGGCGGCGCGCAGCAGCGGCAAGGCGTCGTCCAGCAGCGGCAGCGCCAGCAGCGCGGCCCGCAGCAGAGCCTCGAACTGCTGCAGCAGCGCCGCGCACGCGGCCAGCGGCCCGGGCGCCTCGGAGCCCAGGCATTCCAGGTAGAGGGCTATGTTCGTGCCCAGGATCGGCAGTTGCTAGAGGTAAATAACTACAGTTTTAACAGCCTCAGCAGCATCCCAGTGTATTTTATCATTTGTTTGACTAATTATTATATACCAAAAACCTGTAACACTAATCTATATATATAAAACTCAAAGGTGACTGACTGACTGACTGACTGACTGACTGACTGACATAGTGATCTATCAACGCACAGCCCAAACCACTCGACGGATCGGGCTGAAATTTGGCATGCAAGTAGATGTCATGACGTAGGCATCCGCTAAGAAAGGATTTCCCGAAATTATTTCAGGAACGGGAATTACGGGACTTTTTAGTTAGTATGAAAAATCGACATTATTGAGTGTATCGACGTGAAATTTGGTGTACAGTTTCCTCAGTGAATGAAGGAGTGTTGTAAGAAAGGAAATAAAAAAATTCCCACGGGAACGGGAACTACGGGACTTTTTTTAGTGAGAATGAAAAATCGAGATCCTAAGATGAATCGACGTGATATTTGGTGTACAGGTTCCTTAGTAAATGTAGGAACGTTGAAAGAAAGTAATTTACAAAATTCCCACGCGATCGGGAATAACGGGACTTTTTTTGTGGTAATGAAAAATCGACTTTCTTGAGTGTATCGACGTAAAATTTGGTGTACAGTCTCCTCAGTAAATGAAGGAGTGTTGAAAGAAAGGAAATAAAAAAATTCCCACGGGAACGGGAACTACGGGACTTTTTTAGTGAGAATGAAAAATCGATATCCTAGGGTGAATCGAAGTGATATTTGGTGTACAGGTTCCTTAGTAAATGTTAAAAGAAAGTAATTTACAAGGAACGTTAAAAGAAAGTAATTTACAAAATTCCAACGGGAACGGGAATAACGGGACTTTTTTTGTGGTAATGAAAAATCGCATTTCTTGAGGGTATCCACGTGAAATTTGTGTACAGGTTCCTCAGTGAATGCAAGTGTGTTGAAAGAAAGGAAGTAACTAATTTCCCATGGAAACGGGGATTTCCGGACTAATTATTTTGTATGAAAAAGTTAATTTCTTGAGTATGTCAAAGTGGAATTTGGTCTACAAGTGTCTCTGTGGATAAAGTAGTAGTAGTTGGAAGAAAGAAATATACTAAATTCCCACGGGAACGTAAAACGGGACTCTTTAGTTACATGGAAACAATGTATATTTCTTTATTTTGACGTGAAAATAGGTAAACGGGTTCTTCAGTGGGTGTAATTAGATTCAGAGTCATATTAAGAAAAGATTCACCAAAATTCACATGGTAACGGAACATTCCCAAAAAACGTAAAGCGCCTAAAAAAATTTTACTCGCGTAAGTTCATAATCCAACTACCGAGCTAATATTTTACCTAAACAGCTATATAAATGTTAGGAATATGAGTTTCAGTGTCGAATGGTGGAGTGTAGAAAGGAATTTCTGAAGTATCCACGGGAACTGAAATAAACAAAATATTACTACTGTAAGTAGGAAGATATTTTAAGGGGGTATAAGTGCGATCAGAAATGATGTCACAAAAATCCTGAGTAGTAAATCAACCAGTAATTAACGTTTTTAATGAAAAAGCGCGTGCGAAGCTGCGGGCAAAAGCTAGTACCCTATATACTGCTTCCCAATTAAGATATCCCAATGGCCCGTCTTAAATCAAAGGGGTTGTTACGGCCGCTTTTGTAATATTGCTTTTCGTCCTCCAGAGTATCAAAGTCAACACTGTGCAGTACAATAATGCTAGAGATGAAAAACTACAGTTTTAGCAGCCTCAGCAGCAGCCCAGTGTATTTTATCATTTGTTTGACTAACGAATATTAAAAAAAACCTGTAACACCCTATATACTGCTTCCCAATTAAGATATCCCAATGTCTTAAATCAGTACGGGTAACAGACAGTACAATAAGTATTGCACTAGTATTACATTACTAATTGAATGATCATTGGAGAAGAGATTAATTAGTTTCGATAAGTTAAGGGGCAGTGCTAGGACTGCAGACCGCAGTAGAGTCTCAAACTGCTGCAGTAGGTCGACGCACGCGGCCAGCGGCCCGGGCGCCTCGGAGCCCAGGCATTCCAAAGAGAGCTATGTTCGTGCCCAGGATCGGCAGTTGCTAGAGATGAAAAACTACGGTTTTTAGCAGTCTTTGCTTGTCTTTGGTGAACTATTCAAATAATAGATATGCACACGTTTTTAACCGACGAAAAAACAAAAAGGAGGAGGTTCTCAATTCGTCGCGTATATATACAGGATGGCCCATAAGTCCTCTGAAATTTAAATTTCGAATAAAATTCAAACGGTGCGCAAGAATGGCGCGCGGGGTACGGGGGAAGCACTAACGGTCTTTCGGAATTCAGTCGCCATGGAGCGTTTCGCTGGTGCGGACCGTGCTTTTTGTGTGCGGCGGCAGAATTATTGTAAATTTCGAGAACCCAAACTGTCGCTTTAGGGCTATGTTAGGGCCTTTCATGTTTGCGATTTGGATTTTCGCAACTCCAGTAGCGACAATTCTGCTTGTTGACATGGCCGTTGATGAGGAAGTGAGCCTCATCAGAGACGTGTTATTCTCTGAGCCCAAAGTTAGTCAAAATGAAAACTCAACCAAATTCAAGATCTGTATCTTTACAGAGCAGTAAAAAAAAATACAGGGGTTTTTCACTTAAAATAAAAATGTTTCTATTTCAAGGCACTCTTTCCAAGCTGTACAGAGTACAGCATTAGTCCCTCACCTCAATGGGCAGCGTTTTCTTGGCGTTGATCTGTTCCAGCGCAAGCTGCAGCGGCCCGCACGGGTACAGCTCGCTGAAGTCGATGAACGCGTGCGCGATGCTCTTGTATAGTTCTTTGCGTTGCTTCTCTGCAATACCATCCATCAATCAATATAATATATTTGAGGATTTAAATCAATCAATCAATATATATAAAACTCTTCCGTTACTGACTGATTGACTGACAGACAACGCAGAGCCAAAACTACTGGGCGTAGCGGGCTGAAATTTTGCATGTAGGTTCCTTAGGGAGTGTAGGTGAGCACTAAGAAAGGATTTTCCGAAATTACCACGGGAACGGGAAAAAACGGGAGTTTTGTATTTATGAGAAATCTGCGCGGGAAAAACCGCGGGGCAGCCTCTAGTATATCAATATATATAAAACTCTTCCGTTACTGACTGACTGACAGACAACGCAGAGCCGAAATAACTGGGCGTAGAAAGCTGAAAATCGACACTTGGGTTCCCTGGGGAGTGTAGGTGAGCACTAACAAAGGATTTTCCGAAATTACCACGGGAACGGGAAAAAACGGGAGTTTTGTATTTATGAGAAATCTGCGCGGGAAAAACCGTGGGGCAGCCTCTAGTATTGGTATAGATAGAAAACAAGATAAGACGGCACCAAGGACGAGGAAGATAAAGTCAAGACAGACCATTAGTCCTCTGAGTGAATATCTGCAGGAAGACGTGATGCGGCGCCAGCTGGTGCAGCACGCAGCGGAGCAGCTGCTGCGCGCCGCCCAGCGCCGCCCCCGGCAGCCGCCGCCCGCCCTCCGCCTGCCACGCGTACCCGCCCAGCGTGGACACCCTACAGGTATACTACATGCTAATACTGCACAAGGTCTCTCTAGAACACTCATCATCATTTCAGCCGAAATACAGCCACTGCTGGACATAGGCCTGATTTTGTAAAGGGGGGAAATGCCTATCGCATTTCCCGACGCTCGGGGAAGCGTCGGGGGTATGTGGGGCTCGTACCCACTAGAACCCCCCGGCGGCCGTCTTGGCGCTTTTGGGAAGAACAACGACTAAGTCGTTCCCACGCTCAGCTGCTATCAGCTTCGTGCACGGGGAGGGCATATTGTTCCCTCCGGAGCGGCGGCACAGTGCCACAAGCTGTGCCGCCGCCCATCTCGGGGCCGTTTGACGAGTGTGTCGGGCCCCCGCCCTTCACACCCACGACCCCTTCTAGTCGCCTCTTACGACAGGCAGAGTATACCGTAGACCTATTCTTACGCCCGGACCTACAGGGCTTTTGGGCATAGGCCTCCCCCACAAATCGCCAGAACGACCCTCATCCAGTGTAATCCGGCAGTTTTTACCGGTTCGTCTGATCACCTTGTGATAAGTAAGCCTACTCTGCATTTTTTCAGTTTACAGGCGCCACTCGACAACTTTTCTGCCCTAGCTACCGTCTATAACACATCACACTCAGAGCCCCTAACTAGGAAGAACCTGTATCTAGGGTACCCAAAACACACACAGAGACGAACACTAGACCCAGACCGGAAACAAACACTATATTCATCATATCAATATTCGCCCCGCCCGGGAATCGAACCCAGGTGTACATGCTTACTCAGTCCACATCACTGCCAACTGAGCCACGGAGCAGTCACTAAGCTGTGTTTGGACTTGTTACAAATGTTGTAATGAACTTTAGAGTAGAATCATTTGACAGAGGAGGGCTCGTTTGGGGGCCTCTCCAGGCGACTATTGTCGTAAGGCATGAGCCAATTGGTGGGCACCCTGTACTACCTCGCCTCTCACAGTATAGTATACTTTACCAAATAAAGTACCAATTTTAATTAGATTAGTCTAATTGACTTTCAAAAAGCGACATCATGTATCCTATATATAATCTTTTTTACTTTTACTTTACTTTACTTTGACTAGGATCACATAAATGAAAAATCAATAGCAATAAAAGAAAGAACAAAAAAGAAGAAAAAGAGAAGAAGCATGTATTTTTTTTTTTTTTTTTAACTAAAGGAACTATTAGACTATACTTGCAGAATACAGAGTGTTTCTGACAAGGCGGTAATAAATCAAAGGAGGGATTCTGCTCACCATACCTAACAACTTTCCCAAAGCAACATGGGTCGAAATGTCAAAACAAAAATCAGCCGTCCCGTACATTGACCCCGTCAGCTGATCGAACCAATGTATGGAACAGCTGTTATTTTAGATTCAATCAAATATCAAATAATCAAATAAATCTTTATTCAATATAGGATACAAGATATCACTTATTGAAAGTCAATTAGACTACATATTACACACATAATACACATAGATTTTGACCCATGTTGCTTTGGGAAAGTTGTTAGTTATGGTGAGCAGAATCCCTCCTTTGATTTATTACCGCCTTGTCAGAAGCAGCCTGTACAACCCGCACCTTGCCACATGAAGCAGGATGTGCGGCAGCAGCGGCGCCGCCAGCGCGGGCGAGCGATGCACGAAGGTCCCCAGCACGATCACGCACAGACCTGTTTCCTCGTCGCTGTACTGTTCTACTGCCGTGCCGCATTCTGAACCTGTTATAAAATATTTGTTCGAGTCATTCGACGCCCAGAGTTCGAGTTGCGGTAAGCCTAAAGAAATAAGGAGGAGAAAAGAAAAAAGCAGACAGAAAAAAGAAGAGAAAAAATAAATAAAAAATATTGTTAGGCCTCATTTAGGGAGACGCGGCCG
Source organism: Euspilapteryx auroguttella (assembly GCA_951802225.1). Lineage (NCBI taxonomy): Eukaryota > Metazoa > Arthropoda > Insecta > Lepidoptera > Gracillariidae > Euspilapteryx > Euspilapteryx auroguttella. The sequence goes on along the minus strand of OX637660.1, from coordinate 8,608,149 downwards.
CCGACGCGTCTCCTTGTAAGATATCAAACACAGGCCTATGTTTTGTTCTTGAACCGTTAAACGACGCGGACACCGTCGCGACGCCCGCGGTGTTGACTGTGCCAACGCGTCTCCGTAAACGGTCTCCATACATTGCTATACGGTTGATGTTATCGCAGCACGCCCCGCACGACGCCTCGCGCAACGCCCCGCGTGCTCTTAAATGCGGCCTTAGGTGGGTAAACACATAACGCATAAAATTAAAACTGAGAAGCTAAATAATATCTAAATCAATACATAGTATAAAACAAAGTCGCTTCCCGCGTCTGTCCCTATGTATGCTTAAATCTTTATAACTATGAATCGGATTTCGATGCGGTTTTATTTAATAGATAGACTGATTAAAGAGGAAGATTTATAAGTAGAATACATGCAAAAGATAGTAATAGGTAGGGCGTTACGAAGTTCGCCGGGTCGACTAGAAACGCATAAAATTAAAACTGACTAAGCCACGGAAGAAGCTAAATAACATCTAAATTAATTATAATCATAACAACACTGAGCTAAGGACCAACTCACATCGATATTTGACGCCGGTGGCGCTGTAGTCGTTGCGCGTGCGCCCGTCCGCCCACCAGCCGGCGCCGCGGAACAGACTCTCTGAAAATTTTATTGCTGGTAACAATAGAGATATAGCATGGCACAGATAACTAGAAAATAATGGGGGCGCCACTTTGTATGTGGACTAAATATTTTTTATTTAATTTCTCCCTGAATAAAACACCATTTAGGCCCAGAGTTAGTCAAAATCAAAAATTAACAAATTCATGATCTGTTTCTTTACTAGAAGTTATAATTTTGTAGGTTTTCCAACTAAAGATAAAAATGTTTCCGCGTCAAGACACCGTTGCCAAGCTGGAATAGTGTAGCAGATTTTTTGTGCAGGTTTTTGTAGGTTTACAGTTTTACAAAGACTAGACTACCTACTTCCAAGCGTCTTTTTCGTTTACATAATCATTAACATTGTAATAAGCTTTCTTAACAAGAAGCTTTTGTGGTACAGTAGCGGTCTAGGTCGCCGTAACACTTTCGGTTTTTCTGTATAGCACAATAGCTCTTGTTCTTTGGCAGTCTAGGGCTGACGAAACCATAGACAAATCTGTAACGGCCTCCTAGACCGCCACTGGACATCATTTTCATAATATTATCATTTCATATATTACTAGAGGCTGCCCCGTGGTTATTCCCGCGCAGATTTCTCATAAACACTAAATTCCTGTTTTTTCCGTTCCCGTGGGAATTTCGGGAAATCCCTTCTTAGTGCTCACCTACACTCCCCAAGGAACCCACGTGCCAATTTTCAGCTTTGTACGCCCAGTAGTTTCGGCTCTGCGTTGTCTGTCAGTCAGTCAGTCAGTCAGTCAGTCAGTAACGGAAGAGTTTATATATATTGATGTTACTTCGATTCCCATAAAGCATTTGTTTGTCTTTTTTAGAATGAAGCAAACTTCATAGAAAAAAGCGCGTTGCTTCGAGCACAGAAGCTCGTTTATCATGCTTGTGTGAGTGAGAGGAGACGTGCTGCTTGTACTGAGAGGTAACTCAGAGGTGACCGAGCGCGGGACCGCACTTGCTGAGGGAGGCAGGGAGTGCTCTACTGTATGTAGTACTATCTATTATACTGTGTCTTGACTATAGTGTAGAATACATAGTGTGCTTTTACTAGGGAACTTTCCAGCGATTTAACCCCACAACTCACCAGTGGGCGCGGATTCAGGCAGGTCGGGGTCCGCCGGCGACCCCAGCGCGGGCTGGCGCGCCAGGCGGCGGGGGGACGGCCCCGCGCCGCGGCCCCGGCATCGACCCCGACTCTCGACCCCGGGGGCTTCGGGAACGGCCTGAGCGGGCTCTGACTTGCTTGAGTCGGTCTTGTCTGTTGAATCTGGCTCTGTAAACACATGCAATGATATAGTGCGCGCAAAATATGTCTGCGCGCGGTAAAATAAGAACCAATAAGCTATTTGTTACCCCTTTCTTCTCTACGCTGTAAAATCATTGCGAAAGGGAGTAGAATCATTTGACAGAGGAGGGCTCGTTTGGGGGCGTCTCCAGGCGACCATTGTCGTAAGGCAAGGCAAACATTGTTTGCCTGAGCCAATTAGTGGGCACCCTGAACTACCTCGCCTCTATCAGTATAGGATACTTTACGAAATAAGGTATCAATATTAATTAGATTAGTCTAATTGACTTTCAATAAGCGATATCTTGTATTGAATAAATCATTTTTTACTTTTTTTTTACTTTTACTGCTATCAGCCATATGTTTTGAGTAGTATATGAAGTAGTTTAGTTTGTTTGTAGTTTTGTAGTAGTTACGTATTGATTGATTTAAATACTTTTATTCAGTTTAACATTACATTATAAGTACATTGTTCCTCAAACAGCACAGCTGTTTTTCGGAGATGTTTACGCTCTTCAACAAACTTATTTATCGTTAAGTAAAAATTATATATTAAAAATTAAACGCTTAGTAGGTACATACCTTAGCAACTAATGAGACATATTTGTATACAGTGCGGACTTCTGTATACTAACTTTGACTGTTGATTTAAATATACCGTATAGACTAAATGACACCTTGAATTAATTAAAGAGTGTCAGAAACAAGGATACAATAAATTTTAAAGACTTGAGCCCCTAATTAGGGACTCTTAAAAGATAAGATAGTAGGAGGAAAATTCTTGAAGCCCTATGTCCTCGCTAGGGATAACAGGAAAAGAAGAAGAAGAAGAAAGATAAGATAACGATGGTGCAGCAGAGTCTCAATTATGTTAAATATTTCAATATAATTTTGAGTACTTATTTATGTATTATTTTAGTTAATAGAAAATTATTTTTTTTAGTTAGGTATATAAGTATCTAATCATAAAAAATAGTTATCAAAGTCAAAGTACAAAGTCAAAGTCAAATTCTTTATTCAATATAGGATACAAGATATCACTTATTGAAAGTCAATTAGACTACATCTAATTGCTATTGATACCTTATTTGGTAAAGTATCCTATACTGTGAGAGGCGAGGTAGTTCAGGGTGCCCACCAATTGGCTCAGGTAAACAAATGTTTGCCTTGCCTTACGACAATGGTCGCCTGGAGAGGCCCCCAAACGAGCCCTCCTCTGTCAAATGATTCTACTCCCTTTCGCAATGATTTTACAGCGTAGAGAAGAAAGGGGTAACAAACTCTACTTTACAATTTATCTCTCTCTTTTTTTTTTTCCTTTTGTTTTGTGATATTACAATACAATTAGGTGACAATACAATGAACATTATACAGATTATCAACTTTATATACTCACCAGGTAAATTCAAAGCCTCCCGAACTCTGTCAACGAGAGCGTTGAAAACCGGATACGGCTCCTTCGATAATTTCGGACCGATTGGTAACAATCTGAAATAAGTATTTTATTTTACTTATCTTTATAAAAAAATTGATTGCTGTTCGTCTGTCACACAAAAATTTGAAAAAAGGCTGGGCCAATTAAGTTGATTTTGGCTTTAATATGTTTGGCGTAGTCGTAGTCTAGGACAGGTTTGAAAATATGGAAAAATTACTGGTTCACGCGGGCGTCGCGGGCACAGCTATTATTATTTATTTATTTACAGCCTTAAGCGTCCTTCTAATGGACAAGGCCTCTTTACCTTTTTTACACTTCTCCCGATCCTGGGCACAATCCCACCAGTACTACTATTGCAGTTGACAATGGATATGTAAAATAAGATAAGAGAATTCTATATTGCAATCAAAATAAAATAAAAAACATAAAAACATAACATGTAATGGGAATTGAAAAAGAAAGATGGCGCTATACAGACTATAGAGCGCTGTTTCTTTTTTTAATAGCCATAATTATATCCATTGCTGACCGCAACAGATCCCCAGGTCTTGGTGTGGGCTCCTAGACCATCGCTCCACCTTTTTTTTGTATCGGGGGGAAATACGATAGGCTCCAGGGAGCGTCGGGGGTGTGTGGGGCTCGCACCCACTAGAACCCCGGGGGCCGCCGGGGCGGCCGTCTTGGCGCTTTTGGGAAGGACCCCGGGAACCACGCATTATAGCGTCCGAAGTTCTTCCTACGCTCAGCTACTATTAGCTTTGGGCATGTTGTTCCCTCCCGGCTCGCCCCCGGGGCTGCGGCGGCACAGTGCCACAAGCTGTGCCGCCGCCCATCTCGGGGCCGTTTGATGAGTGTGTCGGGCCCCCGCCCTTGACACCCACGACCCCAAAGACCCCGCCTAGTCGCCTCTTACGTTAGGCAGGGTATACCGTAGACCTATTCTTACAGGGCTTATCATCGCTCCACCTCCCTTCCTAGGTCGACCATGTCGCCTCTTGCCATCTCTTGGGAAAGCTACTAAATAATACAAATAAATAATTAGGTCAGACAACCCACCTCTCCTGCGGCGGTATGTGGAAGGGCGCCGCCGCCTGCGCGCCCCACGACGCCTCCGTCTTGGACAGGAGCGACTCCGGCGACGCGCTCGGCGCGCCCGCGCACGCTTTTACTGTACAACGTTACAGTAGATATTACAGATGAATCAATACATCTATACCAATTTTATAAAGAGGAAAGATTTGTTTGTTTGTTTGTTTGTAACGAATAGGCTCCGGAAATACTGAACCGATTTGAAAAATTCTTTCACTGGTAGGAAGCTACACTATCCCCGAGTGTCATAGGCTATATAAGATTTTCAAAATAATTAGGGATCATTACTTAAACTCGAATAAAGTAACCCGAGGTGCAATATTTTTTCCATTGTTTACATATTTTGACAAGTGGTTTGTTGTTGTTGTTTGTTTCTTTATTAAGATACTACTAAAGACTTGGCTCTATAGACTTTTTTCCTTAGACTCCCCATCTAAGGAAAAAAGTCTATAGAGCCAAGTCTTTAGTAGTATCTTTTAATCTATTGCGTAACGAAGTTATCCGGGAAAGCTCGTAGTCTTAATATACAGGGTGAGTCTTTATAAAGTGCACAGTATACGATTAGGGGTGATACTAGCTAGACCCAATTTTATCGACAAAAAAAAATATAAAAAAAATTCGTTAATTTTTTATTGACATTTTAATTTTCAAATTAGCAACTATGAACCCCGTGTGCTTATAGTATTATAACTTCTGAACCAAGTGCTGTATCACTTTGAAATAAATGCAGTAATCATCACAAATTATTTATATATACAGGGTGTTTCTGACAAGGCGGTAATAAATCAAAGGAGGGATTCTGCTCACCATACCTAACAACTTTCCCAAAGCCACATGGGTCGAAATCTCAAAACAAAAATCAGCCGTCCCGTACATTGACCCCGTCACCTGATCGAACCAATACCAATGTATGGAACAGCTGTTATTTTTTTTGAGATTTTGACCCATGTTGCTTTGGGAAAGTTGTTAGTTATGGTGAGCAGAATCCCTCCTTTGATTTATTACCGCCTTGTCAGAAACACCCAGTATAAATCAAAGGTTACTGACTGACATAGAACGCACAGCCCAAACCACTGGACGAATCGGATTTTATGACGTAGGCTTCCGCTAAGAAAGGATTTTGATTTGACAAAATAGGGGATGAAAATTTGTATGAAACTTTTTCATATTTAACTGATCCGGCTGAGACTATGCGTGAAATACTGAACCGAAAACTGAAAAATTATTTCACTCTTGGGAAGCTACACTGTCCCCGAGTGACATAGGCTATATTAGATTTTCAAAAAATAATTTCTTTTTTACAAAAAGAGACCCGCCTTCAACAAACTGAAACATACATAAACTGAGAACTTCCTCTTTTTCGAAGTCGGTTAAAATAGGTACTGAAACCTTCTCCTGAATGTAACGAATAGATTTCTGAAAACTGCATTAACATCGGTTCAGCTAAACGCGAGATAATCGCGGACAAACATACATACATACATACATACATATATATACATACATACATACATACAGGTCAAACTGATAACCTCCTTTTTGGAAGTCGGTTAAAAATTATTTTACTGTTGTGAAGCTACACTATCCCCGAGTGACATAGGCTATATTAGATTTTCAAAAAGAAATAGAAATCCTTACTTAAAATTCAAATAATGTAACCTAAGGTGCAATTTTCCGTTGTTTACATATTTTGACAGGTGTTTCATTGTTGTTGTTTGTTTTTTATTCGCCCTTCTGGGCAGTCAAAAGAACAAAGTCTTTAGTAGTATCTTATATTCTATGGCGTAACGAAGTTAGCCGGGCCAGCTGGTTTGTTATATCTTCAAAGGCAGTTAACGTTACCTGGGCTCTTGGCAGGTTTCTGCGTCTGCGGCGGCGAGAGGCTCGTGTTCGTCTGGTTGTCACCGTTCGAGGTTTCCGGTGACGTGCCGCCGCCTGTACCCACTGAATGAATGAATAAATAAACGAATACATTATTTGTTGCACTAATACAGAGGTTCCAAGACGAAGAAAATTTTTAGGGGGAACTTAATTAAAAGGGCGATACAAAGTTCAAAATACCAGCTATGGTAATCTTTTTCCGTCCGTGCAAAATCGGTCGTAAATCATAGGAGCGGGACAGCGATAACTTATCTCTCTGTCGCACTCACGGGCAAGATATAAGGCTTTGTTTGTGCGTAAGGTTAAGCATTACTGCTGTCGATAAACAGAAGAAACGATAAGCTCAAGTTAAAGACGCTGCTGACCACAATCGGCTTACGGTATATTATAAGAACTCTTTTTATCGACAACGGACCTTTTTTTTTTAGGCGGGGAATCTCCTAACGAGTACCCTGCAGCCCCGGGGTGAGCCGCAGGGTTATGAGGGGTTCGCACCCACTACAACCCGCCGGTGTCCTTCTCGGCTGTTGGCAGGAGGGTCGCGGGCAGTGATAATTCACCGCAACCGCCCCCCCCCCCCCCCTAGAGCTAGTAGAGCTTCTTCTCGGGGGGACATTGTGGTCGTCCCCCCGGAGCGTGGATAGCTCGCCCAACGCTCGACGGCGGAAACGGGACACCGCGTTCCGCCGTCCTTCTCGGGGCCGTTATATGACTACACGAGGCCCCCGCCTCGTGCACCCAACGACCCCGGGGTCATCTCTTAGTCGCCTCTTACGACAGGCAGGGGATACCTCAGTTCTATTCTTCGGCCCGGTACTGCAGGGCGTATCGATAACGGACCTGCGCCAAGTACGCCCCTCACTAGACTTGTTATCTATTCCTATGATTTACGACCGACTTGCACGGACGGTATTTTTTTACAATAGTACAGTAGCGGACACGATCGGCGTAACATTACCGGTTTTTCAGTATTGCAAAATAGCTCTTGTTCTTTGGTAATACAGTCTAAGGCTAACGAAAACATAGACAAATCTGTTACGGCCTCCTAGTCCGTGACTGTACAATATAAGCAAATGTTCCTCTTCCTCACCCACAAGCCTCCTCTGCGGCGGCAGGCGGCGCGGCTCCTCCTCCGCGCGCGCGCTCGGGGTCGACTTTCTGCCGACATTACATGTTACATGTCATAATACAGGCATCAACACACACGTCAATCAACACATGTTACATGTCATAATACAGGCATCAACACACACGTCAATCAACACATGTTACATGTCATAATACAGGCATCAACACACACGTCAATCAACACATGTTACATGTCATAATACAGGCATCAACACACACGTCAATCAACACATGTTACATGTCATAATACAGGCATCAACACACACGTCAATCAACACATGTTACATGTCATAATACAGGCATCAACACACACGTCAATCAACACATGTTACATGTCATAATACAGGCATCAACACACACGTCAATCAACACATGTTACATGTCATAATACAGGCATCAACACACACGTCAATCAACACATGTTACATGTCATAATACAGGCATCAACACACACGTCAATCAACACATGTTACATGTCATAATACAGGCATCAACACACACGTCAATCAACACATGTTACATGTCATAATACAGGCATCAACACACACGTCAATCAACACATGTTACATGTCATAATACAGGCATCAACACACACGTCAATCAACACATGTTACATGTCATAATACAGGCATCAACACACACGTCAATCAACACATGTTACATGTCATAATACAGGCATCAACACACACGTCAATCAACACATGTTACATGTCATAATACAGGCATCAACACACACGTCAATCAACACATGTTACATGTCATAATACAGGCATCAACACACACGTCAATCAACACATGTTACATGTCATAATACAGGCATCAACACACACGTCAATCAACACATGTTACATACAGGTATATGCATAGACATGTGTTACATGTTACATTGTCACACGAATTAACTTCAATACATAGTAGTTTAAAACTATGCAACGTATTTTGATGCGGTTTTTTTGAATAGAAAGAGCAATTGAATAGAAAGGTTTATATTATGTTTATAATATGCACAACACTACTGTGTTACCTATTACTATAGGTAAGGCGTTACGAAGTTCGCCGGGTCGACTAGTAATTTATAAGATTCAGCTCATGTTTCACGCACGCTACATGTTATAAACATGTTATTTGCTCAAAAACATATTATACGGATCAACAAAAGTTAACTGCATCATCAAATGTTACATGCATCAACTCATTGTTACACGCAATAACACATGTTACATTGAACTCACAAACCCATGTTACACGCATCAACACATGTAACACATAAAACACATGTTACACATAAACACATGTTACCATGTAACATTGTAACATGCATTACCACATGTTAAATGATACAAATAACAAAAAGACTACATGCTAAAAAATACAACTTACAAGTTAGAAGAGTCACTGCCAACGGAAACTGATGAACTTGTCGACAGCTGATGCGTGGGACGGGACTGTAAATAACATACAATGAAATCCTTCAACATTTTGTAATAATTTTACAGCGTAGAGCAGTACATAAAAAAAAAAAACACTGAAGTTGTCAAAGTAAATACAGTCTGTTGGGTGCAATAGATGAGGCTAGCTCAAGACCGGTCGTTGTGGCGATTTATTGGGGAGGCCTATGTCCAGCAGTGGACGTCTTCCGGCTGAAATGATGATAATGATAATAAGTTCAACTAAGTTGTTCCGACGTTATGTCTGACGTCACAACATATCATCGGGCCGCGGTATCGCGGACCGGTTCCGAGGCCTACTCGGACGGCGATCGGTTTGGTTCGCGGGGACACGGAGTCTCTCGCTTCAGCGCATCCTTTCAGTCGCGATCGTTTTAAGCCTGATTTTCCTAATTTATTACTAGCAATATAGTACAGTCCATACAGTATCGAAGCATTTTATTTAGCTGGGACCCCCGGGATACTAAACTGGAGCCTAGCAATCAACAAAGTACTTACAATTTTACTCAATGGCGGATGAGAGACATGGCCCGAAGTTTCTGGCCTTTGGTGGTCTTCGAAATGCGACGGTTCATCGAAGGAGCCCTGCAAAGAAAAAAATGGTCTAATAGCGCAAAGTAATGAGTAAGGCACATCGTCGAAAATACTGAGAGGATAACAATTTAAACTGATGTCTTAAGAGTGTTTTAACAGCGATACTAGCGCCAATCTTGAAAAAAAAAACATCTCTTCTAAACCATTTCCTAAATCAAAATGTGAGCCAATGATGCACAAGATGCTTCCTTATATTTTTTCAAGACACTGTTGGATTATTTTTATTTTTTCTAAAAGTGGCCACTTTAGGCCACAAACAGTATCTTCTCGAACCTGAAAGAGCAACTAAATAGCAATCTTCCTAGAATTAGCTAAAACTGAACGTTTCTTACCGGCGCGGTGCTCCCCTGGACGGTGGTGTCAGATTTGTCACTTGTCTCAGGTATGGCGATCAGTTCACTCTCCGAAGACTCTTGCTCCAAGCTCCATTGTTGAAACCTTTACAATGAATAAAAAAACTTAGGATAATAGAATAAAAACTTAGGTAACTATTTATTAGGTCAGTAGGTCTATTTATTGCTTTTCTGTGATCCTGTGGACAATAAGATAGATAGATAGATAGACTCTTTATTACAATCAATAAACTTAAAATATTACAATATTCTTAAATTAAAACATTGATTGCAATGGGCGGCCTTATCGCTTAAAGCGATTTCTTCCAGGCAACCCATTGTTAAGATAAAATAGACAACAGAAAAAGTACGGTGGGTTGTTTCAGTAAATAAAAAAATACAATAAAAAAAGTAAAATAATATTTAAAAAAAATGAATTATTTTTAACCATAACGTTATAAACTACATAAACATAATTATTTACAAAAAATACTAAATATAAACTACATAAATAATTATTTATTATAAAAAATATTTTGATACACCTACATACTATATACGTACATATATAAAATACATACATATAATATATATAACATTAAATAAACATCATAATTGATTATTCAGGGTGACGGCAACTTCGATGTCAACGTGACAATAAGATGGTTGGATAGAAGACTGTTTTCACATTCGCTAGCCTGGAGCTTAAAATATTAACGGTATTATTCATAAAGATACAGTAGGTATTAAGTAGCTTTACTGGAGGTCTACTTCTTTGGTTTGTTGTATGGTAAATACGTGACATCCAGTCTAAATTGACATACGCCAAATAACTAAAGTGCTCTTTAACTTTTTATGAATAACAGGGTAAGTGTAGAATTGGCTCGGCGACATCCACGAACGGCCATGATTGAAACAGTTAAACTCAATGTAGTCCTCTTGAGTAGTGACACATGTCATACGACAAATGACATATTATGTCAAATAACTAAAATGCTCTTTTACTTTATGAATAACAGGGTAAGCCTTTAGTTTAGTACTATGCCTTTGGACTTTAGTACTATGAGGTACTCTGTGATAATACTTACTTGCCAGGCTCCCTCTCCCAGTGCTTGCCCGGAGCCTTCCTCTGCGGCGGACTGTCCTCCGCCTCCGCTCTTTCTCCTCTTTCCGGCTTCAAGGACGGCTGGCTCAAATCTTACAACAAATGGTTATGACATTTAATAATCAACTGTAATAGCTGGTAACAAGGTCGATAATAAGTATGCGATGTAGGAAAGAGAAAACATGAGTAGGATAAAAAAAAGGATAAAGAAAGAAAGGTGATCAGAGAGCAAGAGATATGAGACTATGACTTCGGGATGACAGGGGGAGTCTCCAGGCGACCATTGTCGTAAGACAAGGCAAACATTCGTTTGCCTGAGCCAATTGGTGGGCATCCTGAACTACCTCGCCTCTCACAGAATAGGATACTTTAAGGTATCAATACCAATTAGATAGATAGTCTAATTGACTTTCAATAAGTGATATCTTGTATCCTATATTGAATAAATAATTTTTGACTGTTGGAATTATCTATTTAAAGTCCACTGCCGAATTAAAGCGGTTAATGTTTTTAAGCCCTAACAAACGAGGCAACATTGTTGGTGAATGTAACATCATGTTGATGCACGTAACATGTGTTGATCATGCTTGTAACATGTGCTGATATGATGGGTGTAATATTTGTTGATGCATGTAACATGTAGATGAGTGTAACACGTGTTGAAACAGTCATGGACACGTTCAGCGTAACACGTCCAGTTTTTTGTATTGCAAAAAATTAAGACACTGGCCAAACTAAGGGAAAGAAAATGATTCAATGTAACATGCGTTGACTCATATAACACGTGTAGATGCATTTCACATGTGTTGATGCATGTAACATCTATTGATGCATGTCCCATGTGTTGATGCATGTAACATGAGTTGATGAGTGTAACATTAATTGATGCGTGTAACATGAGCAAGGTACTGTACCTCGGGTGCTGACGACGACCACGGCGGGGATGCGGCGGCACGTGTGGTAGAGAGCCTCCACAGTGTTCAGCACAGTTTTGACTAGAGTCTGCACCGAGCCACACAGCGCTTCTGAACTGTACTCGTACTGGAATTAAAACAATTCATAGAAATTCATTTTATTCAATTTAATTTAAGGAAACAATAATGTACAACTTATCACAGGTCTATCTATATAAATAACTAGCTGACACGGCAAACTTCGTACCGGCCTGCAATATATTTTTTTAAGAATATTCTATAGCCTATGTAACCCGGGGGGATAGAGTAGTGTAGTGTAGCTTCCCAACTGAAATACAATGAAATTGAACAAACAATAAAACCTTTCTTCTTTATAGCATTGGTTTAGATATTCTTATTTTATTATTGGTCCTTCGAGCCGGATACGAACTAGCAGGCTTTGGATTTGGTGGTAAAGTTTGTTTAAAAAGCTTATTTGTATAATTTATACATACCTAATTGCTAACATGGACATGCCAGAGGGATAGAGATAGACTGGAGGCATTCGAAATGTGGTGTTGGAGAAGAATGGAGGGAATAAGTTGGACAGAGTCATGAAGAAACTAATGAAGAAATGTTGAAAAGAGTAGAAGAGAAGCGGATGATTTTGAACACCATAGAGATAAGAAGGGGAAAGATGATAGGCCATCTAATACGCAAAGACACACTCATTACTAATACTATAGAAGGGAAGATTGAAGGAAAGAGACAGCGTGGACGACCAAGGGGAAGCTACTTCGACCAAATATAGGAGCGAGTCAGTGCAGAGTCGCATCAGATGATCAAGCAGCTGGCGGGGAACAGGGGTGAATGGAGGAGGCTCCACCGACAAGAGCACAGCTCTAAGAGAGAAGAAGAATTGCTAACATATCGGCCAGACGCAAGTCAGTTTATCGGCCGTTTTAATTTTTTATCGCCTTCTACATCCGACAGTAACCATTTATGAAGACGCCACATACCTTATAAAGAATAAGCAGAACAGCCATGAGCCAGTGCCGACGTACGTGCGGGAGTAGGCAGCCCAGGGTGCTCGTGTTAGTGTTGTTTGAGCTTGTGCCCACGCAGTACTGTGGAATGGGGAAGAAAACTGCCAATTTATCCCGCTAGTGTCGTTTGTACGGTCGACCCATAACAAACAAAGTTTTGTATGTGATTTGCATTGGTAGTCCAATTATTTATCAAAAGAACTGACTATGTAGCTGTTGGGTGTAAGGAAAATGAAAATCTTATGTTTCCTAACAATCCCGGCTAGGAAGCTATGAGGTAAAAGAACTTCAAAGAAACCGAACGGATCGAGGTTATGTTATCGACATTTCACTCGATTTTCACGTTTTTGCCAGGTAAAAAGCCTTATCATTCAATATTATTCTTGAAACTATGTTTTCTTCTACGTTTCATACAATACAATACAATACAATACAGTGTAAAATAACGTCGAACGACACAAAAAAAATGCCTTGTTATTGTATTTCACTTGTTTGTTATGGGTCGAACATAATAATTTAGAGCGTCATCTACAAAGTTTTCCGTGTACAACCCCAATAATACGTATAAATTTATTAATGAAAAATGTATCATAATTGACATTTAATTCATTGGACCCTTGTCACGATGGTATAAACATAAACTCGGTCAAACGCGGGTCCAGCTCGATGCACTGATGCCTCTCGTGGGCTCAGTCAATTTCTTTAATGGTCCTTCGATCCGGAATCCGGATATGAACTAGCAATTTTTTTAAAAAGTATCAAAAAAAATAGAGTTTAAATGTCGAAGCAAAACAGAAATTGGTTGAAAGGAACCCCATTAGTCGTTCAAAAGGGTGAAATTTCGGTAATTGTGTTTGTTTCATATGTGTAAATGATTTTGCATTTCGGGCACTCAATATACAAGTTCTGCCTAGTAAGGTGTTCGTAAAATGCATGGATGAAGTTAAGTATCAAACCTGTAGTATAAGAAGCACGGGCTCGGCCAGCTCGGCGCCCATCACGTGGTTCTGATCTAAAACCTGAGGCAGGTTCGACATGAACGCGTTGAAGATTGACGATTGCCTGCCAAACAAACACACACGTCAATCAATATGACTTACTATTATATTGCATGCACATTCAATTATTTGTTCCTTACATTTCATAGTATACTTTTGTATCTGTGTGGTGTCAAAAAAAAGTTTATTCTATTCAATTTTATACTTTAAAAAAATCCACTTTTCAAGCTACGTAGCCTATGTAGACTTAAATTAAACTAGAGGCTGCCCGCGCTCTCTTAGTGCTCCCCTACACTCCCCAAGGAACCCGAGTGAAAATTTTTGAGCCCGCTACGCCCAGTAGTTTCGGCTCTGCGTTGTCTTTCAGTCAGTCAGTCAGTAACGGAAGAGTTTTATATATATACTAGTCGACCCGGCGACCTTCGTACCGCTTAACCTATTACAATTTTGTGCATGTATTATACCTTCCTCTTGAATCACTCTATCTATTTGAAAAACTGCATCAAAATGTGTTGCATAGTTTTAAAAATATAAACATACATAGGAACAGACGCGGGAAGCAAGTTTGTTTTATACTATGCATTGATAGAATATATTTTAGTTAAAGAGATATACAATTGAAATTTTCAAATACTAAAGCTTCTTTTACACAAACCTCAAAGAAGAAGGCGACACGTGGAAGAACTTCTCAGTACTATTGTAGCCGAGTAGAGTGAACAGGTGTCTTAATACGGCCTCTTGTGTCTTGGCCTCTTGCTTGTCTTCTGTTGGGTGGGCTTGGTCCGCCCTGGGTTGATTGAAAATTATTATACAAAAAAAAGCATTTTAGTATTCAATATTAGCTGGCTCGGCGAACTTCGTATCGCCTTACAATAAAGACATACTTTACAGAGAAATGAGTAATGTAATTTTGGACTGTTGGTTTCATATTCGTTTGCCTGGTAGCTGTAAGTGGCGTCACTCGATGCCGTCATATAAATATCTATCGGTTTTTTTTTATCTCGTTTCATCATCATTTCAGCCGTAAGACGTCCACTGCTGGACATAGGCCTCCCTCAAGGCTCTCCATCTGCACCGATCGCAGGCGGCCTGCATCCAGCGTGGACCCGCAGCCTTGCGCAGATCATCCGTCCATCTGGTCGGTGGACGTCCTACGCTGCGCTTGCCGATCCGTGGTCTCCACTCGAGAACTTTTCGGCCCCAGCGGCCATCTGTTCTGCGGGCTATATGACCTGCCCATTGCCACTTCAACGAGCTTATCCGCTTGGCTATGTCGACGACCCTGGTTTCTCTGCGTATGTCCTCATTTCTGATTCGATCCCGCAGAGAAATCCCGAGCATAGCCTGCTCCATGGCTCGTTGAGCTACTCGGAGCTTATCTCGTTTAAACTGGGCTGATTAAGTTTTGGTTTTAAAATGTTTGTAGTAGAATCATTTGACAGAGGAGGGCTCGTGTGGGGGCCTCTCCAGGCGACTATTGTCGTAAGGCAAGGCAAACATTTGTTTGCCTGAGACAATTGGTGGGCTCCCTGAACTACCTCGCCTCTAGAAGTATAAGATACTTTACCAAATAAGTTATCAATAGCAATTAGATTAGATGTAGTCTAATTGACTTTACAATAAGCGATATCTTGTATCCTATATTGAATAAATCAATTTTTACTTTACTTTTTTTACCAGAGATAAAATGCAAAGAACACAGTTGAACAAAGATTAATTTTTTCCGTATAAAATTGTAGGGCGACACAAGTTCTCTATTATTTACCTGGACAAGAACTGCATTAGAAGAAACATCAGCAAGTTTGCTGTCTCTTTGTCCGCCTCTTCTAAATCCACCGCCTTTGCTTGTAAAGATGCGGCGTCGTCGGCGCGGCCGGACAGTGGATGGAATTCTGTAATTTAACGTAATATAATGTCTCGCATATCTATGTTCCTTGAAAGGGTAGGCAGAGGCACCAGCTCATTGACTGAGCCCACTAGATGCGTGCCTCAGTGCATCAATATACCTTGCGTGACGTCATGATCTGATTGATCGTCGTCACTGAATTTTAGTTCGGTGTTTCGTTAGGTAAGTATACTAAAGTTGATATAAAGATATAAAGATATTTATTGCAACTTAGTGTGTACATGGTGTTAATAAAGGTACATAGCACTTAAAACTAAGTTACCCGGCAAGGGTGTAGCAATTTGGACTTTTGTCCAGAAGGGTTCACTTAAACTAACTTATTATTATAACACAGGCATAGCCGAGATAAAAAAAAAATAACAATCCGACCCTTACATACTCTCCCAAGCAATAGTGCACTAGTGTAGTACAATGTTCGAATACGGCTGTCGTCGCGGGTACAGGACATCTGACAGAAGCTATTAACTTTTGTCGAATCGTGAAATTTATTTGCTTCTCCAAATAATAATGTTTCTAATCCCTTAAGAGCCAGTTCACGGCGATGCTAGCGCAGTAAATTAAGGCAGGATCTTCTAAATTAAGGCAAACATCAAAAATGTGGCACAGTATGACACTAGATAATCTTGCTTAGTATTTTTAGAGCACAGTAAAGTAGTCCTAGCTAAAAAAGAACAAAATTATCCACAGACTGTTAGCTTTAACACTTTGTAGCTTTCTTTGGTCTTTAACTTAAAAGCTATACAACAGTATCCTAAAAATACTAAGCTACGTTATCTAGCGTCATACTGTGCCACATTTTTGATATAATTGCCTTAGTTTAGAAGAATTTTTTTTCGCGAATGGCGCTAGCATCGCGGTAAAATGGCTCCTAATGTTTGAGGGTAGTTAACAGTGGTTTCCGCACTAGGCTAGGCCTGTGTCGCGGGAACCGGTAGAGTGTCGCGTACCGAGTTATAAACTTATAGCGATTACTACAGTCGCACTTTCTCATTATAATAAGTTTTTGTAGGTGTACATTTTATAATTAATATTCACAATGCAAGCGAAAAATGCGACCGTACGATTCGGCTCGACCGAGAACACCCTTTGTTTACGTAATGTATCTCTTCTCAGTGGATTAGCTTTAGCAAAGTATGAGACTGACCGTGCGTGGCGGGGCGCGGCGCGGCCGGCAGCAGCTGCCCCAGTCCGAAACGAGAAGTTTTCCTTTTAAGAAGCGGAGCCGAGTACTGGCGCGAGTACACCTTCTCACGCTCTGCAAGCAATATTAATTAAAATGAAATACCATCATCATTTCCTCAGCTGAATAACGTTTACTACCCAATAGATTGCCAAGGATTTCCACCTTTTGAGAGGATTTGCCATAATCCTTGGATAATTATAATAAATGGCAAATTTATCAGAAATATAACGATAATGATAAGAACCACTTAGCTCATCTCATTCTGTTGCAAAGCTACAGTGGCCGGTGCAGAAATAGTGATAATGATGATGATGACGATGAAGAAGACCCCTTACTTAACCTCTCATACAGTCTCATCGGCACAATGGCCGGTGCAGAAACAGTGTTAGAAACAATGAAAATGATAATGAAATACCTGTCTCACCGGCAAGAAACCGGTTCAGAAATAGTGATGAAGGTAATGATGATGGCTTTGATGATGACAATGATATAGCAAAGATGATGATGATGATAAAGAGAATGACATATTTAAAAAGATAAAATGATAAGAATAAAACGATGATGTTAATGATAATGAAAAATTACTTATTCCGTCATCCAGTCTTCAAGACACAGTAACTGATGCAGAAATGGTGATGATGGTGAAAATAGTGATAAAAATTAAGATAAATTACCCAATCTATCATCCTGCCTCAGCGGCACATTGGCCGGCGCAGAGATGGTTCTCTTATAAGGCCACTTGGTGCCGAAAGAAGCGCTGAGAGTGTTGACTATGATGATGGCTATGATGATGACCTTGATGAGATGATGGCTATGATGATGAAAATGGCAATGATAATGGAGAACTTACCCAATCTGTCATCCAGTCTCTAAGACACAGTAACCGATGCAGAAATGGTGATGATGATGATAATGGTGATAAAAATCAAGAAAAATTATATTATCCTGCCTCAGCGGCACAGTGGCCGGCGCAGAGATGGTCCTCTTGTAAGGCCACTTGGTGCCGAAGGAAGCGCTGAGAGTGTTCATAGTGCCGCCGCCGCCGCCGTGAGCCACCTGGGCTCTTCGGAGACGCTCCATTAGCACCTCGTGACTTGCGTCCGATGATGCTACTTGATGATGATGATGATGATTGATGGCTATGATGATGGCTATGATGATGGCAATAATGATGCTAATGATGGCTATGATGATGATAGCTACGATGATGACAATGATGATTAAGACAATGCCTATGATGATGGCTATGATAATGGGTATGATGATGGCTATGATGATGGCTATAATGATGGCTATAATTATGGCTATGATGATGATGATGGCGATGGATGATAATGATGGCTATGGTAATGGCTATGATGATGATGATGTATATGATGTTGGTCATAGTGATTAAAATTATGAAGAGAATGAAAATCTTGATGAAGATGGTAATGAGAATGAAAATAATAATGACGATGGTAATGATAATGGAGAACTTACCCAATCTGTCATCCAGTCTCCAAGACACAGTAACCGATGCAGAAATATTGATGATGATTAAAATGGTGATAAAAATGTAGAAAAATTACCCAATCTGTCATCCTGCCTCAGCGGCACAGTGGCCGGCGCAGAGATGGTCCTCTTGTAAGGCCACTTGGTGCCGAAGGAAGCGCTGAGAGTGTTCATAGTGCCGCCGCCGCCGCCGTGAGCCACCTGGGCTCTTCGGAGACGCTCCATTAGCACCTCGTGACTTGCGTCCGATGACACTATTAGTTCTGGGAGAAAAAAATTAAGTCACTAGTTGACCCGAGAAACGTTTTCACACGAGAAACGTTTTAGACAGTTGTGTCAAACGACAAAAAGCGCTAAATTTACAATGGAACAGTTTATATGGGAGAATGAAATTATTGTTTTTTTTTCATCATCTCCCATGCAATTTTCCAATATTTTTTTTTTTTCAATCTTCTTTAGACTACTACGAATATTTCAAAACCACAATCAACTAAATCGGCCGTGCCGTTCTTGAGTTTTAGCGAGACTAACATACCACGATTCATTTTTTTTTAATTGTATAGATAGACTAGAGGCTGCCCGCGGTTTTTCCCGCGCAGATTTCTCATAAACACAAAATTCCCGTTTTTTCCCGTTCCCGTGGGAATTTCGGGAAATCCCTTCTTAGTGCTCACCTACACTCCCTAAGGAACCTACATGCAAAATTTCAGCCCGCTACGCCCAGTAGTTTCGGCTCTGCGTTGTCTGTCAGTCAGTCAGTCAGTAACGGAAGAGTTTTATATATATTGATAGTATGGTAGTATACAGCAGACAGATAGTAGATAACACAATACCTAGTAGTACTAAAGTACAGAAGGCTCACTCCCTGTTAACGTGTAAAGAAATAAAGAAAAAAATAGCTGCGTACACGTATTTATATACCTACAGCGTTATTAGCCTAAACTCAATCTCTCGACACGAGAGCTCAATTGAAATGTTTATGTCCAAAATTAGGTTAAAAAATTATGTCAATCTGTTTCAATCAATCATCCAAAGGTGCCATGGACATATTACGTTTTACTTAGAATGCTAGTATGTCTTCCACAGAGAATCACAGAACAAAACATTAAAATTTTAACGGCGGCCATTTTGTTCCATTTTATGGAGCTCTCACAGATGCGGCAAAGTAAACAGCTGCCATCTTCATCAATACATAGTATAAAACAAAGTCGCTTCCCGCGTCTGTCCCTATGTATGCTTATATCTTTAAAAGTATGCAACAGATTTTGATGCGGTTTTATTTAATAGGTAGAGTGATTTCAAAGGAAGGTTTATGAGTATAATACATGCACAAGATAGTAAAAGTTTAGGCGGTACGAAGTTCGCCGGGTCGACTAGTTTTCCATAAAGTGGATGTCTCACAGACTAGGGGAGCTCCGTTTCACTGATGGGAGGCTACTCAGAGTAAGGAAACCGCCGCTTGGAGACTAGACTATACCCGGGTGACATAGGCTATAGAATATTCTCAAAAATTCAGAATGCAGAGAGGTATGAAGTTCTTTACCTTGGACACAAATTACACTATTTGAAAAATAAACACAAGATGAGTAACCTGCCAATTTCATTGCAATTTAACGTAAGTATCGAAAGTAAAAAAAAAAAAACAAACAAAAAAATAATAAGATAGGTATGAATTTAATTAAAATAAAAAAACGTACCACATCAAGTACGGCTACGAAACGAAAACAAAACTGAAAACCTGTAAAAAGTAAAAAAAAATATTGAAGAAAAAAAATTGAAAAATGAAATACAGTCAGAATTATATGGTGTCCATCAAAATCAACAAAGGGTTAAATAATCACACCGAGAAAACAATATTCATAATATTACAACTTCGTACTTTAACGAGGCATAGAACACCAAAACTAGTTTTAAAAGTGGCCACTTTTGGCAACAATTAAGTTTTTTTTGTTTTTTCTTTTACCTAAAAGGTATACAACAGTACCCTAAAAATACTAGGCTAAATAATCTAGTTACATAATGTTCTACATTTTGGATATTTGCTTTAATTTAGAAAGTATAATTTTTTTCCCGGGTGGCGCTAGTTTCGATGTTGTAAGCCTCTTAATAAATTAGTACGCAGGAACAGTGCAGGTCACCAGACACTCACCGTCCACCTGGGCGCCGCGCGCGAGCCTCGCCTCCAGCAGTAGCGCCTCCAGCCGGTGCAGGAAGAACCTCCAGCCCAGCAGTGGCCGGTCCGCCCACGCGTTGTGCAGTTGGTACAGGCACTGCAGGATCATGGGCCTGTCTACCACTACGTAGTCGAATTGCGACTCCAGGCAGTGCACCAGTAGCTGTTTAATGTATTGGTTCATTGATTTATTAATTACTGGACTAATATACATTTACCCCGTTATTCATAAAAAGTTAAAGAGCATTTTAGTTATTTGACGCATGTCAATTTAGACTGGATGTCACGTATTTACCATACACCAAACCAGAGAAGTAGACCTCCAGCAAAGCTACTTAAAATGTACTGTATCTCCATGAATAATATGGTTAGTTTCTATCTTCAAAGTCTTAATGTAGCAACTAAAATACAATAAAATTAACCTTTTAAATTACCACAAG
Organism: Euspilapteryx auroguttella; assembly: GCA_951802225.1. Classification (NCBI taxonomy): domain Eukaryota; kingdom Metazoa; phylum Arthropoda; class Insecta; order Lepidoptera; family Gracillariidae; genus Euspilapteryx; species Euspilapteryx auroguttella. Next base: position 8,587,065 of record OX637660.1, on the reverse strand, counting down.
GATTAAGTTCCTTGTTAATTGTCATAAAACTTTTACTGCTAGAATTACTCATTTATTTTGCAAATAATCGCGCATCTAAATACTCCTAGATATTCCTAGAACTATCTTTAAGATGCGGGTAAACATAGCTTTTACCCTGGTCTTGTCTATGTCTTGACATAGTTAAGAAAGGTAATGGAAGAAAGGAAATGTTATTTGACACATACCTCCAAATAACACGTTATACAAAATTTATAAAAATATATAATAGAACAACATATTACACTAGTGGGCGCCTCGCGGCTTCGCCAGCGCGTTTTCCCTTGTATCATCAAATTCCCAATTTTCTCGTAGGATTTTCGGGATAAAAAGTAGCCCATGTCCTTTCTTAGGCTTTAGACTATCTATATACAAAATTTCATTCAAATCGTTTCAGTAATTTTCTCAGGGAAGCGAGACAGACACACGGACAGACAGACAGACAGAGTTACTTTCGCATTTATAATATTATATATATATATATATATATATATATATATATACAGACAGACAGAGTTATTTTCGCATTTATAATATTATATATATATATATATATATATATATATATATATATATATATATAATATTATAAATGTCAGAAACAGACAGACAGACAGAGTTACTTTCGCATTTATAATATATATATATATATATATATATATATATATATATATATATATATATATATATATTACTAGTCGACCCGGCGAACTTCGTACCGCCTAACCTTTTACTATTTTGTGCATGTTTTAAACTTATAAACCTTCCTCTTGAATGACTCTATGTATTAAAACAAACCGCATCAAAAGCCGTTGCATAGTTTTAAAGATATAAGCATACATAGGGACAGACGCGGGAAGCGACTTTGTTTTATACTATGTATTGATAGTATGGACTATTACTACATTAATGTAGGTACATACATCAATGGCATCGTCATGTATGGTCCCCATATAAAGTGTGGCGCGTTGGGCGACGCAAACATTGATATCGTCCATACTGGATATCAAGTAGCAGAAAGCTGTGGACAGGGCCGTTTGAAGAGCCAAACTGGTTTTAACTGGAGATCCGTCCATGAACCTGAGCACAATAAACATTTTTATATTACCCACTAGGAAACAGTACTTTTTAATTTTACCCACCTAAAAAAAGAGTAGGTACTTAGGTACTTTTTCATTCAATCTGTATTATTAGTATAAATGAAATATTTTAGATGGGGTTGAACGATTATTTATTTTAATAAAAACTCACACTTTATTACATGTTGGTTGGTCCGTGTCCCGTGCCAGAGAGAGAGAACTCCCTCTTCTCTCTTTACAATGGTTCTAGTAGCGTTCCGTTATTGCTATAATACTTTATACTACACTATCCACTCCAAAAGATTTCTTTTTCATTTTAAAGATAAATCGAAAACAAAAGAAACGCTTCGTAGCCAAAATAATACTGCAAAATTTAGAATGGTAAAGAAATAGGGCAATGCAAAACCAAAAAAAAAAATACCCAGCGATATTGAGTACCTGCCATGAGTTGCAATTATGGTAAATCAAACCCCCTTATTTGCCTTTTTTAGCGACCTGTTACCGTGAAACCTTGTCTCATCTTATGGAATATTGATTCATTGTTACAATATTTCATTTTTCCCCTGTTAGGTCCTGATCCGGAATGGATGGAGTTTTGGAGACCAGTAAAAACACAACGATGTTGATCGGGTGCCGTTTTATTCGAGAATGCACTCTTAGCCTATTTTACATGGTCGGGTTATAGTGCAGGCGACGCCACTCGCCGCGGCGGAGCCATACGTATAGGTACACTAGTCGACCCGGCGAACTTCGTACCGCCTAACCTATTAAAATTTTGTGCATGTATTATACTTATAAACTTTCCTCTTGAATCACTCTATCTATTAAAAAAAACCGCATCAAAATCCGTAGCATATTTTTAAAGATATAAGCATACATAGGGACAGACGCGGGAAACGACTTCATTTTATACTATGTATGATGATGATATGTATATAGATAGGTAGATGCTGTCACGATGTGACATCCCCAGTATACCAAATGACCCCAGCTTTCATTTCAGACTTACCTGATTATAAGCGCCACCCGTTCGACAGCGGTAAACCTTTCACGGTAGTCTCTGCGGAACAAAACATTTTAAATCATTTATCAGGGCACTAGAGGCTGCCCCGCGGTATTTCCCGCGCAGATTTCTCATAAACACAAAAATCCCGTTTTTTTCCCGTTCCCGTGGGAATTTCGGGAAATCCTTTCTTAGTGCTCACCTAGCTCAGTCAGTCAGTCAGTCAGTCAGTCAGTCAGTCAGTCAGTCAGTCAGTCAGTCAGTCAGTCAGCCAGCCAGCCAGCCAGTCAGTCAGTCAGTCAGTCAGTCAGTCAGTCAGTCAGTCAGTCAGTCAGTCAGTCAGTCAGTCAGTCAGTCAGTCAGTCAGTCAGTCAGTCAGTCAGTCAGTCAGTCAGTCAGTCAGTCAGTCAGTCAGTCAGTCAGTCAGTCAGTCAGTCAGTCAGTCAGTCAGTCAGTCAGTCAGTCAGTCAGTCAGTCAGTCAGTCAGTCAGTCAGTCAGTCAGTCAGTCAGTCAGTCAGTCAGTCAGTCAGTCAGTCAGTCAGTCAGTCAGTCAGTCAGTCAGTCAGTCAGTCAGTCAGTCAGTCAGTCAGTCAGTCAGTCAGTCAGTCAGTCAGTCAGTCAGTCAGTCAGTCAGTCAGTCAGTCAGTCAGTCAGTCAGTCAGTCAGTCAGTCAGTCAGTCAGTCAGTCAGTCAGTCAGTCAGTCAGTCAGTAACGGAAGAGTTTTATATATATTGATGATGCTCCAACAAATAAACACATGCTAAATATAATTATCTTCTGTAGGTTCCATTTCAACTTTATCACAAGGCATTTTTACGGTTCCGGTATTAATGTTTCTCCAATGTACAGTGGCGGACACGATCGGCGTAACATTTCCGGTTTTTCTGTATTGCAAAATAGCTCTTGTTCTTTGGTAATACAGTCTAAGGCTGAGGAACCATAGACAAATCTGTTACGGCATCCTAGTCCGTGACTGTACAATGTACGTTAAGCCGTTGGTCCCAGCCGCAGTAGTGGGCGCTGTAGCCGCGGCGACAAGCTGGCCCGCCTGACGTTGGTAATAAAAACATAAAAACTCGGCTAATCGTGGGTCAGGCTCTTGAGCTGGTGCCTCTGACTAACCCTTTCGGGAATAAAAGGCGTGAGATTATGTTATATCAACCAATATACCGGGTGTTTCTGACAAGTAGGTAATAAATCAAACGAGGGTTTCTGCTCACCATAACTAACAACTTTCCCAAAGGAACATAGGTCGAAATCTCAAAAAAAAAAACAGCTGTTTCATACATTGGTTCGATCAGCTGGAGGGGTCAATGTACGGGACAGCTGATTTTTGTTTTGAGATTTCGACCCATGTTGCTTTGGGAAAGTTGTTAGGTATGGTGAGCTGAAGCCCTCCTTTGATTTATTACCGCCTTGTCAGAAACACCCGGTATATAAAACTCTTCCGTTACTGACTGACTGACTGACAGACAACTCAGAGCCGAAACTACTTGGCGTAGCGGGGTGAAATTTTGTATGTAGGTTCCTTAGGGAGTGCAGGTGAGCACTAAGAAGGGATTTCCCGAAATTCCCACGGGAACGGGAATAAACGGGAATTTTGTGTTTATGAGAAATCTGCGCGGGAAAAACCGCGGGGCAGCCTCTAGTGTACAATTTACAAAGTAATAAGTAACTTTTATTCTATGTTCTTTTTACTGTTGCAAATTTGGTATTTGTGACAAGCAAGCCGATTAATAGGCATTCTGCGTGGGAGACCTGGGGGCCAAGTTTCTTAACTAAAAACGAGTGACTCGTAATTGTCTTGTTAGCGACTTAGTTAACCATTGCTGTTTTCTTTGAGCTTGCAACAGAAATTACCTTTGTTAAAGCGGCAATGGTTAACGAAATCGCTAACAAGACAATTACGAGTCACTCATTTTTAGTTAAGAAACTTGGCCCCCTGTGTATATGAGCTATGTTTTCCTGCAGTTCTGATGGTGAATTAAGTAATAGAGTCGAACTTGTGATGGAAGGCGTCGCGCAGCAGCTGGCAGAAGACGGCCGCGCCGCCGGGCAGCGCCGCGCAGTGCAGCAGCACCGGCGCGCCCACCGCGCAGATGTGCGAGTGCGCGCCCGCTAGCACGCTCCACAGGCTGCGGGCCGGAGGGGAATTAAATTATACTAACTGCGGATAATGGGTATTTATGTTCTTTGTATTGTAAATTAAATTGTAATGTCACATAAGAACAAAAAAAAAAAAAAAGAGATAAATTGTAAAGTAGAGTTTGTTACCCCTTTCTTCTCTACGCTGTAAAATCATTGCGAATGGGAGTAGAATCATTTGACAGAGGAGGGCTCGTTTAGGGGAGTCTCCAGGCGACCATTGTCGTAAGGCAAGGCAAACATTTGTTTTCCTGAGCCAATTAGTGGGCACCCTGAACTACCTCGCCTCTATCAGTATAGGATACTTTACGAAATAAGGTATCAATATTAATTAGATTAGTCTAATTGACTTTCAATAAGCGATATCTTGTATCCTGTATTGAATAAATCATTTTTTACTTTTTTTACTTTTAATAATATAAAAACTAGAAATATTGGGGAATTCTTATTTGATAGAGAACCTGGGAGAAAGTCTGCGATATTGCTCAAGACCGTCGAGCGTGGCGGCGATTTGTTTCGGCCCTTTGCTCCCCAGCGGAGATTGGGCAAAAGTAAGTAAGTAAGTAATTACACAAACTGGGGATAGTTAGGATCTCTTATTTGGTAGATTATCTATACCAATATTATAAAGAGGAAAGATTTGTTTGTTTGTTTGTTCGTAACGAATAGGCTCCGGAAATACTAAACCAATTTAAAAATTCTTTCAATTATAGGAAGACCAGATGGACGGATGATCTGCGCAAGGCTGCGGGTCCACGCTGGATGCAGGCCACCTGCGATCGGTACAGATGGAGAGCCTTGAGGGAGGCCTATGTCCAGCAGTGGACGTCCTACGGCTGAAATGATGATGATGATGATGATAGGAAGCTACACTATCCCCGAGTGACATAGGCTATATTGGATTTTCAAAATAATTAGGGATCCTTACCGTAACTCAAATAATGGAACCCAAGCTGCATTTTTTTCCCCGTTGTTTACATATTTTGACAGGTAGTTTGTTGTTGTTGTTTGTTTCTTTATTCGCCCATTCTGGGCAGGCATAAGAACAAATTCTATAGAGCCAGGTTTTATACATATTATATTCTATGGCGTAACGAAGTTAGCCGGGAAAGCTCGTTATAGTATAAAACAAGGTCTTTCTGTCGCTATATATGCTTAAATCTTTAAAACTATGCAACGGATTTTGATGCGTTTTTTTATATATAAAAATATTCAAGAGGAAGCTTTATAATATGTATAATGCATGCACAACATAGTAATAGGTTGGGCGGTACGAAGTTCGCCGGGTCGACTAGTTTTATACAAAGTGGGGAAAATGATATTGCTTAACAAACTGGGGAATGTGAGTAAAATATATTTAGGAGCTTAATAATTAAAAACTGGAAATAGAAGGGAATGAGATATTTGGTAACCTCTGTCTAAACAAACTAGGGATAGTTGGGATCTGCTATTTGGTACCTCATTTCTTGCAATGGGAAATTCTTATTAAAAAAGTAAATAAATACAATACTAACTTATCAATAAGCAAGTTCTCCTGGCACCAGATGAGGAAGCCGCGGTGCTCTGCCAGCGCAGCCGCATTCAGCACCAAAACCTGGTATAAGTTGCATTAATATATAAAACTCTTCTGTTACTGAGTGACTGACTGACAGATAACGCAGAGCCGAAACTATTGGTTGTAGCGGGCTGAAATTTTGCACGTGGGTTCCTTGGCAAGTGTAGGGGAGTACTAAGAAAGGATTTTCCGGAATTCCCATGGGAACGGGAAAAAACGGGAATTAGGTCTTTATGAGAAATGTGCGCGGGTGAAATCGCGGGGCAGCCTGTAGTCACTATATTTATATGGGAATGTGACATGGTGATAAATTTATTTTCGACTGGCTTTTAATAATGTGTTGTTCAAATCACCTGCAAGCACTGCAGAAGGTGGTACAGGATGTCCGGACGAGAAGTACTCTTCAATTCCTGGGGATAAAAATAAATTAATGTGAATTGTTAAAAGAAATTTTACGGACTTCAAACTATTTTCTTTATTAAGAAAATCTCTGTGATGTCATAGTATAGTTATAACTACAACTGATAGGCAAGATAAAACATAAAACAAATATTTTTATAAATCACAATTAACATTAGATAGACGGAGCTAAGCATTCTCGGGGTAAGGCTCAAAGACGGCGTCCAAAATACTGAGCGTCCGAAACCTTGGAGCCCACTTTTAGGCTGATATTTACAGTCAGTGTTTGGAGGCTACTCGGACGAGTATGATACTCGGACAAGTCGTTCCCGATTATTTATTATCCTGGCTCGAGCCGTCTCAAACTCCGTCGAGCATATATCTCACTGTCACGAAGTCGGAACTCGACTATGCATCAATTTGGAGCAGATAACGATTAAAAGTTAAATTTTTGTCACCTTTGAGTGCGAGTTCAAGCTGCGACACGACTGCGAATGTCTGCCTAAGACTAAAAAATGAAGTTCAGAAAACTGCCCAGTTAAAATGGGACTGGGCAGTTTTTGTCGAATGGGTGCAGCCAAACAGATGTGCCAGAATAGCCACTGAAATAATATTAACCCGACATTATAATTAGACAAGACAATTAACATAGGGGTTAATTACTACCCCTCTTTTGTTACTTATACTAACGAGATGTCAGGTTTTGCCATAGGCCTTGGTTCTGAACGACAAAAGTGGCGAAAGAACATGCAACGGCCTAACGAGTGAGTAGCGAGATCGCTGTGAAAGTCTAAATATTGCACAAGTAGTACTTACCAGTTGTCGCGTGCAATGCTGCCGCTTATTATGGTACCCATAACAATAAGGTTATGAGACCCTGGGAAGGGAGTTGTAAAAAAAAAGAAACAGAAATCGGTGTCTCAAACCTGTAGCAGAGCGTGCACGTACTGCAGCTGCTGCGGCAAGTCGTCGATATTGAAGTGGAAGTTCCCGGCCGACGTCGCCCACACGTTGTCCCCCGCGTCGCCCTCCGCGCCCACCGGGCCCGACATCTGGGGATATTCATTATTACTCTATACCGACGAAAATATCGAGCTTATACAGGGTGTTCATGGCAAGGAGGAAATAAATCAAAGAAGGTATTCAGCTCGACATACATACAACTTTTTAAAGTAACATATGGGTCGAAATCCTAAAAAAGGACAGCTATTTTATACATTTGTTTGTTCGGCTGATAGGGTCAATGCAGGTTATTTTTGTTGTTTCTTAAGAAATGTTGTTAGGTAAGGTAGCAGAAGTAGCTGAATTCCTCCTTTAATGAAATGGAATATTTAAACGGTGAGAACGAGAGAGAGCGGGTAAAGAATTTTTGAATTCCGGCTGGAATTAGTTTGTTTGAATTGTTGAAATGTGAGAAAGCACTGTGAGAGTACCCTACAGATCGCCTCAATGACCTGTCTTGTGCATACCTCATACTCACTCCAGCAACCTTCACTTCCTCTGTCGTCTAACCTCCTTGTGAGGGCCATTCGGCACGAGCGACAACCCATATAAAAACAAAACTATGGCCAAAATCCTCCCCTAAGTTAGTTTGAATCACTATACTTACGACAGCGGTGGCGGCCCCAACGTCCGATTCTGACAGATTGACAGACTTTGCACTAGCCGAGGTCGGCTGGTCCGACTGCGCCATAGTCCCCGCCATGTCTATCTGCTCCTTTATAGTCTCTACTGTCGCTGTCATTATCTGGAAGGTCGGTCCGAACACGTAAAGAACATATTACACCATGTATAATCTGCCGTATAACGATCTGAGTTAGGCCTCATTTGAGAAGACGCGACGCGTTGACGTAATTGTCTTTCAATAATTGATATCTAGATCCTATATTGAATAAATCATTTTTGACTTTTGAGTAACTAATCGCCGAAATGAAATATCACGTCCGATAAAATGCCGTTGAGTGTGTTCAATAATTTCTTTTTCACAAAAAAGGAACCCGCCTTCAATAAACTGACACATACATCAACTGAGCACTTTCTCTATTTCGAAGTCGGTTAAAATAGGTACTAAAACCTTCTATTGAATGTAACAAATACTTATCTGAAAACCGCATCAAAATCGGTTCAGCCAAACGCGAGATAATCGCGGACAAACATACATACATACATACATACAGGTCAAACTGATAACCTCCTTTTTTGAAGTCGGTTAAAAAAGGGCTAACAAACACTCACAACAGTAACTTTAATTAAACGAAATTTTTCGCTCCATATCCTTTCCAGGCACCATATAAGTGTGCTCCGCGCCTTACTGACGCCTTCATCACTTACTTATTTATCGTTAACGGCAGATAACATGGTGTTATGTGGACTTATGGCTATAACAGACGAGCGACACAGCCGCGCGGCCTTTGGTGTATGGGTCGCGCGCGCGGCTCAGGGTCGCTCGTCTGTTATAGCCCTTAGGATCAATAATTTTTTCAAGATTTTTAATATATTTATTATTAGCTAAAAACAAGAAGCTTTTAACTTAACGCTTTTTTAATTAAGTGTGTGTTTTTCATTTAAGTATTACGTTAGTTAGGATCACAACATCAACATTCAAGAAAAGGAAATAGAGTTTTAAAAATCTAACATCGAAACACATTGGAAAGTTTCAGCTACATCAAAATCATATACACCTAAGGCCCATGTAATTTATTTAGTGTAAGTAAAACAAGTTAAAGGGCAATGCTGTATACAGGATGCAAAAAAACATTTCTTTGAAAACTTCAAGACAATTTTCCTTTCCAAGCCCACGTTCTTTCTTGGGAGCATTTGGCGTATCAAAAAAAACATTTATAATTCCAAATTATATTTTTTTGATAAATTAATAAGGTATGAAAATCAGAACTAGATTCGTTAAAAATTTTGTACATCCTGTATAACCTTTTTCATGCTATGAATTTTTATTATAATTTACCACTGCTGGACAAAGACCACCTTCTTCCACTATTTCTAGCAGCACACTTTGCCATACTGTGATTTTAAACTTTTTATTTTTCAAAATGACCGCAGTTTAGGTGAGAAAAGTGAACAAACATACTTGCGAGCCGCTCGGCGACTTAGCTTGACAGCTGTCCGCGGCCGCAATCCCGTCCGTTATTAGTGACAGTTGCATGAAATGCACAAACTGACGGACAAACGAGCGGGCGTTTACATATACATAATATACAGGGAGCACAGGCTAGGGACACCTAGGGATCTATGGGATGTTAGAGAAAAACTAAAGAATATTGTTAAATTACTCAAGATTGAGTCAACCGAAAGTGTTGTTATATTTTTTCAAATTTTTTCAATGAGCAAATTTCAGAGAGTTCAGCAAAAAGATCAAAGATGGCGCTATATTATAACTGAGCTAAAACCTTTTAGGCTAGTTAACTTTCAAATTATAAATATAGAACGAGTATTGACATATAGATTACTGTTTTTCTCTTACAACCCATAAACTAAATGTGATATATCGCATCAATAAGTAGTCGTTTAGAAACCAAATATCAAATATTATATAACCAATTATATTATTTAACCAAATTGTTATAAAGATATAAATTTTATTTACTAACACAAATTATTACGAATCCATGTTAATAAATTGTCTCGTATTAAAGTAATGTTAAATTATATATCCACATAAAAAACATGGGTTTAAATATTTAGGATTTATACAGGGTGTAAAATATATTTTGATCCAGAAACGTAAGGAATATGGGCCAAAATACTTTTTTCAAGTTCCCTTATGGTTTCAAAGGCGTCATAAATTTACACCCTGTATATGAATATAACCTATTTTATAATTTTCAATTTACTTTCATGCAATACATCCAGCTCATATGTTAACGAACAACATTGACATTCGACATATAGCATTCCAGTAGGCCTAGCTCATTCATGAGATAAACTTTTGTTACTACGATCGACGAAGTATCGTGTCTTATACGAGAAGACAAGGAGCAGCTTATACTATACAGCTGTCAAATTGTCTTATCAAAGTGTAATATTATTAACGCATAACACTCGAGCCCCTTACTAGGTAGAACCTGAATCTCGGATGCCCGAAACATAAATAAAGATATAAAAACTTCATAACAATTTACACCCCAGGAATCAAACCCTGAATTCAGAAGTGACAGTCGAAATCACTGAACCACGGGTAAGTGCCAAATCGTCTTAGGACATCCAAATCGTATATGACACATCACTTTGTAGTGTCGATCGCGAAAACAAAGTTTTTTACAGGATGTGCTAGTCTGTTTGAATTTTGCTTAAATATTAAGTTATATTTATTTTTATATTGATGCGATACACCCACACCCACACACGACATAAAAACACAGATAAAGACAGAGATAGAGACAGCAAAAAGAATTAGTATTAGATAATTTCAAAACTTTTTAGTTAATTTTTTTTATTATTTTTAAGGGATAGTTCACTACTGATATTATAAAACACGGTCAAGTAGGTAAAAGTTATACTTAACAGACTTTTTACACTATTTTTATACAGTTCAAACAGTAAAACCAATATAACTCTTGAAGAAATATACAAGGTGTCAAAAGACTGTTATACGGACACTATATATGTATAACTACCCTCAAACACATATAAACTACGCACAGGGCATGTGCGCACGATAAAGCACTTACTGTAGTCTTACAAGATGATAAATATACTCATTTCGCTATAATAGGAACCTTATGTCAGAAACAGGATGTTTTTTTTGTCTCTCCCGAAAACTTGGTCAAAATTAGATACGCGGTGATGTTTCATAAAGGACGATTGACTTGGTAGCTTCCATTATTGCATTTTAATTAAATATATTGTGAATTTTCTTAATTAAATGCATAAAAAATATCACAAAAACAGCTGGGTTACATTAGAAAAGCTTTAGATTTTCCAACAGATGAAAAGTACTTTAAAAAGGCGGCTCATTCTTTATTTATGAAAACAGAACAAGTATTAGCATCATCTTAATTTTTTTTTTTGTTATTTTACTTAATATCTTTGCATTCTATAGGCTTTTCCAATCTATCTTCTGACACCTTGTATAAAAACACACCAGATTTATGAAAACAAACAAAAAAAAACAATAAAACCATTAAAAGAAAAAAAGAGTAAATACATACATGTGGCATATGGACTAAAACTCCACCAACTGAAGATTTGTCCGGAACTAGAGGATGTGCCATAGACATTAACGTGTCCACCGACGCTGCAGGTGTGGACAGGGTTTTGGACTTTTCTTCTTCCGGATGGTTCCTCTTTTCAGCCCATAGGTCCTCTATTGTGGGCTGCAAATAGAATTAAGTTAAAGTTAAGTAGTAAAAGAGATGGCGTGCGAGAAAAGAGGCCTATGTCCAACGGGGCTCTTACAGGCTGATGATGATGTTGAAAGTCAAACTCAGTTTAAACATGTTCTAAATATCAAATTAGTAAATTATGGTTACGTAGTTTGTCTTACATGTTCTTGTAATAAAATTTTACTTGTGTAAATGAGTGAATGAATGAAGGAGTCAGTAAAAGAGTGAGAGAATGAAAGATTTAGTGAATGAGTGGGAAAGAAAAAAGCGAGCGAGTGAGTGATTTTGTGAGTAGCTGATTGAATAAGTAAGTGAGCGAGCGAATGCGTAAGTGAATGTATAAATGAATTAAAGAGCGTGTTAGTGACGTACCTTATTATTCATAAAGATATAGTAGGTTTTAAGTAGCGTTACTGGAGGTGTACTTCTCTGGTTTATTGTATGGTAAATACGTGACATCCAGTCTAAATTGACATACATCAAATAACTAAAATGCTCTTTAACTTTTTATGAATAACAGGGTGAGAGTATAAGTAAGTGAAATAAAAAATGTGTGAGTCGGCGTATAAGTGAGTGAATGAATGAGTGAGTGAGTGAATGAATGAACGATCAGACCTCGGGCGGCGCGGCGGGCGCGGGCGCGAGGCGGCGCACGAGCTGCACGGCGAGCTGGTGCCACAGCGCCGCCGCCTCGCAGTACGAGCACGCGCCCTCCGCCAGGCACGCCGCTGAAACCAACCCGACAAATGTGCAAACCACTCACTCTGTCGCAACATTTAAGGCTGCGCCCCCATCTACAAGCCGGCTTGGCATCGGACGGAATCGGCGAATTTACCATACCGACGTCGGCGTACGGTGCCGTTGGTATACACTCTATCTTTTATTCCTTTAGTCGTTCATTCACTCATTCACGCACTCATTAGTCAGGCCCGGATCTAGGGGGGGCTAACCAGGGCCATTGCCCCGGGCGCCAAGATCAGGGGGGCACCAAATTCACACTACCGACGAATGTCAAAAGGTCAAAAATTATATATTTAATATAGGATGAAATATATCACTTATTGAAGGTCAATTAGACTATCTACTCTTATTGGTATTGATAACTTATTTAGTAAAGTATACTATACTGCGAGAGGCGAGGTAGTTCAGGCTGCCCACCAAGCGGCTCAGGCAAAAAAATGCTTGCTTTACCTTACGACAATGGTCGCCTGGAGACGCCCTCAAACGAGCCCTGTCAAATGATTCTACTCCCTTTCGAAATCATTATACAGCGACAAATCTCACTGGGTCACACCATTTAAGCTGCACCCCCATCTACAAGCCGGCTCGGCATCTGACAGTATCGGTGACGTCAGCATACCGAGTCAAAACAAATGCCGTCGAGCTGCTGTTTGTAATATAGACTTTAAAACCTGCATACAAAACTGCGTTTGAAGACATAAAATCCATTTTTGTCTGGCATCGTTCAGAATCGGCAAAGTCGGCGTACGGCTACTTGAAGTCTGCCCCGTCATCCACTCACTTATTTTTTCCTTTTAATCGTCCATTCAATCATTTACTCACTCATTAGTTCATTCACTCACTCTTTTGTCCGAACATAGACTTTAAACCCTGTACACCATTTTAATTTTCCTTTGAGAGTTGTCAAATCCGATTCCGTCCGATGACGAACATGCCTATATATGCAAAAATACATGTTTAGAAGCCTTTTCCTAACAGTGGGATAGGTACAGACCATACAAACTCACCATGTTCAACTGTATTAAGTTGATTCGACTTGAGCATTAAGCGAAGTAGCTTGGTTACATCACTGGCAACATTTTGGATGTTGATACGACTCCTTTGTATTTCCATCTGGAAAAAAAAAAGTTATAGAATCGAAATATTTGTTTATCATCATCATTATTTAAGCCGAATAACGTTCACTCCTCCAAAGAACATTGATCATTGTTGCATATGCATGCTTACATTGTTAGGAATGGTGAATATCGATGTTTTTTTTTCGTTCTGCGTGTATTTGTTCGTTTTTGTATGTGGTTCGAGTACGGTACGCTATTTACAGATTTTACCTAGTTAGGTGCTCTGAGTTTGATTTTATTTATTTTTGTGGACAGGGCACATAGTCTGAAGAACTAATGTACGCAGGGGCCGAAAAAGTTTTCAAGTGGCGACCGCGTACCGGAAGACGCTGAGTAGGCAGACCCAGCATAGGGTGAACCTGGTGAAGGTTGCGGGAGTCTTTTTTTAACCGACTTCAAAAAAGGAGGTTATCAGTTTGACCTGTATGTATGTATGTTTGTCCGCGATTATCTTGTGTTTGGCTAACCCGATTTTAATGCGGTTATATTCTGTGTATTTGTTACATTCAGTACTTATTTTAACCGACTTCGAAAAGAGGAAGTGCTCAGTTGGTATGTGTCAGTTTATTGAAGGCGGGTTCCTTTTTTGGAAAAAAATAAATTATTGTTGAGATGATGTTGAGGGAAACTAATAGAGAAAGTAAATAATACGTTTAGACGATACCTGCTTCAGTAGTATATCGACCATCAGTATGCAGCAGGTGAGGTTCTGAAAGTCCATGGACTGGTCCTTGCTATCCTTTTCATTGGGCGAACCGTTGGTGCCGTTGTTTTTTGGCAGTTTCACTGATTTAATCATATTAAAAAAAAAAACAAACCTCTTTAAAAACAATTATAATCGTACTAAACCAAAAAAATTCATAGCCATGGCATGGTATTGGAAGAGAAGCAACCGTCAAAAAGGGTTTCACCGCAATAAAGCGCCAATTTGAAAAAAAAAAATCTTCAAACCCTGTCCGAATGTGAGTTGATGATGATTTTATTGATCTTGCTAAGATTTTTTTAAGTCACTGTTGTGTGTTGTGTAGCTTTTTTGTTCAAGATACTCAAAAATCAATCAAAATCAAAAAAAATCTTTATTCAATATAGGATACAAGATATCACTTATTGAAAGTCAATTAGACTACATCTAATCTAATCGCTATTGATACCTTATTTGTTAAAGTATCCTATACTGTGAGAGGCGAGGTAGTTCAGGGTGCCCACCAATTGGCTCAGGCAAACAAATATTTGGCTTGCCTTACGACAATAGTCGCCTGGAGAGGCCCCCAAACGAGCCCTCCTCTGTCAAATGATTCTACTCTATACTATACTAAGGAATACTTTGTGCATTTTTGACTTCGGCCATGGTTTACAAGGCTTTTTTTGAGGTTAGCACTAGTATGACGGTGTTAACCCCTTTTTACTTTAAAGAAAAAGGTAACATTTGAGTTGACCCACTTTGTGCGTGACGAGTGCTGACTCCACTAGGCACGATTGCAATATGTATTCTAATAAATAATTCTGTCGTGAGTCGTCCTATTTACATTAAAATCACGACCATTTTCACCATCTTAAGCAAAGTATAGGCAATCTTAAGACGATTTACGACAAATAAATGGAACGAGCTAATGAACAGAGTCTATCTCTTTGATATAGCATACTGAGGGCAAGGGACAGTCATATATCAGTCGCCCACATCGGTTACTACATTCCATTGGAAAAAGTAGTAAATATTGAATATCTTTTTAATTATTACTTTTAAATCAAATCTGAATTACCAGAATTTAATATTGTTTATTATCGTTATTCCTAGGTAGTTTTAACAAAAACTAGTAAGTAATTTCGAAGAATCAAAGCTATTCCCGTTTTTGGAAAGGTTATCTTTGACGAAATAATGTATCGAGGTTTATTGATTCCAGTAGTGATTCTCGATTATAAAAAACTTAGTTATATCCTCAAAAAGGTTATATTAAAATTCCAGATCTTTACCTTCTATAGATTAAGAGAATGACTTGATCTAAAAAACCTTAAAAACTCATATAGCGTCTTAACCATGAACAAACTGGAATAAGAATCTTACCTGGTGGCGGTTTAACTATCTTCTCAGGCATGTTGACGACGCAAACACTGAACATATCGCACAGCTGGCCGAGCGGGATCTTCACCTCCAAGGACGATATTGTCTGTATAAACAATTTCATCTGATTTGTAAAAAAAAAATTTTTGCGTCGGGTATTATAAATTAAAAGCATTTAGTAAATTTATAAAGTATAGGGTATCGAACCCACATAACCACACAGTACATTATAATCCAGAAAATTACTTACAAAAAAATGCTTCTCAAAATATTAATAACGAGCTTTCCCGGCTTACTTCGTTACGCCATAGAATATAAGATACTACAAAAGACTTGGTTTTATAGACTATGTTCTTTTGACTGCCCAGAATGGCCGAATAAAAAACAAACAACAACAACAAACCACCTGTCAAAATATGTAAACAACGGAAAAAATATTGCACCTTGGGTTACATTATTTGAGTTTAGGTAAGGATCCCTAATTTTTTTGAAAATCTAATATAGCCTATGTCACTCGGGGTTAATGTAGCTTCCTACCAGTGAAAGAATTTTTCAAATCGGTTCAGTATTTCCGGAGCCTATTCGTTACAAACAAACAAACAAACAAACAAACAAACAAATCTTTCCTCTTTATAATATTGGTATAGATGTTCTTTTTTCTGCCCAGAATGGCCGAATTAAATACAAACAACAACAACAACAACAAACCACCTGTCAAAATATGTAAACAACGGAAAAAATATTGCACCTTGGGTTACATTATTTGAGTTTAGGTAAGGATCCCTAATCTTTTTGAAAATCTAATATAGCCTATGACACTCGGGGTTTTTTCAAATCGGTTCAGTATTTCCGGAGCCTATTCGTTACAAACAAACAAACAAATCTTTCCTCTTTATAATATTGGTATAGATAGGGTATCGAACCCACATAACCACACAGTACATTATAATACAGAAAATTACTTACAAAATAATGCTTCTCAAAATATTAATAATAACTCATTAACGCCCAGCCTGAACAGCTGAAGATAGAATGATGAAATTTGGACAGTAGCTTCACGTAAGGAAGCTACACACATAAAGACAGGATTTTGGGATAACTTAACCGATACGCCGTTTACAGGCAGTTTTCCATGAAACTCCTAAAATATTCTACAGGGCACAGCTACAGGATGTCAAAGTTTGCATAAAAAACTAAACTGATTGACGTAAAGATTGATTGACAAACCTGGAACCATTCAAGCGCCGGCCTAACAGTCTCTGGCACAGGATCGACGGTGAATCGCTTCGCTGCAAAATTATACATATTTTTCTCATCGATGCCCCCTGACAACCCATCCGGTTCCAGGATCTTGCCTAGTATCACCTGGAATTAAATATCCATGGTCATCCATCATCATTGCGAAAGGGAGTATAATTATTTGACAGAGGAGGGCTCGTTTGGGGGCCTCTCCAGGCGACTGTTGTCGTAAGGCAAGCCAAACGTTTGTTTGCCTGAGCCAATTGGTGGAACACCCTGAACTACCTCGCCTCTCACAGAATAGGATACTTTACGAAATAAGGTGTCAATAGCAATTAGATTAGATGTAGTCTAATTGACTTTCAATAAGTGATATCTTGTATCCTTGAGCCCTCCTCTGTTAAATGATTATACTCCCTCAATAAACAAAACAGGTTTATCCTAGTAAGGGTTTACCTTCAGTTCGTTAAGTTCTTTTCCGCCCACCTCAGTACAGATGGCGGTCATCCAATCCGGCATAATCTGGTCCCAGATGTCTTGAGTTATTATGCCATACGGCATCAGGCAGTATAGCCTGTTGATACAAAATGGATCTTATTTGTATGGAGATAGGGGTTACTTTAGGTTGTCCACTGAACAATGGAAGACGGAATAGATTAGTATACACTTTATTGCACACAAGTAAGAACCAAAGTACATTCAATTTGAGGTATTAGTAATAGAAATTGCATGCAATGGACGACCTTATCGCTGAAAGCTATTTCTTCCAGGCAACCCACGCTGAATCGTTTGTAGTTGATCTCGTAATTTGGTCTTTAAGATGCTGCATGCATGTTACTGGAGCACAGGCGTTCCAGTGTCCAACTACGCACGCGTTGTGTTGTGATGATATTGATGATGATGATCATAATGTTGTTAATGATGATGTTGATGATGAGGATAATATAATTGATGATGATAGCAATAATGCTGATGATGATAATTTCATTGTTGATGATTATAAAGTTTTTAATTACGATAATGTTGATATGGCAAAGGTAATAATCTATACCAATATTATAAAGAGGAAAGATTTGTTTGTTTGTAACGAATAGGCTCCGGAAATACTGAACCGATTTGAAAAATTCTCTTACTGGTAGGAAGCTACACTATCCCCGAGTGTCATAGGCTATATTAGACCTTAAAAAAAATTAGGGATCCTTACTTAAACTCAAATAATGTAACCCAAGGTGCAATATTTTTTCCGTTGATTACATTTTTTGATAGGTGGTTTGTTGTTGTTGTTTATTTTTTTATTTGCCCATTCTGGGCAGTCAAAAGAACATAGTCTATAGAGCCATGTCTTTAGTAGTATCTTATATTCTATGGCGTAACGAAGTAAGCCGGGAATGTTCGTGTAGATGATAAAAATACTGTCGATGATAGTTATATAATAAGTAACAATAGCCATATTAACTACAAAAGTGACAGCTGTCTGACCTATTAAGCTGTTCCTTAAGATGCATGGTACAGGAGCTCAGCGTTTCCTTTTGGCCAGCCAGGCGCGCTTCATGTCGATGATGAGGATGATATGATGATGAGCCATCGCCACTACAAAAAAACAGCCATCTGACCTAGTGATCCGGTCCTTGAGATGCTGATTTAATAACTTTTAAGCCTGTAACTGGTAGTCATTGATGGTGATTGTGGTGATGATGATGACGACGATTATAATAGTTTTAAATATGATGATCATGATAATGCTGATGATGATGGATAATTAGCCATCGTCACTATAAAATTGACCGCTAGCTGACATCTTAAGATGCTGAAGTAACAACTTGTAAACCTGAGACTGGAAATGAATGATGCCATAGCCATCGACACTACAAAAGAGTCAACATTCTTACCCAGTGAGTTGACCCTTGATAATGATAATTGTGATGATGGTGATAAAGACTATGATGGTAATGCAGATGGAGGTGAAAATGGAGATGAAAATAGACATGAAGATGGAGACTGAAATGCAGATAAAGACAAAGATGTTGGAACTGACCTATTGAGCTGGTCCTTGAGATGCATAGTGGTGGAACACAGCGTGTCCCAGTGGCCGGCCAGCCGCGCGTGCTCGGGCGGCCGCGGCAGCAGACACGACACTAGCGCCGCCCTGTGCGAAGTAGCCACTAAGCGCAGCCAGGGGCAGACGTGTTCCCACTTTAGCTTCTCTACTGTGCTCGCTGTTTCACCTGGGGGAAGGGGAATTTAAAATAAAAAAATATTTATAATAGATTCGAATTATATCTTGATTCTTAAAAAAAATTATTTGAAAAACAATAGGCTTTTTGTCCAAAATTTAACACTTTCTCAGCTGCCTTAGACATGTTTGCTAATATAAAACTTAATTAGATAAAAAAAAAACTTAGTAACTTCCTTCATTAATCTTAAAAAGGCATTTGACACGGTTAGTCTTGAAATACTTTTAAATAAGCTGAATGCAACAGGAGTTACATAAACCGTTGAAAAATATTTCAATCTTACGTAAGTAATTTAAATACAAGTTCTTAAAATCGGCGATGAATCAAGCGACCCACAATTAGTCACTTATGGTGTGCCACAAGGCCCTAATCTGGGCCCGCTTATTTTTGTATATTAAGGGATATTAAAAATATAGGACTGAGTGGTGATAATATAACTTTTTAAGCTGATGATACATGTATGGTGACCCCGATGTAACCTATAAAAACCGTTACCAGTGTAAGCATAAGAGGTGACATGGAACCAGTGGAACAGCACCGCGAGCAGCCGGCCGAGCGTCTCGTCCGGCGAGGCGGCGCCCGGCGAGCACAGCCCCACTAGCAGCCACACGCCGTATCTGTTAACAAAATGAGGATTTTCATCATCATTTCATCCGAAAGACGAGTTGTCTGGTTGAATAAAGCTTTAATTATCATCTTTAACCTAGCCATATATGGTGGGTGGCAGTTAATTGGCCATTCCCAACTTCAAGCAGCTGGCGAGAAATCGGGAAGTGTGAGAAAGACGCTCCGCCGACAAGAGCGTAGCTCTTAAATTTGAAGAAGAAGAAGGTACATAAACAGATGTTACAAAAAAGCATACTATCACTTAAGTGATTCAAACTCAAATGAAACTTTCATTAATGAACTCTAAAGTGGTGACCCCGACGACGTGAACTTAAAAGCTTAAAAAAATAGTCTCCAAAATAGTACACCTGTACTAATTTGGGAAAAGTGAAACAAACAACCACCTCACCTGCCCAAAAGCTGTCGATCTTCAATCGATATCGGATCAGGTAAGGTCACATTCAAGGTCGGCTTCAGCTGATCCGAACATGACCCGCTGTCAGGATCGTCCATGTTGACTGGTTTCGCTTCTTTGAGGAGACTGTGAATATGAAAAATTCTTATATAATTTGTCAGACGGAGGGGGTAGAGTCTCTTAAGGGGCGAATGGGTGCGATACTAGCGCCATTCGATAAATAATTAATATTAGAAGATATTATTTAGGTTTTAGAATCTAAACCATTGCTGAAATCAAAATTATGCGTCAATGACGCCCTAGATAATCTTGCTTAGATTTTTTAAGGTTCTTTTGTGTAACTTTTAGGATAATGAGATCTTAGAAATATTCGTTTGTGAAAATAAAAGTGGCCACTTTAGGTTGATGTCCGGTCATTGTGACCGACTGTCCTTTCAGTTGAGATGACGATTCGTAATTATAATGATGAATGAATGAATGAATGAGTAAAGTCTTTATTTTACAAGAACATTATAGTAGCTTATTCAACATGGGTGGCTACATAATTGCCCAGAGGTCAATAAAGAATGTATGGAAATTCATTATTGACCGTCTACAAACCGCATGTGAATAATGAGGAACTTTACGACCTGAGAACAGTAATAAAAGTCTACTTTTCGAGTGGATGGTGTCACCTACTTCATCGTCTGTTATCTTAACGCATTGTTCTAACTTAGAGGTACCTAGTGAAAACAGGTTGTAATAAACAGTCTACTCGTAGCCTCCGTGTTTGATTGACGTTCGTCCCCTAACATAATAGTTAACAAAAAAAGAGAGAAATTGTAAAGTAGAGTTTGTTACCCCTTTCTTCTCTACGCTGTAAAATCATTGCGAAAGGGAGTAGAATCATTTGACAGAGGAGGGCTCGTTTGGGGGCGTCTCCAGGCGACCATTGTCGTAAGGCAAGGCAAACATTGTTTGCCTGAGCCAATTAGTGGGCACCCTGAACTACCTCGCCTCTATCAGTATAGGATACTTTACGAAATAAGGTATCAATATTAATTAGATTAGTCTAATTGACTTTCAATAAGCGATATCTTGTATCCTGTATTGAATAAATCATTTTTTACTTTTACTTTTTACTTAAACATAAAAAACTTTATACGTTGCAGCTGTATCTGATGATGTTGATGATGGCATAGAGCACAGACCTGACGACGGCCTCGAGCAGCGCGGGCCGCGCGGCGGAGGGCTCGGCGCGCGGCAGCCGCGTGTGCAGCACGTGCTCCAAGCCGCGCTGGCTGTTGTGACGGTACACGTGGCATTGTTGGCAGTACCTGACCGGTGACCATATGTCATTAGTTCTGTGTCCACACTACACAAGGTGTTATTTTAATAGTATATTGCTAGAGTGTGTTATTATTAATAGCCTTAGTGAGAAGCACCAACACCCGAAGCAGAATAATTTTACACCAAAGTTGTATCTTTGATTTTCATTCCATCCGACAATTTTCTTTTTTTTTTGTTTTCTTTGAACCTTTTGAACCTTAAAAAGCTGCTAATACAATTAAGCATTCATAATTGGCCAGGAAAATAAAGAATATATTTAAATTCATAATTGCTATAAACTTAAAGTCAATAAAGAGCCACTTTATGATAAAAAGAACAATAACCAAAAAGTACAAATTTCGAGCGGATGGGAAGAAAAATAAAATTTATAAGTATCGGAGAAAATATCTCATGCGGATTTCCTCAGGGCATTACTTTTGAACCTAGTCTTTTTCTTATATTAAAAAATTAATGACTATAATATATAAAAAGTAAACTGTAACGTACCTTATGGGATGATTTCCATTAAAGCTTGCACACTCATTCGAGAAGCAAATGGAATACGCCGCTTTGTCAGTTGATCGACAGTTCTGTAAGAAATAACATGCGCCACCATTTTTAGTAGAACTAAGCTAGAATATGTATTTTTATATAGAATATTTTTGTATTGTCAACATAGATATTTAAGATATTTTATCTGGTAGAAATCTAGTTAAAATTAAATATTAATACATATTTATTTCTTAAGTTGCATAATAAACAGAATACTCGAACATAAAATATCATTAAGGGTTTTGTTTGGACACTT
Source organism: Euspilapteryx auroguttella (assembly GCA_951802225.1). Classification (NCBI taxonomy): domain Eukaryota; kingdom Metazoa; phylum Arthropoda; class Insecta; order Lepidoptera; family Gracillariidae; genus Euspilapteryx; species Euspilapteryx auroguttella. The sequence goes on along the minus strand of OX637660.1, from coordinate 8,564,997 downwards.
TTAAAGATTTGCTTGTTAATATTTTGTAATCTGATAAAAATCCGTTATTGGCCTAAGTTAATCATAATATAATTTATTTATATTTAAGGTTCACAAAACAGATCGTAGACAAAGACATACATTTGACATTTGAATTTATAATTGTGTAAACTTTTGTATTATAAGTTTTAAGTACTGTAGATTTATTTATTGTACTAAAAAAAACAGATATAAAGTAATGCACATGAACTTTATTGCACACGAGCTTTCCCGGCTTTCTTCGTTACGCCATAGAATATAAGATACTACAAAAGACTTGGCTCTATAGACTATGTTATTTTGACTGCCCAGAATAGCCGAATAAAAAACAAACAACAACAACAAACCACCTGTCAAAATATGTAAACAACGGAAAAAAGATTGCACCTTGGGTTACATTTTTTGAGTTTAGGTAAGGATCCCTAATTTTTTTGAAAATCTAATATAGCCTATGACACTCGGGGTTAATGTAGCTTCCTACCAGTAAAAGAATTTTTCAGATCGGTTCAGTATTTCCGGAGCCTATTCGTTACAAACAAACAAACAAATCTTTATAATATTGGTATAGATAAAGTAAAATACAAAAGTGAGTAAAATAACAGGAAAAAAACATGTGAATTTGCACGCAACGGGCGACCTCATCGCAAAAGGCGACATAATCATAAATTTCGGTACAATTTGATCAATCTTACCTTATTCTCGCAGACAACAGAGACTTGCTGCATCGGATGCAGTATGTCAAGGAAGGTGAGACGAGGATGTTCGCGATGGATCTCGTTGGCACATTCTGTATGACGATAGAAAGAGAGAAAACATCTATTTACACCAGCAACATTATTGATTTTCAAAAGTCTTTATTAACTTAGATACACAAAATATACACAAGACACAGTCATGGTTATTTTAACAATAGATCGCTTGATATTTCACAGGCTGTTGGTGCCGGTGCAAGGCGAGCCGGTTCATAGCCACTAGCTGCGCGGGCTGGGGGGAGCGCGACCAGCCGCGACGTCATACGCGACGCATACGTCATCGGCGAGACCCCCTCCACATCACGGCCTCGCCACTCTGCTCTTTACCTCTCCACTAGACGCATCTAATGATTTCGTATACGGCCATTTTACCAGTCCTAATTAAATCTTTTTATACAGTCCACTTACACATCGAGTTTTGGTTTGGGCTTTTTGGGGGTTTATACTACCTAGGGCTCAACCGCAACATATGGTCCTTCGCGCCGGATGAATGACCATATGGTCCTTCGAGCCGGATGTAAACCAGCGACCACAGGCTAAATCTCCTATGAAGAAATTATTGCTACACATTATAGTGCGACACAAAAATGTAGAAATTTAAAAGTGGCAACACTGTATGGAAATTTGTCGGATTTTCGAAATTTTCCATACAGTGCTGCCACTTCTGAATTGGGAATCGAACCCGGGTGCACACGATTACTCAGTCCACATCACTGCCAACTGAGCCACGGAGCAGTCGAATTTAGCAGTTTATAAGTATAATACATGCACAAAATACTAAAAGGTTATGCGGTACGAAGTTTGCCGGGTCGACTAGTATATAATAAAGGTAACACACACCTATGCACAGGTAGAGCGGCGGCGGGCGGTCGGGCCGGCTGTAGGCCACGCTGGCGGCGTGCTCGAGGCACAGTTTGGCCGCCTCCGCGTTGCCCGGGCAACGGTCCCGTTGGCACCCGAAAGGTACCAGGTCATCTGAATACGAACACGATATTTTAGTATAAACCTTCGTATTGTCCCCTTTTCCTCTAATTGGCATTGTTTCATTTAAAACTTTGTCAAACAGAAGGCACTGTAGCATCGCGTCAGAGCGCTAGCCTGACTCCGCGCTAGAGCGTTGCGCTCTTTGCTCCTTTTCTTAGCGTAAAGAAGCGTGTTTGACATCGAAGAGCGCTACGCTCTATGGCCTCTTGTTTGACAAAGCCTATCCTTTAAGGCTGAATATAATGATTCAAGTCATTTCAGATCATTTAAAACAAAAACAGTGCATACTTAAGTATGTATGTTTTTTATGCTGTAGAATGTCAAGAACCCTTTTAGCGATAAGGCCGCCCATTGCATGCAAATTCAATTTCATTTGATTTTATTTTATTTAAATACTTTTATTCAGTTTAACATTACGAAATAATCAATCAATCAATCAATCAATCAAAACGTTTATTTGCAATACACAGGTACAATCAAAGGTGTTTTTTGTAATTGTAGTTCACGCCGTGATTAGCCAATTTTGGCGTACAAATATTTTTGTATCTTAACTTATAATATACATATATTTACAATTATTTATTTTAGCATGCGGTTAACTATATGTAGTACTGTTAAAGAATTCGAGCCCAATAATCAATATAAACAAGTCGGACGAACAAACCACAATTAGAGCTAGGAATAGCATTTAACAAAGTTACTTTAAAATTTTTTGTCAATAAATTCTGAGAGAGAGTAAAATGTATTAATAATCAGTAATTTACATAATTTACTTTTAAAAGATTGCAGATCTGTTGTGTCTAAAATGTCTTGAGGAAGATGATTATAAATTTTAGGAGCCATGCCGAGTATGTTATTCTGGAACATGGCCGTCGTATGTCGAGGATACGATATTTTGTTCCTATACCGTTTACTGCGATGTGGAATAAACCGATTAAAGTTCGATTTCACGAACACCGCTAATTCATAATAAGTATACATTGTTCCCCAAACAGCGCAGCTGTTTTTCGGGGATGTTTGTCTGCACCCTAAATTTAATAACGTACAGTTGTATATTACTTTGTATGCAATAAAGTGTTTCTATTCTGTTTAATAATAATAATAATTCTAATAATGTTTCTATTCTATTCTATTCTAACCCTTATATTCAGCCTCTAAATGAAACAATGCCAATAAAAGTAAGGAAATGCGGTAGTTAATAATTGATATGAAAATATTTAAGTAAGACTATCAATATATATAAAACTCTTCTGTTACTGACTGACTGACTGACTGACTGACAGACAACGCAGAGCCGAAACTACTGGGCGTAGCGGGCTGAAATTTTGCATGTAGGTTCCTTAGGGAGTATAGGTAAGCACTAAGAAAGGATTTCCCGAAGTTCCCATGGGAACTGGGAAAAATTAAATTATTGTGTTTATGAGAAATCTGCGCGAGTGAAACCGCGGGGCAGCCTCTAGTTATGGTATAAAATTGGACGGAATTTGTAATTCAATTAAGAGACACAAAGTTAATAGAAAGTTAACTTACTTGAAAATTTACAAAGCAGTCCTTTCCTATCGAACAGCTTAGCGTCAAACGGAGGCCAGTAGTAGAACAGCAGCTTTGCCGCCGATAGCCTAGCGCCAGACGTTCCGTGGGCGATCACGCAGAGCACGTCTTTTACCACCGTTGGCTTTAGAGTCATTAGGCATTCTAGAAGCTGGCAGTGGTGTGCTGTGGGAAAACAAGATAAAAAACATACATACAGTAAAATTTTGAATAGAGGGGAAAGAGGGCATCAGGGGGCCTAATCAATGAAAAGCGATTTATTTCTGGCAACTAATTAAGTATTTATAGTTAAGAATTTTAGGTTAGACGTTATTCACAATATTCTAAACTAAATCAATCAATATTTATAAAATGTTAGGATACACTTGTTTCTTATGCATCTTCAGACAATATTAATATAAATAAAACATGGTATACTACATTGCATGAGGCATGTATTGGCAAGGAAGACAGAACGGAACAAAACGGCACAGAACGGTAAAGATCGATGAGATAGAACAGAACTGTGCTGTGCAGAACGGAATAAAACAACACAGAACGGTATTAAAGGTAACAGAACGGCACAGAACGGAACACAGATCAACATAACGTAAAAGAACGGCACTGAAAAGAACAAAGCTAAGCAGATCAGAACGGAAGAAAAGCGAAGCGATCGGAATAGAACAGAACAGAATTTAAGGCAAAGGCAATAAATAAAAGTTAAGCTGTATAACACGTTACATTACTAAAAAAATATATAAAAATAAAAGAGTTTATAATTTAATTAAGTCCTAAAAATGGCACTTCGATGGCCCTTGACAAGAAGTTATTCTAACCTGGATTACTGGAATGTTGGAAGACCATCATGATGATGGCAGCCACTGACTGCGAGGCCTGGCTCTCTTCCTCATCACCCTCGTAGTGACGAGCTGAAAGAAGAATCAATCAAACAAGCTTATCTTGAACTCGAGTTCAGTGCTAAAGACTTATAACGTCGGGGTCACCAGTTTAAGTTAAGAAGCTACTTTTATACTCTCTTAAATAGAATAGCCTTTCATTTCTACTCTCTGTTGTGTATAGTTTTTGCTGTTTTTTTTTTTTCTTAAATGGTTACTGTTTCTTGTGTCAGTAGAAAAAGACCTCTTCAGATCTAAGTACTCCAAGTTTTCTCTTGCTTTGTAAGGTAATGTTCTGTTGTCAAAAGGGTAAATGGCATAATGCCCCATAGAGACAAGGATGATTACATAATAAATTCGATACTTACTAATAGTAAAAGGCAGTATATAGTAAGTCAGGAGATCCAGAGTTTCCTGATGAAGCGGTGAAGGAAAGACCGAGACACAGTAGGCTACCAAATACGGAAGATTGTCAATCATATCGTGCTCCAAGAACGGAAGTAGGCAGCCGAGGCACTGCAGGATTGACTGGCCGAATGCTGCAAACAAAAGTTCAATCAATCAGTCAGTCATTTAATTAAGTTATTTTTAGGAGGCGTCTACTCTTGAGCATAGGTTTCCCTTACAGAAAGTCAGAAAGAGAAACGTTTTTTGAAAAAATATCATAACTTCCATCCCTGGTACGCAGGTTGACAAAAAGCGATCTTATCGCTTAATGCGACTTCGTCAACCTGTTTTTTTTCTTAAAACTTAAGGAAATTGAAAATAAAAAAAAGGTATCGCAGAAAATACGTTCTAAAATAAAAAATAAAAACTAAAGTATAAGTTAATAAAAAAATATAATGTTTATCCTTGTGGCAACCTGTGGGGGCTGAACTATGTCCAGCAGTGCGCGTCTATCGGATGTAACGATGATTAAAACCTTACCCAAAACACCATTCTGAATGTGCGGCGCCGAGTCGACGAGTTGCGAGAGGGCGTTGAAAAGGCCCTTATAGTCCAAATTAGGGTATTGACCCATACGCATTTGGTCGTTAGAAGGCTCCCGTAGCAGTTCCAGCGGTGAATTCGGGACATCTTTAAGGACACCTGCGAAGGAACAGTTATTTAGTTTTAAACAAATTCGCTATAAGATTAGATAAAAACGCGTTATTGCCTAAAATAAAAAACAAGTAAATAATACATTTTGAATAGGTGAGAAAGGTAGCAATGGGCGGCCTTATCACAAAAAGCCATTTTTTCCAGCAACACACAGAGAATGAACAATGAATTAGTTAGGTGGGCTTAACAGTATACTGGGTGTTTCTGACAAGGCGGTAATAAATATCTCAAAGGAGCGCTTCAGCTCACCTTACCTTACAAGTTTCCCTAAGTAATATGGGTCGAAAACTTAAAATAAATCAGCTGCCCTTTACATTGAACCCGTCAGCTAATCGAACCAATGTTTGAAACCAAACAGCTGATTTATGTTTTGAGATTTTAACAAATGTTGCTAGGCCCTGTGGGTCAGGGCGTAAGAATAGGTTTACTGTATACCCTGCCTGTTGTAAGAGGCGACTAAAGGGGTCTTTGGGGTCGTGGATGTAGGTGTGAAGGGCGGGGACCCGACACACTCATCAAACGGCCCCGAGATGGGCGGCGGCTCAGCTTGTGGCACTGTGCCGCCGCAGCTTCAAAGGCGAGCCGGGGAGGGAACAACATGCCCTCCTCGAGCACGAAGCTTATAGTAGCTGAGCGTTGGAAGAACTTCGGACGCCAATAATTTATGTTTCCCGGGTTCTTCCCAAAAGCGCCAAGACGGCCGCCGGGGGGTTTTAGTGGGTGTGAGCCACACATACCCCCGAAATGCGACAGACATTTCCCCCGTTACAAAAAAAAAGGTATAGGTAATTAATTACTCAGTAAAGTTGAAGAGAAGTATTTGACAGTGGTAGCGATATCGGTGCCGGTTGGTAACGGCTGTATGTTGTGCATCAAACGGAGCTGGCAGTCGTACAGGCTGCGGATCTTCGCCGTGACTGGAACAGAGAAAAAAAAAACAAATTAAAGAAAGTGTTAAAATACTTATTACTAAGGCTGGCCTGACCCACCTTGGCTCAAGCAGTACAGGAAGAATTATGGCAATCAGGACCATCTACAAAGGCAACGTTTCCCAGCCAGAGGACGCCCCCTAATGACCTCATCTCATTTAAATCATTATACTTAGGTACTCCATTATGCAAAGACTAAAACTAAACGAACTAAAACTAGACATAAAATTAAAGGGGTAACATTTTATTTTTTTATGTCAAGAAAACTAAGATACGATATACGGAAGACTACGTCTCGTCGAAAATAAATTTGTATCTCTCAATATAATTTTTTTCAACATTTGTAATAATCACCATCTCACAATTTTTCAAAACTACCTCACATTATATCGAATTCATCAAAATGCACTTAGTTTTATCTAAGTTAATAGGTATCACAATACATCACGGCTACTTAAAATCTCTGGAACACCAACACCTCTACACAATGCAACTGGAAAAATTATTCAACCATCTCACAGGAAAATTCTGCAATCAGTGACAATCTAAAATCAATTTACTCAAGATACACAATAACCACCTAAGGAAGACTAGGTACAAGCAGAACAGGATACAAACAGAACAAGATACAATTAGAAAAACAACCCAGACAGAATTAGATACACTGCGAACCTTTCCAGAAAAGCACATTGTAGAATACACTGAATATGCATTTGTATGTAATAAGAAGAGTAGATATAGGATTTTCTTCATGTATTTTTTTTAATGTTGGAGTATATTTTCGTAACATGAAAATTACACATCCTGTGATATAATAAATGTCTGTCTGTGTGTTACGTAATTACACCTTAACTAATGAACAGATAGGACAGAATATTGCTAGGTAGCTTAGATCCACAAGAAGGACAAGGAATACTTTAATTATTTAGCTTAGTAATTGTTTTTTTTAAATCCCAAAATTCACTTGTAACGTAAAATTGGGATTTTGGGATGTGAAGGGATATTGCGCTAACGAAGCTGCGGGGCGCACACTAGTAAGATTTTTAAATAAGGTGGTCTTCTAAACACACAATGCAGGATTCACTCAAACATTTGGCTACACACAGAACATTAGCTGACACAGGGAAAGTACCTATATAAGAACAGGGGACATTAAGAACGATTAAAGGAAATCAACAACAGTCCATCAGTACACAGGAATCAACAACAGTACATCAACAAGTACAAGGGTCACCAAGTCAACAAAAATCTATCGACAACAGCACAAAGGATATCAGACAACAGTAGGTACATCCACAGGTACAGGGGTCACCAAGTCAACAATCCATCAAGGATACAAAGTATTCGTAAAACAGTAGGTTCATCAACAAGTACAGGGGTCACCAACTCACCAAGTCAACAACAATCCATCAAGGGTACAAAGGTACATCAACAAGTACACAGGGGTCACGAAAACGAGACAGAGACACAGACACCACACATAGTTTAGACTAAACAATTAAATAAATTAATAAAATTATACAGGTGAATAGAAGGAAGTGGTGAAATTAGGAAAAAAAGTGTCTTGACAGTAGAACACAAACTGTGCTTAAAACTAAAAATATTTAAAAAAAACAAGCAAAACACAAATAAAAAAAACCCAGACAATTCATAATTAAAACTAATAAAATAATATAACAAACATCCAAACAGTCTCAAAGAACAACAAACAAGCAGCTTTTTCGTCGGTACTGAACGACCAGAAGAAAGTAACAATCGGAACACCAATCAGCATGCTCCCGTCTCACCTTTCAGGCTCAATATCGGCTCCATGATCAGTTGCAAATTTGGCAACGTCTCAGCTGGTCGCTGCATTACATCTAATAAATACTAGCACTGCGGGTAAATCCTCTGGAAAACATAATCTGTTATCTGAGTAAAAAAAGTACCCACATTTTTTTACATACTTAAATTTTTCGATGTATAAAAGAAAACTTGACAGTTCCTACCTACCTACCTACATTAAAACGTTTATATGTATGAAAACTGTACAATTCCTACCTACCCATTACTTGGGCTGACATTCACAGTCATTGGTTTGGAGGCTACTCGGTTGAGTATGATACTCACAAGAGGGTCCCAAGTATTGATTAATCTGGCTCAGTTGTCTTATTCTCCATGGAGCATAGGTTTTACTGTCACGAAGTCGGAACTCGACTATATACTGGATGTTTTTGACAAGGCGGTAATAAATCATAGAAGGTATTCAGCTCACCATACCTAACAACTTTCCCAAAGCAACAAGGGTCGAAATCTCAAAAAACATCAGCTGTTCCATAAATTGTTTTGATCAGCTGACGGGGTCAATGTATGGGACAGCTGGTTTTCGTTTTGATATTTCGACCCATGTTGCTTTCGGAAAGTTGTTAGGTATGGTGACTGAATACCTCCTTTGATTTATTACCGCCTTGTCAGAAACACCCTGTATATCAATTTGGAGAGGAGAATGATTTAAAGTTACATTATGACACTTTGGAGTGCGAGTTAGAGCTGCGACACGACTGTGAATGTCAGGCTTACATCAACTGATAACAGTCAGTGATACAAAGATATTTATTGCTCATGGTGTTCTTTAACAGAGAGGTGTTTTTTTACAGAGAGTGCTTTAGACAAAGTGACCCCGCAAGGGTGTTAGAGCAATTTAGACTCATGTCCAGAAGGGTGTGGCTAAAGTATGGCCTTGCGCATCTGTCTCGAGTAGCAGAAGCTGTTCCATACATTTTACTTTGACTATTGTCTTTGCGGCTGACGACAGTCATTGGACGCTCGAGGTCGGGATTGATTGCTATGCATGGAATTCAATCTTTACCTTATAACACCCAGTCCGTTACCCTTGCCACATTATAATAAATAGTACTACATTCAGTATAGGCACTCCCTGCATCTCTCAGCAAGCGCGGCTTCCACCCTGCTCTCGGTTACCTCTCAGTTACCGCTCAGTTCAAATAAAGCAGCGTCGCATGTCTTATCTCACTCACACAAGCATGATACGCGTGCACGTACACAAGTATCGGCTGTGCGCGAAGCAACACGATTTTTTCTATGAAGTGTCCGAGGTGTGCCCTTGCTGATAGAAAGTTAGGTCAGTGGGTAGTTTGGTCGGTGGGTTGTTTTATTTTGTTGGTATACTACGAAAATCCTTACAATCTTCTCCGATTCGGGTGTTTATTTAGAAAGAATAGTTTAAAGATAGGTACTTACAAGCCGCAGCCCGTGTGCCCATATTTATGAGCTGAATCTTGAAGCTCCCCTGCATTTGAATGCCGGACGTCAGCTGGCATGGACGATCAATACGCTAGTACACGCGCAAGCACTAAATCGACCGCAAATATGATTTCTGGACTTCGTAAAAGGGTGCAATAATCTAGACTGGGCAAGTTATTGATTTTTGCTGGAAGCTGGAAGAAAGATTTGTTTGTTTTGTTTTTGCCGGCGCACGCATGCAGTGGGCGAGGGGCGAGGGGAGATCAGCTGCTTTTGATTGATTGATGAATATGTCAATGTCAACAGTCAACGGCCATTTCCGATTTCAATGTTTTAAAGAACGGCCAATAGATGGCACTTGATCGGTTTATGAACTCCCAGCAAGTCTAGTTTTTAGGGTTCCGTACAGTCTAATGATTAGACTCTAATCTAACAAATCTTCGATGTTTCCATCTTCTTAGCATAGGTAAGTTTTAACATGGTTTCTAGCAAACTATAGGTTGGTTAGATCATACTTATTGTTAATCACTCAACCTCAGGTCAACAATTTTTCTTTTTTTTCACTATTCATTAGAAAAATGTTTTCAAAACAGAATCATACATTGCCAGCCGGCACACAATAGGATTTTATCGCGTCCTGTTTACAAATACTTTCGTATAAATTGCTACAGAACACAATTTTGGTTTATTGTAGAGCAACAGTTGCAAGATGAAACTTATTTTGGTTGCGGTTTTCGCATTTATAGCTGTTCAGGTAAGAACTTGTATTTTATATCGTAGAGCAAGAAAATAAAATTCCGCATGTTTTCTAGATTTTCCTGTAGGCCTAGTATGAGTTTGACCATGGTTACGTTACGCGTTGAGCGTTCGCATTTTCGTAAACAGTCCGTTTCCGTTCCAGCGCCTCTGGCGGGGAGTAGCAAAACAATAAACTACGTAGCTTAATTTTACGCCCACTCTTAAACCTAATTTAATAACTGTTTCTGTTTTAGCTATGCAGCGCTGATGTCACGCATCCAGAAGGTGTTGGGGTCAGCTTTACAGATGTAAGTTAATTTAATAAAAAAATCATAGAGGGCATTAAGGCCCATTACGCCCAATAAGGCCTATAGGTTTATATGGATCACCTGAAAGAAATATCTTAAGTGATGTGTGTTTTGTTATTCTTGGCAGTTCGTTCCAGCTGTATTTGAGTTAATATTAAACTTGTCTACGGATTTTCTAATGGATGTTTTTTCCCACAGCCCCCACCTGTAAAAATAACTGTCGGTGTGGCGCGAGACAGTTATGTAAGTTATTTTTAAATACAACAATAAAATTATTATTATCTAGTCGACCCGGCGGATTTCGTACCGCCTTACCTTTTACTATATTGTTCATGCATTCTTCTAAGTATTATTATTTTTTTTTTATTTATTTATACTTAAACTTTCCTCTCTATTATCTAATGAAAAAAACCGCATCGAAATCCGTAATAATCCGTTTAAGCATACATAGGGATAGTACGCGGGATTGCTATATTTTAATATTAATGTTTTTGATTTCCACAGCCCCCTCCTGTAGAAATAACTGGCGGTGTGGACCGAGTAAGTTTTTAGAATTTCTATAAAAATAAAATTATTATTGGTATGTTTTTACTAATATTGATGACAGTACGTATTGAGGTGTGTTTCCTGGAATATGTGATTCTTTATAATTTCACGCAAACACATTCCTAAGCATTAGTCAAAGAGGTGGCGTTAAAGCGTCGCGCTAACGCGCTAGCCTAACGCGGCGCCATAGCGTCCGCTCTGTGTGACAGGGTAAAACTGTACAGGTACAGTGGCTGTCTAGTAAGTATGTAATGTACCAACAAGATTGTTCTAAACGTGATTGCGAATAAAAAATATATTGTTTGCGTCTTATAGTAGTTGCGTTTCCGGAATCACCGTAAGGTCTAAGGTCTAGATCGATTTTTTGCAGTTTTCTCTTTTTTCAGACTCCTGACGGTGTCACCCATCCTGAAGGCTACGGCGTCAGCTTTACTGATGTAAGTAAACAAAGTATCATAAGTTTTTAAATAACTACGTAATAAGTAAGAGAGAGAGAGAGAATACAGAGTGAATTAATTAACCAGTGAACTGTAACTTGTATTTCGTTCGAGTAGGTACAGTGGCGGACACGGTCGGCGTAACACTTCCGGTTTTTCTGTATTGCAAAATAGCTCTTGTTCTTTAGTAATACAGTCTAGGGCTGACGAAACCATAGACAAATCTGTTACGGCCTCCTAGTCCGTGACTGTACCTACTTAAACTCTACACACGTCAAACGAAATGGGTTCTTTCGCGAAGCGTGTTCGTTCATTTTTTTTGTTTAATTTATGTAATTTTTACAGCCTCCGGATGCGAAACATTAGGTGACCTCATCTGAGTGCATCACAAGCAACAAAAGACTAGCTAGGACATGGACTTCATCGACTGTTAACCTAATGATATATCATAGTAATAAAGAATGAGCAATTTGGGAAATTTTATTTTATTTACATCTTTACATCAAAACCATTTAAACTGCTTTAGACATCTAAATATCAAATATAAGTTAGCTAGCTTTTTATGGCTAATCATGCTTATCAATTCAGCTATGGCTTTAATATTCATTTACAACAAATAATCGGTAATAATATTCACCAAACGATTATGATAATATTCAATCGACAGTAAATAACACTATATCGCGCGCGCTTCCCCTTGTTGGAAGATCAATGGCGGCCAAGGCAACTGCACCTGCACTGCCCACGCGGAAACGCGAGGTCCATTCTGAGCCCTGAAAAAATAAACAAGTATTTTAGTACTTTTGTGAAATTTTCACACACATGAAGTCAATTATTTTATTTGAAAGTCTTTGGACGTCAGACGGTTCCCTTATTCACATAAAATATTTTAATAAGTTATCAACAAAAAAAACTTGTCTAATCACCTACCTGGGCCTTATTAGATTACATTGAAGACTGAGGACAATTGAGGACATCTATTTGAAAAAGGCCTAATCATTGAGTTTAGTTGAATATTATCGCTTTTCAGTTTACATTTCTGCGTAACCCCATACATTAAAAGCTTGTAAGTATGCAAGATTTATTTTCGTTCGAGTTTGAGAATTATAGAATCCGATTCCGTCTGATGCCAGCGATTAAAATGCAGTTTTACACAACAAAAAATTTGAACCAGAATTTCACAGTCCTCACAATTTCGTAATTCGGGCCCTAAATTAAAACTTACAGTAATAGGTGTCTCGGGTCGATGCAAACTGGACTCTCCAGAAAGCGGCACGGACCGAGGTTCCCTCTCCGAGCGGCGCCGCTTGGTGCCCCTCCGCGCGGTTTCTTGTCGACGCCGTGTTGTGCTTATTACAACTGAATCTGTTGGATATCGGTTAAAAGTAATTTAAAATAAATATTAAACAAAAAAGTCAGCTTCCTGAAAAAATATCAGGATTTATAAACCTAAAAAAGTTTATTATCACGTATACTGGTTGAGTACTTTTTATCCCGAAAATCCGACGGGAACGGAAAATTGCGTACAGGAATTTGCTGTTTCAAGGTAAAATTATGCTTGCGAAGTCGTGAGGGCACTGGGCAGTGGGCACCCTAGAACCTTATATATGTATTTATTTTCTTACCGTCTTGATAATTAGAGTTAGGCGCTGGTAGAGGACGTGGTGGAGCTCGCAACAGATTTGATGTTTTTGAGTTGATCAGACGAACAAGGCATTCTAGAGCTGATTGTTTGTTCTGTAAATAGATTGTTTTAGGTACCGTGGCTGTCTAGGATGGTGTAACAGATTTTCCTTTGGTCTCGTGCGCCCAAAACTTTGATACCAAAGAAGCGCTATTTTGAAATATTTACGGAAAAACCGGAAGTTTTACGCAGTCCTTGACTGCCACTGTATATATTGGGCCATTAAAATTACGACTCAAGTCCCAAACCCAATTAAATAACGTAAGTCAGTAACAAAATAAGACAGAAAGTTCAAATTATTCATTTATATTAATCTCCGTGGTTCAGATGGCAGTGATGTTCAAAGACTTCAGAGGCGCAGGTTCGATTCCCAGACGGGACAAAAGATTTGAATTAAATAATTAATGTTTGTTTCCTGGTCTTGCCGTGGTTGTTCTTTATTCAGGTGCTACCTAGTTAGGAGCTCTTACTGAATGTGATGAGTTTTTTTAGTCACTATTCTGATTAACTAAACGGGTAAAATACTAAAAAAGGTTTAACATACACGAATTTCCTCAAGAAGCGGATCAAACGCTGCGGGATCATTAGAATCTTTCAAAGCCTCCCAGCTTTTGTAAAGTTTCCTGTCAGACAGGCGTACAGTGCTCTCCAGCTCACGAACTTCTAAAATAAATTGTCAATTATCCATGTTTGTTTATATAACATCAAAAACGGATTTCTAAAGTCGAAAAATCAAAGTCAATATTCCGTGTGGCAGCGGCATGGAATACGAACACCCAAAGGGAACAGGCAAAGGATGGGCAGCAGCGTCGTTCGGTGAAATACGAGCGTAGCTATTAAGACAACTGCCTCTACAATGATTGTCCTTGTGGCAATCTGGCAATCTGAGGGGGAGACCTTTGTCCAGCAGTGGATGTCTATTGGTTGTAATGAATACTATGAAACAACAGAGCAGTCACCATTCTCCTTTAAGGTATCCAACGTTGCAAGCAACTCGCTCCGATGCGCGTGCAAAGCTTGTCGTTGTGTACGCGTACGCATCACAACATCACGCGCGTTACGAGCTTCTGCGGCTAACGCGCAAACCTCACGCGCCTCACGCTCTAAACGACGCTCGAGCTCTCTGGAAATAAGAGTCTTAATCACACTTATTTTAAGAAGCGGGCCTATATACAAGTGGGCTTTATTAGGGTCGAGCAGGACCAAAGTTAAGAATACAAATTGACAAGATTTTCCTACTTGCTCATTGTAAAAAAGTTAGGTATTGAGGAATAGAAAATACTAAGTAGGAAGGGCAAAATAACTACTACTCTACCCCACAACTATCCTCTTTTGGCACAGGGCACTAGATATCCATAATTTGAAAACTTACAAATCACATCTAACTCAAGTTTCATTAAATTGCGGCCGATCTCTTGCTCTCTAACAAATTTTAGGCACACATGATCTTTAAAAAAAAAACTTGAAAATAGTAACAAATAACATGCCTCGGATACTCTCCAGTGACTGTGGCATACGATTGAATATTCCGCACAACCTCTACCAGGTTGTGTAGCTGGTCACAGAACGCTGGCAACTGTTCCGGAGTGAGGTACTGACCGCTGTATCTGCAATGGAACTAGTTTTATTTACTAGGCCTTATTTGAAACACCAAGGTATTTAACTATAAAGCATCACACTCAGAGCTCCTAACTAGGAAGAACCTGTATCTAGGGTGCCCGAACCAAAAACAAAGGCGAATATTACACCCAGACCCGAAAACAAACATCGATATTCATCATAACAATGCTCGCCCCGCCGGAAATCGAACCCTGTGCACCCGCGTCTCAGTCCAAATCACTGCCAACTGAGCCACAGAGCCGTAGATATAATATAATCCCTTTATTCCCCGAAGGATTAGGCAATGGCACCAAGCTCATCAGATCCGGACCCACGTTTAGCCGAGTTTATGTTTTAATACCACTGTGACAAGGGGCCAGCTGACACTTACCTTTTTATATAAAGTTTGATACTTTCTCGAAAAAAAACACAAAACTAGCTTTTTAACATTGCAGGACATCAGGCGAAGCTACATCCCTATTCACTTTCTTCGACGTCAATCTTCCAACTGGAGTTACATTCACTCTATCGCCGAAGTAAAACTCTGCTGAGTTCACTTTTTCCAAGTTACCATTACTGATTCTTTTAACTTCTTGCTGAGGTGTTCTTACTCTGGTAAGTAGCCCAGAAAGGTTTGTTAGAGCTGTTTTGGGGGACATTACTGGGTTTGTTTGTATGTATTGTCAGACCCTTGGGCACTTTTGAAATCGTCAAAGACTTTAGCGAAAAAACTAGGTATGTTATTATTGGAAGAAGCGTGGTTAGAATTTTTAGTTTCATCAAGTTTAGATCTAGATACACGGCCGGTTTTGGGTGATATAAGTGAAACGGATTTACGTTTCCGGACATGTATCAAGCTCAAGCTTCAAGCTCTTTCTTCTTGGCCCTTGGCATACCAAAGGTTAAATTAATTACCGAGCGGGCCTTATTAGCAACTACTAAATACAAAATCTGGTGCCCAGTCGGTGACAAAGAGTGTTTATTGTATACAGACGTTACATAACATATATACCGTCATAAAATGGCTACAAACAAACAAACCTGTAATCAACGTTGGGTGGATACTGTTCATCATCCGTCTTCATCATTTCGGGCAGCGTCTCCACTTCTTCGTCCTCCATGTTTACCAGACTTGTGTCACTTATTCTGGACACAGCACCAAATGGTATTGATTACTTACTTAACCACCTACATACTTACATTACAAAAGAATTTTTTTTCAAAACCTACGCAGCGTTTTCACGATACCTCACCCTTTACCACAAAAGGTAGGTATCTCGCAAAAGACTTCTCGCGCCATCTGTTATCGAATAGGAAAATCTTGATCTCCTATCGCTAATAGATGGCGCTAGCGTGTTTTTTTTTTTCTTGATTTTTCCTTATTGCAACACTGTGGTACAGTGGCGGACTAGGACGGCGTAACACTTTTCCCATGTTAGCCTGTGACATGTTACGTTACCTACTTAGTTGGTGAGTCCGGACCAGAGGGCCTATTATGGCCGCTTTTGCAATATTGCTTTGGGTCCTCTTTGCGTTTTTTTTGTTTTGACTTTAAAACTGTAGAGGACGAAAAGCAATGTTGCAATAAATGTAAGCCGTAATATAATAGCCCCGAAGATAAGTATGCGCGCGGTGAAAATATGAACCAAATAATCAATAAGCCATATTTTGTTTTGAATGTCCGGTGAATAACGTATACAGTGGCGCCCCCAGTGGAGACTATAACTCTGCCGTCCTTGCGATAACCACAGTAACTATGTTTGAGTTCATTTCGAGAAAAATGAGCTCAAAGTTTAAAATTTTGTTTTTTGGAATAACTCCTGAAATAAACAACCTAGCAATATGAATCGTTTATGAGCGTAAAGAGCTTAAAAAACATAACCTATCCATTTGCTAGAAATGGCAGAAACTTCATAAATAACGGCTTAAAACGCAAAAATGTGTTTTTGCTTAGGAATATGTAAATAAAATACTATTGTTTCCTTACCATAAGCGCAGTAAAACTCGTACTTACTTCACTTATCGTTAGGAAAAGTCGCTACTGTAAGCCCTTTTTATAAAAAAATGCAAGTTTCCTAATGATAAGCGCAGTAACTTCAGTGTAAAAAACTTATGTCAAAGTTTAAACATTTTTATTTCCCTTTTCCTTTTAGTTTATTGTTTCCTGAATAGATCCTAACTGCACCCATTATCTACAAATGAAATAAAACTATTAGTATACGATTAGCTTTTTGTTTTTAATATTAAAAAGATAAACTATAAAAATTTGAAAGGACATACTAACAAAAAGGCCCGTCAAAGGCTACATGCATCAACAATCGCGCCAACCATCGGATGCATCTGTCAGCCGCAGCTTAGGACCTTCCCGATGGCCCGCAGGAGCACCGACACATGACACCCGAACTTAAGGTGTCTTAAGTTACTACAAATACTTACATTCAAAATCTCAAGGGCAAACTATAAAGTTGCTAATCATAAGCACAGTAAATCTAAAACTACTGCGCTTATTATTAGCATTGTCTTAATTTTTTTGTGTGCTCACTCCATAGTATTTCATCTTACTGTTGTTATCGTTAGGAATGAATAAGTTTCGAGTAGGTGTAGTCCAAATTACTAAAAAGTAACTATAGTTACTAAAATAATGACTAGTAATTTATAAATTTCAGGCCGAGTTACTGCGCTTTTCGTTATTGTGCATTTTTTAAAAAACCTAGTTCCCGTAGGAATTAAGAAAAGTTTGTTCGAGAGAGTTGTAGATCTTAAGTTGCTGATTCCGAATATGTATCTAACTCAATTTCGACCAAAACCCTAGTTACTGTGGTTATCACAAGGACGGCAGAACTGGCGAGGACTTTTATTTTAGTCGTTAGTCGTCTAACAACCACGTAGATGGAAACAAGTAAGTAGTTGGGATACCTTTTATAAAATTATGATAAAATACTAACGCAGTAGAAGCCACAGAGCGGTTATGTTCCCTACTCCTGTTTAGAGTAGAGTTCGAGTTGAGTCTGCTGTGGTCTCCTCTCAATTTGCTCAGAAGTCTGAATAAAAGACGGGACTGGCGGTTTGTAGGATCCATTACTGATGTGCTTATTGTATGTTGGTTGGATTGTATGCTGTAAAATACAAAGAAAATATAGGAAGGTCTGGAAAACGCTCCACCGACCAATTCTTCTTCGACCCCATCTTCTTCTTAATTAAATTTAAAGGTAAGGTATAGTGCGGTCACGATGCAGGAAGAAATTCGAGCATTGACCCGGTTCTATGTCTCTGTCGCACGCGCCACGCGCTTATATTTCGCGTACGCGCGTGCGACAGAGACAAATAGAACCGGGTCAGTGTACGAATTTCTTCCTGCATCATGACCGCACTATAGGCGGAAATTAATGAAACAATCAGTGTTTCAGATTTCAAATCACCAACATACATAACTACTTACTTTGCATTATAGGAGTCGGAACGAATATAAACTCCCGCCCCCCAAAAAAAAATTACTGACCAATGACCATATTATTTCCTCTCGATATCTTTGCCACCAAAACTCGCCTCGCTAGATGTGCGATGGGCCTAAGAAGGTAGAGTGGCGGTGGCGGTCTAGGACGGCGTAACAGTTTTGTCTATGGTCTCGTCGTATTACTAAAGAACAATGGCTATTTTGGGTCGATAGTCGTTTTAGTTTTGCAATACAGAAAAACCGGAAGTGTTACGCCATCCTAGACCGCCACTGTACCGACTACCGACTTATTAGTAGTATTATACTATGTCTTCCGACCAGCTACCGATATAATAAAGCATAGTTTACTTACCGTAAGTATATCTGAATGGATGTTGATTATTTCATTATAGCCCAGTTTTGATCTTCATAGTATTGTGTTGAACGTGTTGAACTCACTAGAATTTAGGATTCGGCATGCTATTTAGAATAAAAAATGAATTGTTGTTGTTGTGTTTATTTTTTTATGCAATGAATCACACAGACTTATTAGTAGACAATGAATGACACATATTTTATGACCACAGAAAATGTTAACTCTCTGGTTTCATGTTTTTTTAGAGAGATGGTACCGTAGCGGCGGTTAGGTACTCTGAATGGGAAACGCTCAGAGTAAGGAAACCGCCGCTAAATCTGAGGGGAAACGCTTTGTTTTTCAGAGATATGGGAAAAGCAATTTCCCATTTCAGTGGTTTCCCCCGTAGCGGCGGTTTCCTTACTCTGATGTTTTCCCCCACCTCACTGCACTGGAAAAGCTAGAAATATACTTATTTATTTTTGAAGCTAGAGCTACGTTCTTTAGATTTTACCTCAAAGATACCATAGAAAAATAGTTAACTAACTCAAAACAGTTTGTTTGTGCACGCTAAACTGCAAAAATACGAAACCGGTTAAGTTCTAGTCTGGCAAACGCTAATATCACATAAAAACCTACTTAACGAATTCCCAAACTAAAAGAATAAATAAAAACCAAAATTTTATATTACAGTAGTATTGTAATCGATATAAAAAATACAATTTTTACCATCGTCAATATAATTACAAATACATAATCGCGTTGCCAAGCGGCAAAACATAATGTTAATAGGGCAACAAACGCAAAGCTCAATGCAGATGGCGCCACTTGAGCTTGGCTCATAACGAACAACCACTTTTAAGTGTGTTTTGACGTTTACGTGAACAGGAGTTACAAAGTTCTTGGTAAAAAGGGCATAACAAAGTTCTGTTAGGCTGTTTCTTGAACCGGGGAATTTCAAACGTGTTTTTGGGAGACATTTCCCTTTGCACTATAATCCAAACAATTTGATAATTATGAGACAAGCTAAAATGGCGACATCTGGCAGTTTTCTTCCCCATTAGGTAATAGTTGCAAATCATAATGCTATACAATTTTAAGTACAAATACAAGAGGCACATATCAGTCGTTAGGGCGGCTTCACATTGTAGACTCATTTCGATTACGGTCTTTTGGAATGGACCTTATGGGGCAGATTTTTGGCAAAAACTTTTGGTCTTTAGGAATGTTCGTTTCGAAATACGACTAGAATGCAAAGCCACTGACAAAAGTACATAGAAAATTTGAGACATTTTAATAAAATCGATTGGTATAGTTAACGAAAGACAAATATTTTATTTCAAATACTTCAAGAACAATCAAATCGACGACCCAAACAAACTAACGTTAAGATGCGTCATATCTACTGTCTCTTTTCATCAAGCTACGCGAGAGTGAGACGTAAAATAATTTCATCAGAGTATTTGAGATCTAGGTATTAGTGAAAACAATCGTTTTCGAGTCAATTATAAAATATAAAAAAAACACAGTAAGTTATCAAAACTGGTTAGTACCAAATTATTAGTTTGTTCATATAAAAAATTAAGAATAAGTAGCTTAAAGCAATTAATAATAATAGTTAATAAGACACCTATTATGGACCAGGCCACGCTTAACATTGACGTTTTTTTTTTTAAATAAAACACCTAAAAGATCACATTTCATAACTGAAATCACAATTCAAACTCGAGTAATCTTTCACACAACGACAAAATAAAAACTTAAATTATTAATTAAATGACATTGTGATGCACGAATGAATGAAGTTAATCTCGAATTGATGATCTTAATGAGTGAATGATTCATGATCTTAATGAGTGAACGATAAAAAAAAAACTTGAATTCAAAAGCTAACTGACAAAAATGATAAATCGTAAAAGGATGATAGGTTGATCAATGGGTCAAACAAAAGAGTTTTTAACATATAACCTAGCTGCCACAGTTATAAAATCAGTTAAATTAATATCATGTGAATAAATTGTGATCTGTAATATTGATTTAGGACATTTTAGAGCAACTTTTAGTGTAGCGGACGTTGCAAAAGACACAAAAGTTGAATGGTCGATCTAACTGAAGAATATTCCCTTGATCGACTTGGCAATGAATGGAAAGGGCTGGCACGAATAAAACTTACATACTGATGAATGATGGATGAGAATGATTAACGTGAATGAATGATAAATAAAAAGGTTAACAAACAAAAACGTTGTGTGATAGATAAAAAAAAACTGGGACGACAAAAACCAACACTGGTCCAATAAGTAATCCTTAAATGCCAATAATAGAGAAGCTTTAAGGCTCCTACAACACTTACGCGGACGCGGTAACACGAATTAGTTAAAACAGTACCAAAGGACAGACATGGCTAGTCATTTTTACATACAATAAGATCGTGAAAATTTAAGGTAACCCTGTCTTTTAACGTCTGATCGTTTTTTGTTGAATTAACGTGACTGAAAGTCTAACATTGCATCGTAACAGCTCGTTGACACGTGTTATCCGTATTTACGTTATCGTTTTAACGGATAAATACATACAACAAATTATAAACAGTGTATCATAATTTGTCCAACCTAGGTATATTTCTTATAACAGTGTAATTAGAAGTCGCTCATAAAACTTCATAAACCATCGATGAAAAAAAAACTTTTAAATATACGATAAAGCAGACAAGTAAAACGGAGATAATTTGTGAACGGGCTATAAGTTTGATGTTTAACTTTATTGAATGAATGAGTCTAAAATCAATACAATGATCGAATGAATGAATGATACCAGCACGTTAAAACAACATCACAGCGATCTCATTCTATCAAGAGGTTATAAAACAGTGTCCCCCCCGTGTCGCGGCGCCCGAGTCCGGCCCCTTACCACAGTCCGGAGGAGAACCCGCCCGGGGGCACGCGGACCCTCTTCGGGGCCTCCGCTTTGGCCGGCTCTGGAATAGTCACTGCTTGCTTCACCGGCTCGTCATTGGGTGGGCTGGAGGTTAAAAAAATATATTAAAATTAGTTGGTATTCTTGGGATTCCTTGTTCGTCATATTGAGACGGTAACCGAGAGTACCTCAAATTAATTAAAAACATAGTAGTATCCTATTCTAAAAGAGTCGAGGTGGTTCAGGGGCGTCCCCTTGCGGCTACAGACAAACGAATGTGAAATTAACTGTCCACAGGACAGACCAGCCCGAAAAGCAGAACACGTGTATTAGACAGTGAGCAGGGGAGTGACCCCTGAATAAAATTAATTTATTTAAGTCATCTCTTTTTTTTTTAGTAGCCTAATTTGACAAATTAGTACCACTGCTGGGCAAAGACCTATCCCTTCTGTATCCACGCGTCCCTTTCCTGTGCCACCTGAATCCAGTCGGATAGATAGGAATCGATATCATCTCATTCTTTACTTAATAATATTTCCATTTTAGTTACTACCTACATATTATTATCAGATGAACATAACGTCACGCCTGTATCCCATCGGAGGGGTAGGCAGAGACAATTGATTTCCACTTGCTACGATCCTGACACACTTCTTTCGCTTCTTCTACAGTCATAAGCCATTTCATACACGCACGTCGGTTTCGTGAACTCTTCACGCGGCAGATGAGCAATGCAAATATTGAACATTTTTATGTTTGTGTAATAAACAAACTAATTTTATCATACTTATTTATTTAATTTTGAGGAAAATACACGATCTCTCAGTAGGAGGCAACAAGACAACATCATTGACTTAAACAATATTTGCTCCCTCAACAAATTAAACATAATCAGTCTTATCGCGATACAAATGCTAAGTTATATAAGAGTGCATCACAAACAAACAAGCTATTGTTACAACTTTTCTTCTACGAACAACTCGATTTCAAAACTATTAAATCAAAATATGAATAATGAAATCAAGAAACCAACAGAAGAGGGACCAACAAGTGATATGTCTATTGAAGAATCTATTAAAATTACAGCAAACAATGAA
This sequence comes from Euspilapteryx auroguttella, assembly GCA_951802225.1. Lineage (NCBI taxonomy): Eukaryota > Metazoa > Arthropoda > Insecta > Lepidoptera > Gracillariidae > Euspilapteryx > Euspilapteryx auroguttella. Next base: position 8,542,431 of record OX637660.1, on the reverse strand, counting down.
GGATTGAACAACTATACAGTTGCGAAGGGAACCATCAGTACTGGAGGGGGAAGCTACTTGGCAACACTTTACACTGTGGATATAACAGGTCATACTCTAGACGGAGCTAAAGAAGTAAACCTTTTCATCAAAAACAAAATACCAAGCGACACCTTCTTACCTATAGACGTAGCTTATGCACGAGAAACTTTCGCTTACACCAAATTCGCAAAAAATATTGAAGCGCTTCAAGACAAAGCCGAAATACCAAAAGAGTACCAATACAAAATGGCGAAATTCTACGACACTAACAATCCAGATTTAATAATCATGGACAATATGACAAAGAAAGGATACGAGATACTGCCAACGATAAAAGAAAAGAAATCCATGACATTGGAGTACGCTGAAACGGCGATGAAAAAACTAGCAATGCTACATGGACTGTTTCACGCTTTGAACGAAGAGAAACCAGATTTTTGTGAAGAGCTTAAAACTTTTAAACATCCATACGTATTTAATGACGTTTGGAGAGGTTTTGCCATACATGCTGTTGAGAGCATTCTTGGAGATTTGGAGACTACAGATGCAGCTGTGAGAGTTAAGAACTTCATACCAATACTTCTGGATAAATATCCAAAGTATATTCGTGAGAAGACGAGTATATCGACTCTGTGCCACGGTGATTACAGAATAAACAACATATTGACAAAAATTGAGGTAAGCTCTTTCAGATAAATAATTAATGAAATAAGTCAAACTTATTTTTGACACCTTAATATTATTATTTTCTCCACAATTTATTAAAAAAAGGTGATCAAAACGTACAGCTGTTGGTTGACCTGCACAAAGCTTGGCAAGAAAGTCGTGAAAAAACTAGGGCGCCACTGTGCGAAAGTAATTTGTAATTTTTATTTACTTTTTCCTTATTTTATCTCCTTATTTTGTAGTAAATTAAAAAAACTAAAATCAACAAATTCATTTAAACAGTATAATAACTAAATTTCAGAACGGCAAGATAACAGACCAACTTCCAGTAGACTACCAAATAATACACTACGGCAATCCGATCAACGACATAAATTTTTTCATCTTCAGCTGTACAGATCGCAAATTTAGAACAAAACACATGCAGTACTTAAAGGAATTCTACTACAAAAGTTTGCAAGATTTTCTAGAACAATTCAACATTGACATAGAAGATGTCTGCCCCAGAAATGATTTTGAAGAATTATACAAAGAAACTCTTGATTGCGGTCTAATGGTGTGCCTGCAGTTTTTATCAATTCTATGCCCACTGGAAGACGATCACTTAGAGTTAAATTTAGAACTAGATATCACAAAGGTGAGAATTGTAAAGCATGACTTTTTTATTGAAAGATTGAACGAGGTCGTGCAGGAATTTATAGAATGGGGTTATTTGTAATTTAATTAAGTCGACTTGAACTTATTGCATTTATCGTTAAATGAAAATTAAGACTAGGCTCAGAAGTAAAGGCTAATTTTACACCATTACATACAGTATCCTTAAAACGAATATAATTCAGCTGAAAAATAAATGGAAACTTGTCAAATTATTTGTGTCACCCACAAATTATTGTGTAACGTATAAAAAGCAATTAAATTTTGTTCCCAATAAACTACAATCCAAGATTAATTAAGCCCTCTTGAACTTTGGTCAAGACCTATTCAAACACATGGTCCTTCGAGCCGGACCACACCCAGCCAGCGATACTCGCTGACACGGACAAGCCGTATGTACCAGGGGGCGCGCGATTGGTAGAAAAACTGGAGATGAACGCTCCAAGATGGAAAATAGGCTTAAGGAGCCAACCGGCTAATGCAGCCTAGAGCCGACGGGGATTTGCAGGGACGGGAATGAGCGTGTCTTGAGTCTTTCTTTTCCGGCCTTTCTTAAGAGGTGCTGTTGTTAGTAGTAGAGAAGGTTCTGATGTCTCTTGGAGTTGCCTTTGAGGTGATCTAACTGAAACTGTAAAATAAAAAAACGAACCTTTCCACTTTAGCTTCAACCACAGCCGGAGCTTCCGGGGCAGGTTCCGGTGTCGCCTCGTGCGCACCGCCGCCATTTTGTGGCACACCATTGCCATTGGCATTGCCTGTTGGCTGTCTGGCTTCGCCTATTTGGTCTGAAAAAAAAAAAAAGTTGACTAAGTCATCATCATCGTCATCATTTCAGCCTAAAGACGTCTACTGCTGGACAAAGGCCTCCCCACAGAACGCCACAGCGACCGGTCTTGAGCGACCCTCATCCAGTGTATTCCCGCAGTTTTTAACAGGTCGTCTGACCAACTTATGGAGGGTCTGCCTGATCTACGTCAATAACTAAACCTTAGTTAAGCTTTCGCAATGCTAGGCTAAGCATAAGTACTAACTTATTTCAGCGTAGCCCAGCATTGGGAAGGGATAAAAAAAGTAAAGCTTACAAAACGTGTTCAACACAACAGTCTTTCTAAGTTTGACATCAGGAATAGAGATGCAACGATATATCGATAATATCGATAGAAGGCAAAATAATTGTTTAACATTTTTGTGTCGCACTGTAACTTAACCTTACTTCAACATTTACAAATAAGAAGTAGGTTCTTGTTTTCCAGAGAGTAGCATTCAAACTGCATCTTAAGGCTTGCTGCTTCAAAAATTTGTGTTTTTGAGATTTTTTTAAACAATCTGAGACATACAAAATTGATGTCTTCATTCTGAAAAAAATATATGTGTTAGTTAAGGATCTAATCTAGTCATCATACTAAAGGGAAACAGGATCTAATTAATTTTAGTTGATAGAAAAAAATCTCAAAGTTACCCCTTTTTGTTCCGTTTTTTCCATTTTATTTTTAAACCGCTGATTGTGTTTATTCGATTTTTGGAATGAAAATTGCTGACCTTAAATTTTAGACATACTACTATAGTAAGAATTTTTAAGTTTAACGAAAAGACAAAAAACCAGCAAAAACTAAAAAAAAACATCGTTTTCGCGCGGTCCGATGCCATGCCGCGCCGCTCCCTACCCCGTCAGTACCCTTGTGGCCACGGCCGAGGCCGGTTCTGTGTCAAATTTTTGTTTTCGCGCTCTCGTATTTCGTTTTATTTTTATTCAAATGTAAACAAATTTTGACAACAGATGTCAAAACAATGAACCATAACATCTGATTAGGATCTGTATGGAGCTGAAAGAAACCAATTTTGATACCGATATTACATTTATAAAACCGTCGCATTACAAACTTACCTTTTTTATTCCCACAAATGAAACTTAAATCATAGGGTACTTATATAGTTATATCATATCTTTGTTAGTTCTGTGGCGCCGATAACACAATATTAATATTACATTAGCACAATATTACGTGGTATACTTACTCAAATTACTATAAAAGGCAGTAATTTATGTCTTAATAGAAAATGTTTCCTTTTTATTTAACGCTTTTCGGTTTTTTCGGCTGTTTAATTTTTTGATGAAAAGATTTTATTTTTTGCTTTTCAGTTTAATTTTAAGGAATTACCCCCCCCCCCCTCACTTCAAGGTTCACCTTCACCTCAAATCACCCTCCAAACGCTGGTCTCACACCCCTGAAGGTGGTCAGACGACCTGGTAAAGGTTGCGGCCTATGTCCAGCAGTGGACGCTATCGTGTGAGATCGGCTGCTTAAAATCAAAACCTAGTAACTCGTTTTAACAAAAATGTTCAGGAGAGCCAAAAAACGGGTCGACTACTTTAATTCGTTGCCCCGAAGAAACCAGACGCAATAGCAATTTCGGTGTTTGACCAAAAGTTTGACTATATTGTCGACTATAGTCACACTTAATCGATCCAACTATTTTTTTTTTTTTAATTGACCCAAATATGACAATGAAAACAATTTCAAAACATAGTATTTCACACTTAGTTAATTAACTAAGTGTGAAATACTATGTTTTGAAATACAATCTCTGAGTTAATTCTCTACTTTTTAAAGCATTTAATATTTTTAGTTGTACGTTTCGAATGAAAAATGTTATTTTTTGAAGTGCATTCATTTAAAAGTTATACAAATGATTGATTTGTGGCAGAATTAAGTTTTGTTTACGATTTGGTTACGACTCGTGGTTAATTCAGCCAAATTTGTATACTGTTTTTGTAACTTACTAAATTCCATCAAAATTTGATTGATTTTATAATCGGCGCCAAATTCAAAACATAGTAAGTCAGCTTTCAAATTCATAACCTAGGAAGTCGGTTGAGTTGCTAGGTTTTTTTATTTGTAATCCGACATGCGCTATGTTAAGAATATGTACTTCATGGAAATTTCAATAACTTTCCCAAATTGGGTAGACTTGCTAAATTTTATTTTTAAAATTACGTAAGAAACTGGGTGTTTTAAGGTTCATATCAAATCTATACCGCCTAGTAAGTCGAAAAATGACAAAAACGGTTTTTTTGCAAAAACACCAGTTACTAGGTTTTGAATTTGGGCAGCCGAGATGATGATGATGATGATTATTATTATATTAGTCGGCGAGGCGCTTCTCCAGAAGTCCCCCAGAGTCCTCCAGAAGAAGGCAGGTAGTCGCCACTTACAATGGAACTGGTGGGGCGAGTGTTGAAAATTTTGCGGTTTTTGTAATCCAATCGTCGTAGGTCGCCAATTTAGAGAACTCCTATGTCCGCCCGCCTGCAGTAGAAATAACTCCAGAGGTTGAAGAAGGGATGATATATTTACACATGGTTAGGTACACTATTTACAAGAAAATGAATGCATGTTAATGTGTACAGCGGCTGAGATGTACTGCCTAGTTAACAAAAGTCTTTTTGAAAGGTAACAATGTCAATTTTAAAATCTTCTTCTATAAATTAAAAAGTAACAGTATTAAAAATTTGTTTGGTTACAAAAAGGTTGGAGGAAAGGCATAATTTACTTTTATATAAAAAATATATATACTTATGCGAGCAGTTCTCATGTAAATTACAATATGGCAATACAATCTGTGAGTGAATAAAAAAGGCATCCATATTTTATCCACCCTTAGGCCGCAATTGCAGGCCGCACGCAGGGCGTTGCGCGAGGCGTCGTGCGGGGCGTGCTGCGCCCAAATCAAATGTATAGCAATAGTATGAGACCGTTTACGGAGACGCGCATAGGCCTATGTTCGATATCGTATAAGGAAACGCGTCGGCTCCCGCGGCGGCGCCCGCAGCGGCGGCTACCGTGGTGGCGCCCGCGTCGGAGCCCACACGACATCCCGCACAACACGCCGCGTCTTCGTAAAGGAGGCCTTAGGGTGTGATTTTAGTTCCAAATAAAAAAAGTTATCAACTCAAACTATATCGTTATTTGTTTAAAATTAAAACAACCAGTGGTGTTTTATTTATATTGAGAAAACACTACAAAAAGGGTTTACTTTGATATTTATTTCTACAGAGTGAAATTCATTACATCTTGTTACTTTTTAATAACTTGTCTAAACTAAATCCTACATCTATATTTTTCAGAATTAAGAAATCTGTTTTATATTTCTCAGATGGTTTAAAAAAAACTCGTTATTACAAATACCTTACCTAAACGCAAATTCTTGTTAGCTGAAACGAAAATCGGAAAGAAAAATTGTGCGGTAGGTATAAACATCTCGATTTAACTTCGGCTTGTATGAAAAGTAATAAAATTTAAAACTGCCGCGACATTTCGCATTTCGACGCGCGCATGTCACAGCTGCGAGGGTGGGGGACCCTCATACCTAATTAGGTAAGAAGCTTCAAAGTACAGGGTCTTAACTTTGTAATAATGTTTCATTACTAATTTACCTCCTACACCAAAGTGAAAATCAATCCAAAAAAGGCTATGTAGTTACAATCAGCTATCAAACAAGCTTTGCATAATGTTAGTTTTTCTACCTACACTACACTTACCAAATACAACTTGAAATGTAAAATTTGCAGTTAAGTAAGGCTTGAGATAATGATTTTGTTATCACCACATAGTTCATTGACTTGAGTACAAGATACAAGATACAAGATATTTATTGCTCTAAGTGTACAGGAAGATCTTAATTAAAGTATGTATAAAGCACTTACGACTTAGTAACCCGGCAAGGGTACAGCAATTTTGGACTTAGTCCATAACAACTTAATAACTAAACTTAGTACTTATTAGCTTCTTATCTAACGCAGAGTTAAACAATACACTTCTTAATCAAACTAATCTCACTAAAAACTTGTTATCTAACGCAGAGTTAATATTTTAATAATAATAACTAGTAAGTACCTTTAAATAATTATTCTTAAACTTAGGTAAAAAAAATTAAATATTAAATTTATCATCTATCTTTTTATTTAAATAATCATCAATTTTATAAAAACAGTTTTCTATTAGATATTTTTTAAGTTCTTTGTTAAATTGTTTCAATGAATTTATTGCTTTTATTTCTATTGGTAGTTTATTAAAAATTTTTATTGCCATAAAGTAGGGGCTGCAGTTTAAAAGTTTTATTCTAGATTGGGGAAGTGATAGTTCATTTTTGTAACGGGTGTTAAAATGATGTGTTTCCTTAATTTGGGTGAATGTATTTTTGTTTTGGTAAACAAATGTGCAGATTTCGTAAATATATAAGGACGGAAGAGTTAAAAGTTCGAATTTTTTAAAGTATGGTCTACAACTTTGCCTTGAGTTTATTTGGGCTAGTATTCTTATACATTTCTTTTGTAAAATAAATAGATCGATCATATTTGTGCTATTTCCCCACAAAATTATTCCGTATTTAAGCCATGAATAGGCATATGCAAAATAAGCCGTTAATGCTGTTTTCGTATCAGTGGTACAATTGAGGTGGAACAAGGCGTATGTAAATGTGGATAATTTTGATTTGATATTTTGTACATGTTGTTTCCAACTTATGTGGCTGTCTAGGGTTATTCCAAGGAGTTTAAAATTATCTACAACTTCTATTAATGTATTTTGTATTTGAATATTTACATCTATGGGTTCTGATTGGTAAGATAGAAATTGCATGATTTTAGTTTTTTTATAATTTATTTCCAGATTATGATTTGATAACCAGAGTTCTACTAGTTTCAGGGGAGATTTAATTGCTAATTCCGGATTTTCTGATTTTTTACATTCAATGGATATGGAAACGTCATCTGCAAACAGGACTGGAGTGCAATAACTATTGTCTAAAGTTTTGGGAAGGTCATTTATGTAAATTAAGAATAATAAGCAGCCAAGGACGCTTCCTTGCGGAATCGATCCTGATAATGTTCTGAGGTTTGATCTAACTTTTGTAATTGAATTTGTTGTATGGTTATAATTTTCTAATTGTACTAGTTGTTGACGATTTTCTAAATAAGATTTAAACCAATCATATGCTGTTCCTCGGACGCCTGATCCATAAAGTTTGGTGAGCAATATTTTGTATGAGACTTTTTCGTAGGCTTTTTTCATATCTAGAAATATTCCAAAGGCATATTTTTTGTCATTGATGTGCTGTAGGGTTTTTTGTATATAATTAAAGACTGCCAGAGATGTCGTTTTTTGTTTTCTAAATCCATTCTGACTATTATCTAAAATTAAATACTTTTCTAGAAAATTATAGAGTCTATTTGCCATGCATTTTTCGAGTATTTTTGAAAACGTGGGCAAAAGAGCTATTGGTCTATAATTATCAGGGACATCTACTTCATCTTTCTTATGGATCGGTTTGACAACAGAGATTTTGAGGAGGTCAGGAAATTTTCCTTCTGAGAAACTTTGGTTTATTATTTTTGTTAATGGTATTAAAAATTCTTTACTACAATTTTTTATAAGACGTGGTGGTACGTCATCTATTCCACAACTATTTTTATTTTTCATTAATTTGATTATATTGCTTATTTCAATTTCAGTGACCGGGTTTAAGTAAAGGGTGTTATTCGGAGTATTAATTACAGGATGTCCTATTTTATCATTATTTTTTGATTCTCCTATTGAAGCAAAATAGTCATTGAATTGATTAGAAACTGCTTTTGGGTTATCTATTGTTTCGTTTTGTATTTTTAACTGTATATTTTTAAAAGAATTGTTATTGCTTTTTCCTATTTTGTTATTAATAATATTCCACATTGTTTTGGTTTTATTATTTGAATTTTTCATTAGCTTTATATATTCTAACTTTTTTGCTGTCTTTACGCTTTTTTTAAGTATTTTGCTATATGATTTATAATATTTGTAAATAGTACTGTTTTTAGTTATGTTAAGCATCGATCTTAATGCTCTTTTATGGGCACATGCTAATTTTAAGCCTTTTGTGAGCCACTTAGCCTTTTTATTATTTTTTATAACTACTTTTTGAGTTGGTATATGTATATTAAGAGTTTCTTGGATAGTCTGACTGAATGTTTCATAATTTTCATTTACATTTTTATCATCTTTTAATATAGCTTCCCAATTTATTTGTTTTAAAGTATCTTTAAATGAATTTATATTTTTGTCTGAGTATATTCGTTTTTGAGTTGTCCATTTTTTGTTATTGTTTTCTAATTTTTTTGAATTAAATTCAATACATGTCGCCATGTGATCTGAGAAACCGAGATCTTGAACAGAGTGCTTATTTAAATTGTAGTTTGTAAAAATTAAATCTATAATGGTTGAAGAGGTTTTTGTTATCCTAGTTGGAGTATTTATAATTTGTTTTAAATTGTATGATTTCATTAAATGGATTAGGTCTTTTGTTTGTTTGTTTTTATTTTTTATATTTATATTAAAATCACCCCCTATGATTATATACTTATTTTTTTCTCGTAATAATATTTTATCAAGTACTTTTGTAAGTTGTTTATGAAATATATCTATATTTCTGTCTAGTCTGTATAAACCTATTATAATAGTATTAATTTTTGGTACTTCTATTGCACACAACTCTAGTGAAAATTCAACTGATATTTCCACAATATCTTTCCTTTCTTTAAAATCTATAAAGTCTTTTAGTAAAATGCAAACACCACCCTGTTTGTGGGTCGTTCTGTAAAATATTGAGCCCAATTTATATCCCGGAAAATTTTGAATACTAAAGTAATCGTTATTTTTATGGTGTTCTATTAAAGTGATAAATTGAATTTTTGAGTCTTTCATAAATGCTTCTAGGAGGTGTTGTTTATTTCCTACACTTTGCATGTTTTGGAAGATAGCTTGTATATTGGTTTCTTTTTCTATTGTTTGTGTTGGTTTAGTAGCGAAAATTTTGGTTTCGGGTAATCGAGGAGTATGTGTTTGTTCTATTTGTATATTTGTCTTGTCTTGAGTCTTGAAAATTCGGTGGGGCTGGAAAAGCTGGTGGATGAATATTATTTGTTGTTGATGTTGTTATTTCTGTAGTTTTTTGGTTTATTGTTATGTTGTTGTGTTCTTGTCCATTTATGTACAGTCTGTTGTTTATAATGTTTGCTCTTTGTCCTTGTTTTCGTGCATTTTTTAGTATTTCCACCTTTTTTCTTCTGTTTTCTAGTGCCTCTCCTTCTACATATTCAGCAATTGCGATGCCTGAGCCGTTAAGGTAGCAGCTATTTTCTAGTAGGTATTTTGTTGTGTTTTTACTTAGTAGTTCAACAGCGATTGGTCGCCTCTTTCTTGTCCGTCCATTGCCTGCTTGTCCGATACGTTTTGTTTCTTCAATGTAGCCTGTTAAGTCGATGTCCATTAGATCTCTTAAGGTGTATATAATCCGGTCTTGAAGATCGTATTCATTCTCCCATGGGTTTTCATCGAACCCGTACAGAACTATAGTTTTTTTAGTTGTATAGTTTTCGATAAAATCTGTTGTTTTTATGCCTTGTTTACTTTCTTGTTTCTGTTTATTTAATAATTGTTGTATTTGTTTCATTTCAGTCAATAGTTTGCCTCTTTCTTCTTCAAGCTCAGTGATAATTCTGTTTTCTTCTTTCTTTTTAGGACTTGATATCGAAGTACTGGTTTCTATCTCGGTAACGTTCGTGGTATTAGTTGGAGGTTGGGGTTTTTGATCGCAAATTGCCGTTTTTATTTCTGCGGCTATTACTACTCTGATTTCAGTCAAAATTTCTTCTTTGAATGTATTGAACTTTTTGTCAATCATATCAGCTATGGTTTCAACTGTAAGTGTTGTAGGTAAATGTTGGGTGGATAGTATAGTATCACCAAAGATATTGGATACCTCATCATAACTCTTATTAATAGTTCCTGTGTGTGTAGGTGGCCTCCTCAATGTAATATTATCATTAAAATTTGTGTTGTCACATGTCGGCGTTAAGATTGATATTATCTGCTCTGGTGTACTGGAAATGGCTTGTGGGCGAGTTGGAGTATGATTGACGTAGTCACGCTTAAGCTGTTTGCTGCAACTGCCAGCATAACAAAACCACTTTTGTTTGTGCTCTTCTGTCATAGTATTACACCAGCGTTTAAAAGGAACATTCGCACAGTCAAGATCGTAGTATTCTTTGCATTTTGCGCATTTAAGGAATTGTCTGCCCGGTATTTTTGTTTTACATCCTCCACAAATTTTTACCCGTGTCTCCATCTTGCGGATTTTCCGATAACTTGATGCGAAACTGCGTAAGACTTTAATAAGCGGAAGTCGGAATGCAATTCGTGAGCGCTATCGATGTTCTTCCGTGGTTTACTGTCAGACCAATAGATGACGCAATATGAATTCTCAGTTGTTTTGGAGTCGGGCGGCGGGCGCGGGCGGTTAAAATTTTGAAAATGTTTGGTGGCGTCGGTTTATCATTATTTTCTAAACTGTTATATTTCAAGTAAATAAGTTTATTAGATGGAAAAGGGGTTATAAAATCGCTTGTTTCTATTGTTTTAAAGTTCTTGTAGTATGTTAGTTCACTTTTCTTGTAGTTCTAGAACACAAATATTTAACAGTTTTTCCAGTACTCTCAATACACTTTAATATTATCTCTATTCACTTTTTAACACTTTTTTACTTGTTTGAATCAATTTTTAGCTTAGGAATCGTATTTATTACATTTTTATGAATTTTTTGTTTACGGTGACTTGTTTACGCGGTGGCCGGTGTTGCCAGTGAGTAATGAACCAACTGATAAACGGTCATGGTAGGTAAGGTTTGACACAATAAGTAAACACAGTTAATTTATTACTCTTTTTTTCTTGTTAAGTTCACGTAAAGGATTTAGGCGTCCGTCACAGACCGCTAAAATAACAAATATTTTGGGGCGGAGGGGAGATTATCTCGCCACACTTAGCTGATGGGCTGGCGATCGCATTATGGCTCTTCAATTAAAGATTGAAAATTCAAAGAAAAATAAGTTTGTCCGTCCTTCGGGTGTGCCTTTAGTCGACTTTTACGACACCCATGGGAGGAGATAGGGGGACAGGTATTGTTTGCCACCATCACTCATCACACGGCACGGCAAGTAAGTGTATTATTTTACTCGAAAGGATCCCAATTAAAAAAAAAATGAAATAACATTTATGAATCTTAAAAGAAAACGGGATATTAAAAGCCTAGTAAACTATAATACCAGCATTGAATTATTTAAAAATAATGTTTGTCCTCGTGGCAATCTGTGGGGGAGACCTATGTTAAGCAGTGGACGTCCATTGGTTGTAATGTAATGATGATGATGATGAAATAAAAACATCGTATCCTATACTGCATGATGCGAGGTGGTTCAGAATGACCTAAATAACACTAGATCGGTGATGTACAGGATCCAAGGACTAACCTGGAGCGCCATGCAGGAGGCGCCTTCCGCGGGGCTGCTCGGGCTCCCCTCCGAAGATGTCAGTGTGTCCACCACCAGGGGGACGAAGCACCCTGCTTGACGAGCGAGGCTCATCGCTCAAACCCACGTTGAAAGATGTAGAGGTCATTCTAGCTGCAGGGGTGTTGGGATTTTGGGTTACTAAAAGTTTTGAAGCGGCTTGTTTTTTTATATTTGGTTTTGGAAAACAGATCGTAGGCGTGTCGAAGTCAGGTAGCGTTCTGTGTTACATAGAATTCAAAACTGTAATCATGTATAGGAAATCGATACTGTCATCTGTCTGTCTGTCCAGCTTCTTAGCAAAAACTACAGAATCGATTTAAAGGAAATTTGGATAGTCTAGAGACTGAGAAAGAGAAAAGACAGGCTTCTTTTTATTACGAAAATTTTGCTGTTTCAAGAGAAATTGCGCTGGTGAAGCCGGGGGGCGCAACACGAGTGCGAAATAAATGCAAAAGTTGTGTGTATTAGGCAATTACACATAAACTACTAAACGGAAATCGTTGGAAATTTCCATAGCTTGGAATAGAACCACGAGTCGGTTAAAGGATACTTTTCCCGTTAAACCCCACGGAAATACTAAACAACTTGTACTGAATCAAACGAACTATTTAACAACACATTTTACACTAACTAAATATTTGATGGTCGATGATGAATTGGTAGTCTTAGGCCCATCGCACATTTGGCGTGGCGCAGTGAATATACTCAAGAGTATAACAATTAAAAATAGAAATTATATTGCACAAGGTTTAACACATGTTTTCAATTTAAAAAAAAAAAAAGGCTTATATAAGAAAAGGCACGTGTTTAGTTTTAAACCGTTAGAAGTAAGAGGCCAAGTTTAAATTGTTCAACTCTTGGTGTCTTTACTGCTGGGCCACCATACAGTCGATTCATGCCTGTGTGACTTTACTTAGATGGATTAGTTAATCAAGAATTGCAACCAGTAGAAGCTTTGTATATAGATCAATCAAAATTTATAGTTCAATCTTGGTTTAAACAGCACCTGTCCCCTATTCTATTACTTAAAATGGAATAGAAATATGTATCATAGTTAATGTTTAATTAAACCTGGATTAAACCTTGATTGATCTTAAGAGAGTTTGCAGAATAAAGCAGCACATACCATGTTATTCTTTGAAGCATAGCATTAGAGAAATAGGGCAGAGTGCACACTGTTGACTTGTTTTTTTTTTTAATATTATGATTTAAAAAAATCTTGATATTTATCTGTTTATAAAAAATGTCATGTAAAATTACATAATGTTCTGGTAAGACTGAAGTTGTTAGTCACAAAAAAAAAATACTTAATATTTTTTTCGTAAACTTTTTGTTCTTTGCGCGATTGACAAATATTTTTTTAAAAACTTTTTTTTTTTAGAGAATAGAATAAAAAGCAATTAAATCAACCAGTGTGCACCCAAGAATTTGCAACAACCACATACCCATAACGTCGCGAGCGGAGACACGGGGTACAGCTGGTTAACTAAAAACAGTTCATTTTAAAATTTAGAAGATCATAGGGCTGGCACACACGACACTTTTAAATAGTAATAAAACAGTTCTTTCTCTCTTTTACGCATGCGGGGAAGAGAGAAAGGGATCTAGAGTCACATGATGAATCTTTTTTTAAACCGACGAAAAAACAAAAAAGAGGGGGTTCTCAATTTGTCGCGTATATATTTTTTAAACTGAATATTTTATCATAAACTAATGCAAAACAAAACCATGTTAACATAATTGGCGATTTAGCTGTATTTAGTATTTTAAATAGTCTACTTCAGTAAAGCGTTTAGTAGACAACATACCAACATTGGTCACGTCACGCACCAAAAGGCGAGCCTCACGATTCGTACCAGTTAAGAGTCAGGGTAAAACAAAGTTGACGGTATTAAACTCGATTTCGATATTTTTTCTATTATTGAATTGATTTTCAATTAGCTAGATTTTTTGGTTCCTATTTAATTTGTTCTAAAAGCCTGGCGTTCCCATTATTATGTTGTTACGTCGTTTTAAGCGTCGATGCTTACACAATATAGAGGTGTTCACAATACGAAATCATGAAAAATTGTCGTCCATTACTTAAGACGATTATAATAGGGAGGAATCCTCATTTATATTAATCAATACTAAATAAATATTACAAATTAAAAGTGTCATGAAAGCAAATCCAAAATATTGCAAATCCTTTTGCGAAATCCGTGTCTCTAACAAATTGAAATCAATGTCAGAGGCAAGAAAGTTAATCGCTTTGTGACATTAAAAAAGCATTATTGACATGCTGGCTTCTGCGGTGATGATGATGATGATGATTATGACATGAAAGAAAATTACAAGTTTAATAAAATATCCTTTTAAAAGCTAGTATGCAATACCTTTAATAGTAACGGTAGGATAAATTCCAATCCAAAACTAGAGAGAAAAAGTGCTTATTCCAAAAGTTCTCCAACCAAGAGAGAGCCAAAAGTGTAAGTAAGGATATTTTACTAAAAACCAAATAGTGTGAAATGGAAATTATGATTGTGGTATAAGATTTTTCTAGTGTTTTGATAGAAGAGTTTGTGACTTTGTGAGAGTGAGACAGAAAATGGCTATTCATTAAGTGAACCAAGAAGGAGATGGATCAATTTCTTGTTACCTATTTAAGTTCTTGGCCTTAAGGTTTAGCACAAAATAATACAAAATGTGCCATCTTGAGCCCACTCTTATAAACTGTGGCTTTTTCAAGAGTGAACCTGTGGCTTGTTCAAGAGTGAACTGTTATTCACTGCAAGAGCAAGAGTTATCCTATTTGCTACTTCATTGTGAAAAACTCTGCTGATGTCTTGTTTTTGTTTTATTATTATTTAAGATTAAATAAATTTACACCCCACACAACAAAGTACTTACATAAACATTAAATAAGTAAGTAAATATACAGTCCAGTTAAATTAAAATTTATCAATAATACTATGTAGGTATCTAATCAAAAAAAATATTTATTTTGGGTACCTTCACTTATCAGAAAATAAAGATTATACCACAATCACACTATGGGAAATGGAACTAAAATAAAACTATGACTAACTAAATACAGCAAATATAAGATGACTAACATTTAGTATAGGAAATGTAAGAAAATATTATTGCAAATGAATCAAGGCAATGATTGTAATTATGTTTCACTACTCACATAATATTGATTACAAAGCAATGTTTACTACATATTTTAGAGGCCAATGTACACTCTAGGTCTTATTAAAAACCACGTTACGATTTCTCAAAATCCCAAACATATATGAAGAATACGTACCTACGTTCCGACCTATAGCACTATATTTAAACCTGCTGTCTCCCTTACTCCCATCGCTCCGTCTCTTTTACACCGCCTTCAATCAGTATTTCTGCGTCAATCTTTTTTGCCATCTCTATAAAAGGGATGTGCAAAATTGCGCGCGCTCATTGGCGTCTTGTGTTCCGACCTGTACACAGCTGCAATACAACTTGCCGTTCCGGGTGAGTCGTATCGTTGAATTTTATTTTATTTTAACGGAATTTCTTCCGTTCGATTTGAAATTTATTTTTTATTTTTCTGTCTCCCTTTAGATTTAAAAATGAATTCAGGACCTAGTAGGAAAAGGATTAATCAAAAGCATGTTTATCACTCGTTTAATTAAACTCCCAAGTGAATAACATTCAGGAAATTTTAAATCAGTTTTTAGCTCAGGCACAGCTAGGGGGACTTAATGCAACAGACGGGGACGTTTTAGATCTTGAGGCTAGCGAGGAGTTGTTTGATAATGAGCAAGTTAGTATTGAACCATATGAGCAACAACAAGCTTATTATGCCCCGTCTGCTGCAGTGAGTCAACGTCTACCAACCCCAAATGTCACGATTAGTTAAGCCTCAAGCACCTGCTAACTCTGCGGGAACAGAAAATGTTAAAGACGAGGCCGGGTTTTCTATGCCGATAAAGGCGATCATGAAGGAACGCGCAGTTCCACCATCAGTGCCTGAGCATGTTGCGAATTTCAAAATTTTGTCCGTGAAGAGTGGACTGGTGTCCGTTATTCCGAAGTTCAAAAGAATTGTTGTTCTACCCCCGGTTTTGTAGAACTAGAAACAAATGACGAATTGAAACCTTTCGATACCTTTCCCAACCTTAGTTTGACAGAACGTGGTTTCGCGGCCATATCGCAAGGTCTGATCAAGCAGAACGAAATTTTGCTGCGAGGATTTGATCAGATCACTGCATGGCTCGGTTCAGTAGAGGTATTAGATACCGTTACGTTTAAATCTAAGATTATCGAAATAATCTGTATGGGCGAGTATCAAAAGGTTTCAAACGATTTGATGCAGTTGGCATGCGCATGCGGTCATCGAGCCGACTTAGTTGAGAAAAGATGGGACGGAATTTTGCGTAATACAAAGAACAAATTCATTAAAACTGCTCTCAGGAGCTGCTGATACCCTCTTGTTCAAATATTTTTAAGGTCGATGCGCCAACGGCTACAAAAGGGTAATGAGCAAAGTTTTCTGGCAGCCCAAAAGCGAAAGACGGCAAAACAAACCGTTTAGCGAAACTGCCTAAACACATGCGCCTGCGCAAGGTGCTCAGGTCAAAGGATCTAACTCTTACATATTCGGTAGCGACTATGCGATTATGCATCAAATGCAACCCCCGCAAGGTATGCAATTCTTTGCGCCAGTACAACATGGCACGTTTCCCGGCTTTCCTACCGGTCGACAATTTGGCAGAAATGATATGCAAACCCCAGGGATCCGACTGAGAGCGCCAGCCCCTACATACCCGAACGCGCAGTTTGGCACAAGACCATTTCGCAGTGGGCGAGGGAGCGCTAGGGGTGGAAAGAGATTCTGACTCCGTTCCAAGCGGGTCAGTTAAATAAATCTTACCGCAAGTGGCAACAATTTTATGCCCATTTTAGGGATGATTTAGGGATACCGTAGTATCCTTTTGACCAACTTCAAAAAAGGAGGTTATCAGTTTGACCAGTACAGTGGCGGACACGGTCGGCGTAACACTTTCGGTTTTTATGTATTGCAAAATAGCTCTTGTTCTTTGGTAATACAGTCTAGGGCGCTCGAGACCATAGACAAATCTGTTACGGCCTCCTAGTCCACCACTGTACGTATGTTTGTAGATATGTATGTATATTTGTCCGCGATTATCTCGCGTTTGGCTGAACCGATTTTGATGCGGTTTCAGAAATGTATTTGTTACATTCAGGTGAAGATTTTAACCGACTTCGAAAAAGAGGAAGTGCTCAGATTATGTATGTGGCAGTTTGTTAAAGGCGGGTCTCTTTTTGTAAACAAGAAATTATTGTACAAAGGCCCAGCCTCCAGTGCCCAGATGTGATTGCAGGAAACTAATTGAATCCAACTTGAGAAACCGCTAAATCACAAAGTTTGTATCAAATATGTTCTTGGGCCAAAGGAGGTAGCTCGTAGTGTAGAGTGTAGGTAGTTTGTATCTCTGAAAAGTTTCATCAATATAAGACGGGTTCCGTCGTGCTTTTAACACAATGTTGGAATGGTAAAAACGACATTTCAAATTCCTGCGTTAATCTGGCTGTGTCAGAGAGCCACCACAAATGTCTTTCCTACGGTTATTTTATACGAAAATAATTTGTATACTGAATTTGCTGCGCAAGCAAGCTCAAATGTGCACTGGCACTCCTCAGACAGCTTGGGTGGAAGGTCAACCTAGAGAAATCGTTAGAACGCCAAAAACAACTTCAGTATTTAGGGGTTATGTGGAACATATCAATCAATCCTTCAAATCAAAACAAAATCGAATCTTGGCGGAAAAAATTCTTAATTGGCTTGTCAACAAACAAAAGGAAAAGAAAAAGCTAGTTTGAAAACTGTTTGAAAATAAAAGCCCTATTTATGTGAATATATTTAACTTAAACTTCGGCAGTTTCTGTGTGCCGAACATAACAACAACAGCCAGCTCTGGGACGCGCAGCCCTACAAGCCTATTTATAAGAATTAAGTTCTTGATTTCGTATGGCTTTCGATTATAAAAAGAAATGCTGGCCTTAAGATAGGTATTCCAAGCTCAGCGCGGCGCGAGATGCTAAGATACTCCACAGTGTCGTAACAATCAGAAAACCGTAGTCCTGTCCGTTTTCCACAACGAAAGTGAAACGAAGTCCTAAGCATAAATTGGCTCTCCTGACCAAGCAAATATATGCGATCCTGGATCGATATAAATCTCAGGCGGATCTATGTTGAAGTGAACCCCAGAGTAGCATTCGTTCTAGCGTTCAGGCGTTTAAGAAATGGAGTCTGCATCCTAGCTCATGTAGTAGAAGTACTTATGTAAGTCTAAACCTCAGGGATCAGTACGCCCGCTTTCACAATACATTCAGCAGAGGTTGGAATTTCCCGTTGGCAGGGCAAAACCCTTCGCCACTTCTAATACCACGTCTGATAAAAGCAACAAGGATGTACTTGATAATATTCTACAATGACTTTTGACTAGTCGATAAAAAGTGCATCTCTCCACCTCAGCTTTGAAAGCTGAACCTACAAGTATGGAAATATGAAGTGGAGAGAGTATTGACTGAATGGAATTCAGATCAGTTTCACTGTTAAAAGATGGATGGTGGCCGTCTACAAGGAAATCCTTCCAGCCAGCTTGACAGCACTGCATTGCCTGGGCTATGAATAATAAATAAGGAAAAACCATCCTCACCAGACTGCTCAGACCTAGCAAAAGTTTTTATGCATTTTGTTTGAGATTGTTAAAGCTTATACCAGAACTAGAGCCTGCCCCGCGGTTTCACTCGCGAAGATTTCTGATAAACACAAAAATCCAGTTTTTCCCGTTCCCATGGGAATTTCGGGAAACGCTTTCTTAGTGCTCACCTACACTCTATAAGGAATCTACATGAAAAATTTCAGCCCGCTACTCCCAGTAGTTTTGGCTCTGTGTTGTCTGTCAGTCAGTCAGTAACAGAAGAGTTTAATATATATTGGTTATGGTTGTTTCTAAATCTGTAGTGTTTTCTCTGTGCAACCCCAAAAGGGAGTCTTGTCTGATTTCTCATATTCTAGTCGAGCAGGTCTTCTATTCTAATGACTTAAAAGTTCTTGTGTGGTTTGTGAATGTCTTATAATCCGGGTTGAGTAATATTTTAATCTAAAGCACTCATTCAATGAAAACTTGAGACGTGCAGCCTGTATTTTATTATGCTCACGTCGCAAAGAACCTATGCGACATTACTAACTTACTTTCTGTAAAGTATACATTTTGTTATAGATAAGTATAACCTCTTCTTCTGTTAAAACTGATTCGGATGAATAAAGACAAGAAGACAAGATTGAGACATAACTCAGGGCAAACAGGTTCAGCTTTGAACCCAATTTTGTGAATAGAAAGGCTTATTTTATTATAACAACAGTGTTAAAAGGATAACTTGTGCCTTACGGTATGCAGGGAACCACAGGCAGTATCAAACACCAGTTTGGCAATCTGTTTATGCTGGCTCATTCAGGTTGGCAGGTGTATCCCAGATTTGGATCCAACCAAAACAATGATTTGGATGATATCTTAAAGAAGGGAAATTAATGTCTAAAAAATACCTTCTTGAAGTTTTTACTTGAATAATAGCCATAGTGTAGCCATATAGCCTAGTTTTCTATTATTTTTTATATCAGAAAGAATTTACTAATTAATTTTGCCTACTACTAAAACTAAGGAAAAGGAGTGATATTGACTATTTAATGGAAATAAGATGTACACCTATCATTGTATTGTTTTTTTTTTAAACATTATTATGTATTACCTAAAACATACTTGGAAAGTACTGTGTTTACTCTAAAATAAATAATAATATTCGGTTTACATCTTTCTGTGTAAAATTTTAAGGTAACTTTAACACACTGTACAAGTACTAAATAACTGTAAGCTTGGTCTCTGTTTATATTTAGAAATATGTTTCTAAAATAATAAACAAGTTTTCTTAAGTTTGTACCTATAAATAGGTTTAAGTATAAAATTAATAAACCAGTTATCATAAAAAAAAAAAAAAAAAACAAAATAATTTATTATTTCTGAATAATCATATTGTGAATAGTAAGTACAATAATTATAATAAAGTAAAATATAATAATAACAATAATAATTTATATTAAAGTGATCACATTGGCGTCTTCTTTTACACCAGGCGATAACAGACATGTCTCTCCATATATGTTTGGGATTTTGAGAAATCGTAACGTGGTTTTTAATAGCAGCGTTTTACCAACCAATAAAACGCTTATTAAAAATACTTACATTTCTCAAAATCCCACAATCTAATTCTGCCTGGTGTCAGGCTACGGAGAGATCCAATGAGCGCGCGCAATTTTGCACATCCCTTTTATAGAGATGGCAAAAAAGATTGACGCAGAAATACTGATTGAAGGCGGTGTAAAAGAGACGGAGCGATGGGAGTAAGGGAGACAGCAGGTTTAAATATAGTGCTATAGGTCGGAACGTAGGTACGTATTCTTCATATATGTTTGGGATTTTGAGAAATGTAAGTATTTTTAATAAGCGTTTTATTGGTTGGTAAAACGCTGCTATTAAATAATAATATTTTTACCTTCTATGTTCTTTTCCTACCTTATCTTGCAAGTTTGCTCTAAATTATTGCAAGATTTAGTCAACTTTTTGAATACTGCTTGGAATTGTATTTGTTGCTCATTTTGTCAGTTTTTTGTAGGCAATTATTTAAATTGGCGTACTGTATTTGTTGATTGTGTCCAATGAGGTTTTTTTTCTAATATTTATTTGATTTGATAAGCTTGTCTGCTCTTAGACTAATTAAAAAAAAAAAAAAAATAGGATTTTAGGCAACCTCGTAATAGATGATTCTATGTTTTTTTTTTCTGCTTTTGTCTCTATTTAAAATTTGGTTTTATTGTAAGCTTATGATATCAGATTAAGAAATATTTTATATATCGAGTAGGTATTTCAAATATTAAATTGTGTGAACCATGTTTTAAGTAGCATGTTTATATTAATAATGTTGTAACTGTCCATGTTTGTATTACAGAGGACAATGAATATTCTCTGAATGGCTCTGTTTGACCGGAACATTCCATCACATGTTCTTGTATGGAACATGGCTGTGAACTAAATGAATACATGCCATGGAAAGTTTTGTCTTTATCTGCTAATAATACATAATGCAATGGGTACATTCTTAGCATTTAATATGATGAAAAGAAAATAACTAAAATGTTTTGTTGGATAGTAACATGGTGATATTGGTTTTCCCCATTTCACCCCATGCATGCATCCCTATCCCCCGACTCGTAATAAGTCTAATTACAGGCTTGGCTTTGGCAAACCGAGGGTCATTTACTTGTATTGATTAGTCGAAACAAAGGAGTTCCCATGAGGTAATATTTTTTTCAGCAAAAACGCGGTGAAAGTGTACCTACTACTGATATAGCCTAGATTAACTGTATGAACTGTGTGAATGATTATGCTAGTCATACTCAAGCAGTGAAATTAATCACGCAAATCGTAATGTAATGTAACGGTAGTCTTGCTCAGTAGGGGTTTCAAATAATTACGCGGTGGGGCGGTGTCCCGCCATTTTAGGACAAAGAAACCGCATGCAAATATTCTGCCGATGTTATAGCCAGGCCGTTCCGGATGAGGCAGAAGGCCTAGAGAGCGCATTGACCTCCATAAAAATCTTGAAATTAACGGACTAAGTATGTAGGTAGGTATACATCGATTGCAATTTTATACATTCTAATATAATAGTGGATTACCTTTTGAAATGTGAAAATTCTTGAAATGCCTTAGGAAAACTTTTTAAATTGCTTTTTAGGCCGAAATAAACTGATTTTAAAACCTTTTTTTCAAGATTAAATGAAATTCGTCACTGACCGGTCGTTTTCTTTTTTGAAAAGAGTCAAGTGATACAGATGAGTTAACTTCTGTCTGAGAAACAGACAAATCCATATTCTTTCTAATCTGTGAACAAAACGAACAGTGTGGCAAACAGCTTTATTTGAAATTCTACCAAATAAAAGCTCGGTTGCCATGCCAATTTCAAAATAGGATTTTTGAATATTGTTTCATATTAACCATTGTTAAAAAATATATAAACCAAAACCAACTCGTTTTGTTATTCATTCTATCTCTCCCCGTGGTTTTCATAAAAGGCAACAAATATAATTTCCCAAGTCCAGTAGCCTAGTATGAGTTTGACCACGGTAATGCGTTGAGCGTTCGAATTTCAGTATGGAAACCGTCCCAGTTCCTCCAGCGGGGAGTAGCAAAACTATAACGGCTCTACCACAAAAAGAGTTAAACTGGGTCAAAATCACTAGACTAGGTTTAAATCACTAGTTTGTCATACAAATTGGCGATTTTAGACTTTTTTATTCTTGTGGTAAGGGGGTAAACAGTTAACACTTTAAAAATGCGTTTTCTTTCATGCGTAAACTCGCTAGCAAATCAGTAAACTGCCAACATTGCTATTCTGCGTGTCAAGTGTGGGGCCGGCCTTTTTTCAGGGGTGGACGTCTTTTAGGCTGAGAAGCTGAGAAGAAAAGAAAATTAGGAATAAATGAATTTAAAAGAATGAGAGGTTTTCAATTTGACAGCTCAGAAGAAACAAACAAGTTTTATTTTACTGCTGCCAGATGGCGCTCTGCCAGGAGCAATAGGTCAAGCTGAAATGAACGATTCAATAGCTCAAAATGAAACATAAAAATTAAAATTTAACTAAGGCAGTGACGGAGTAGGTGAAATTAAGATTTATACTTAGCAGAAAATGATTCACTGCAAATATTCAGTCAATTTTCGATCTCCCATCTCTCTGATATTGCTGTAGACACCGCCATCTACCGGCGTATTATGAAACTTTTTTTTTCTTATCTGTCACTTTGAAAACCCCTCATCTATATATATAAAACTCTTCCGTTACTGACTGACTGACTGACAGACAACGCAGAGCCGAAACTACTGGGCGTAGCGGGCTGAAATTTTGCATGTAGGTTCCTTAGGGAGTGTAGGTGAGCACTAAGAAGGGATTTCCCGAAATTCCCACGGGAACGGGAAAAAACGGGAATTTTGTGTTTATGAGAAATCTGCGCGGGAAAAACCGCGGGGCAGCCTCTAGTTATAGATAAGACATCAGAATCGATCATCAAATCTTTGAAATCATGGGTATCATCGATATGATGACACTTGGAAATATTTTATTGTAAGACAGTACGAAATTCACTAGTTTGGAAAGCCAAAAAGTTTTCAAAAATGCATTTTTTTATTAAGGGGCGAATGGTTGCGATTCTAGCGCCACTTCCATAAATTATTAATATATTTTAAATTTTTAAATAACCTTCTAGAATCTAGATAATCTTGCTTACAATTTCTAGGCTAGGCTCCTTTGTGTAGCTTATACGATATCCAATTTAGAAATATTAGATTTTGAAACTTTATCAGTGAGTTACGTTATTCAATTCAAATTCAAAAATTATTTATTAAAAATTTCTTAGACAAAATTAACAAAATTCTGCAAAACCCACTTTGGGGTTTGTCTGCAGAAAATAAAAGCCTAAACTTAAATCTATTAGTAAAAATTTAACAGCTTAACATTAGTTTGTTAAATTGTATTGAAGATAACATACTTCAGTCCTCTTAATCTATAGATGTAGGTACTGTAGTTAGCTATTTACATACTTTTCAATTAAATTTATTTTATAGAGTTTAGCAAATACAGATTTTTTACATTCATTTCGAATAGAAGAGGGCATCTCGTTAAATATAATAGGAATTTGTCTTAACAACGTTCTGCCACCAAAATAATTGTTTACCCTGAGAGTTTCAAATTTCCCAGATAGTGCCGCTCTGGTGCCTGCACCATGCTGTATAGATACTCTATGCGCCTGATTGCTATGGTTGTTTATTGCTAAGAGGTATCTATATTTTTGACTAGCTGGGAGTACATTGCATATCTCAAAAAGTTTTTTGTAGTTGTCCCTATTTTTGCTTTTAACTTTTTTATCAACTATTAATTTTAAAAATCTAATTTGCATTTTATCTATCTTTTCAATGTAAGTTTTAAAAGTTGAACCATAGCAATCAAGAGCATAGCTAATAACAGACTCAACTAAAGCCAAGTACAGACACCTGAGCACTCCAGTATGCACTTTAAAACTAAGTTGATAAAATTTACCTAATAATATTCTTAGTTTATTCAAAATATATTCAATGTGCTTTGTCCAACCAAAGTTTTCATCTATTTGCATGCCTAGATAGGTAACCTGTGGAATTCTAATTATCTGACTACAAGAACAATTAACAAAATTAGCATGTATACATTCATAAGAATGAGTATGTATTTTACAAGGGATATCTGGCATACAGGCGTAAGGCGAATGGATTACCAATAATTGAGTTTTAGCAGAATTTAAAATTATACCATTATCATGAGACCATTTAACCACTCTATCCACATCCTCCTGCACAAGACGACAGACCTCAGCCATGTCCCTACCGGCACGCAGAGCACATAGATCATCAGCAAACATATAAGTAGTGCAGTGCTGAACCGTAGCACATAGGGAGTTAACGTGCATCAGGTAGCAAACCGGACCACACCCAGATCCCTGCGGAACACCACAGTCCACCTGGCATGGTGGGTCGCTACACACCTCTCCCACCTTAACACGATAAGTGCGTTCAGTGAGGTACTCCTTGAACCAATCATTCAATGGGCCTCTCACACCACATTCAGACATAGCCAGAGTTAGCGTCCCGTGCTGGAGGGTGTCAAAAGCCTTCTTGAAATCAAAAAATATGGCTACTACAAATTTTTTATCATTAAGATATCCATTCACTTCATCTGTAAATTTTAATAAAAGAGTATTTGTGCTTTTACCCTTCTGAAATCCGTGTTGACTAGGACACAAAACATTATTTACTGACAAAAACTTATTTATCTGGTTAATTATACATTTCTCTATCACTTTCTCAATACTAGCTAAAATAGCAATTGGTCTATAGTTACTATAGTTACTAAAACTACCTTTTTTATAAATAGGACGGATAACAGCCTCTTTAAGTTTACATGGAAATTTAGTTTGTTGTATACAAAGATTGATTATTCTAGCCAAAATAGGACTAATTTTTTCATCTATGCATTTTAAATCCCTCATCCTCACCCGGTCCACCCCAGCCGCCTTGTCAGCGCTCATGATCCTTAGAACCTTTAAAACATCAACACTGCTAACCGGTTTCCACCTCATTGAGACAAGGGAATCAACTGCATAGTTATTTCTAATAAGGAATTGCTTATCACATAGATGTCTAATATCCTGTACATCCTTAGAAAAATTTTCTGAAAATTTATTACAAATATCAGTAGGGGACCCTGTATCTCTCATGTTTTTTAATATTATCTCATCTGCAGATTTTTTATTATTACCTAATAGTTTATTTATTCTATTCCATAGCTTTTTAATATTGCCATTACAGTCTAAAATTTCCTTTTTTTCATACTCATTTCTAGCTTTAAAGAATGCTTTGTTACACTTATTTCTGTATTTTGTATAGTTTAAGCGCTTTAACATATTTTTCTTATCATTAAGCCATATATTAAAAAGTTTATCTCTTTCATTTATCATATTTTTCAAGTTCTTAGTAACCCAACACTTGTTGTCTCTTTTACTTATTTTTAAATGCACTTCTTTGTAACTTTCACTATATATTTTTGTTATTATTTCTACAAGTTTAGTATACATTTCAATAGGGCATTCAATATCTAGAAGATGATCAAAACTACATGACTGAAGTTTTTGTCTAACTAAAAAGTTATCAAGAATCACTTTGGTTTTATTTAGAAAATTATTAGGCACTTCAGGTTCTTCAGATAAAAGTGACACGGCTATACAGTAGTGATCTGAGATTTTATGTTGTATGATTGCCGAATATAATGCTGAAGAAAATGTACGTACATATATATGATCAATACATGACTCTACAATGCTTTCTTTGACGATTTCCCTTCTTGTTACACTGTTAATACATTTTACAAATCCAAAGGACGACAACATGTCTTCATACTCTAGAACATGCTTATTACCTACCTCTAATAAATTTAAATTTATATCTCCACATAAAATTATTTCTCTATTTTTTGGCAATGATTGAATAAGTTCATTGAACTCTATTAGAAATTCAGCAATTTTTTGTTGATTATTTATCTTAGGAGGTCTATAAATAGATATTATAATACTTCTGTCAGTAGATATCATAACACATTCAGCAGTAAGCATTTCTTTCGTTGGTAGAAGAACGCGGGCACATAGTTCAGTTTTTGAGTAAACAAGGACTCCCCCCCCCCCTTCTACCATTTCTTGTATAGGTATTTAAATCAAACCCAGGTATTTGGTACATACACAATAAGTTAAAGTTAATATTAGGTTCAGTCAAGACTATAAAATTAAATAAATCTAAATAGTCTTCTAACAATATTGTGAGATCATTAAAGTTTCTTTTAAGAGATCTTATATTTAGATGAAACAAACTTAAACTATTCCTTTTAATAGGTAGTGCTGATACCCACTCAGAGAGAGTATCAACGTTCCTTGATGTTACACAGTTATCAAAAATATCAACATCCTGTAAATCAAAGAATGTTATAAAAAATAATTAGCCACAGTAGAAAAAACAACCATATAATAAGAAAATTTTCAAGCATTACCAGCCTTAATCTGGTTGATGTCGTTCACAGACCTAATTCTGATGACCTTATCTCCGTCGTTCCTTTTCACCAGCACCTTGCCATTCGACACCCATTTGTATTTAGCTTCCGTTAGCTCCGTCTTTGTTTTCCACAAAAGCTCTCTAACTTCCCGTGACAGATCCTCGTTAATGAAAACACGGTTCTTCGCTGACCCTTCCGTCACAAGGTTACTAGTTATTTGTTTATCACGTCGGTGCTGTAGCCATAAATCTCGTGTTGCAATACCAGCGGTCCCAAACCCTACTAAAATCGCCGAAGGTCTACCGTCTTTGCGCGCCGGCATTCTTCTGGCCCACTCAATAGAAGAAGAATTGACGTTGATTAACTCCCCTAGCTTGATCATCAATTCAGATAGTTTCTCATTCGGGAGTTCTTCAACGCCCACGATTTGGAGGTTATTTTGGCGGGAAGCCTGCTCTATGTCCAAAATTTTTTGTTCAAGCGCTCCGTTTTGTTTTTCAAGGAATACACACTTGATTCAAGGAATACACACTTGCGTCTATGCTTACTTACAATTTGGAGGTGTTCACAATACCGAGGTATGACAAAATTAAATGGTCTTCCATTAGATAACGGGCCACACGGTTCCATGTCAGTGAAGCGATACTAGCTCCACTTCACTTCCGATAAATAATTTTATCCTCTAACTAAACCATGGCCGAAATCAAAAACATGCGTCAATGACGCCCTCGATAATCTTGCTTAGATTTTATTACTTAGGAATATACGCTTTTGAAACTAAAAGTGGCCACTTGAGGCAACAAAAAGTTTATTCCTTAGATTTTGAACCTAAAAGCTACACAACAAGGCCTTAAAAATTCTGAGCAAGATTTACTAGGTCTTCAATATTTTTGATTTCGGCCATGGTTTAGTTAGAGGATGATAATTATTTATTGGCAGTGGCGCTATTATCGCGTCAGACGAACCCGTGTGGCCCCTTATTGTTCGTGCACTATTGGTTATTTTATTCCAAAAACTCCTCATTTAGAAGATTATGTATACTCGTTGACAACCCCGATTGTTAAGCGAAAAAACCAGAGAGGTTGGAAACCAGCGTTCTTCTTTGTCTATGAAGGTAACCTACTGCGTGCGTGCTGCGTTCATGGTATAAAAAGTAAAATTTCGAGATACGATTACGAAATTAAACGGGCAGGGCAGCGCACCCATCCCTATGAATAGAAGTTTGTTAATCTATTTTCGGCACAGCACAGATTAGATCTGTCGTTTCGTTTTTTTTCGTTTCGTAGGTAGGTAGGTATTGTTTTTGTGAACTGTGAACGTTACCCGAGCCGATTTTTCTCCAAATCTTTGTATAAAAATGGAAATATCAGCCGACAATTTAGTTACGGAGAGCTCCGAAGAAGTACTCCAAAACAATAAAATAGAAGTAAGTATTGTTTCTATTTAAATTATCTACGAATGTATTTTTAGACACAAAACTACCTATCGGGTATCTTTTAAAAAAAGTATTATCAAGCAACAATTATTCAAATCGTAAACATTTATACAAAACCATTCTAATATCCTGATAAATTATTTATTTTATTGGAATGGCAGCTTTTGTCCAGGTGTGCATTCATTCACTACCTAACCTACAAAACTAGCAGATATTTTTCTGGCCACCAGCCAAATCGTTAGTGTTGATATTTCGGTGCTTAATGTGAAAAGTATACTCGTATCGTAGTGCGGTCTTTCATAATGGAACAGGTAATCAAATTGAAGATGAAATTGAGCTGTACAGCAACACTCAAACAGCTAAAATAAAATAAAACCTATTCATAAAAAAAATATCTAAAATTTCAGGAAGAATCACCATCACCACTGCCACAAGAAGCGCCTAAGAAACCTAAGAAGGATGACCGTAACAGAAAAGATGACAGAAATGTTGAGCAGTTCATGAAATCGTTAAACTCTGTGCAATCAGTTGAAGAGAAATTTTCGTTAATTTGTAAGAAATACACTCAAACCGCAGACGAGAATAAAAAGTTACAGTTTTACATCAAACAGTCCGACAAACGTCATGCGATGACGATCAAAGAGAAAGAGCAGCTTCAGCACGAGTTTAATAAGACCATACTGGTTAAGTCTAAACTGGAAAACCTTTGTAGAGAGTTGCAGAAACAGAATAAAGCTATTAAGGTAATTATAAGTTGTTGTTACTGTACCTTCATTATCATCATCATCAGGCTTTAGGAGTTCTCCATGCTATTGCATGCATCATAGTCCTTAGATTTCACACTATCATATTCATATTACATACAAAGTTGTATTTTAAAATGTCAAAGTATAAAGTGATCATCAAAATAGTGTACAAAAATTATATAAAAAACTAGCTTTTGCCCGCAGCTTCGCACGCGCTTTTTCATTAAAATCGTTAATTACTGGTTGATTTACGACTCAGGATTTTGGTGACATCATTTCTGATCGCACCCATACCCCCTAAAAATATCTATCTTTATTTCAGTTCCCGTGGCAACTCCATAAATTCATTTCTACACTCCACCATACAGACACTGAAACTTCTAACAAATATATTAGCTGGTTGGGTAAAAGTAGTTGGATATACGTACCTACATACCTAATATTATATGTACCTACTCGAGTAAAAAAAAGTTAAAGATTTTTAAGCGCTTTATGTTTTTGAGAATGTTCCGTTACCATGTTAATTTTGGTTAATTTTTTCTTAATAGAACTCTGTATCTAATTACACCCACTGAAGAACCCGTTTTCCTATTTTTACGTGGAAAAAAAGAAATATATATACATTGTTTTAATACTAACTAAAGAGTCCCGTTTTACTTTCCCGTGGGAATTTAGTATATTTCTTCCTTCCAACATCCTTACACTTGTAGACCAAATTTCACGTTGGCATACTCAAGGAAATCGATTTTTCATACTAAATAATTAACTGTAACCCTATTCCCATGGGAATTTAGTTAATTTCTTTCTTCAACACCCTTTCATCTACTGAGGAACTTGTACACAAATTTCACGTCGATACACTCAAGGAAATCGAGATTTCAGTCTCACAAAAAAGTCTCGTTATTCCAGTTCCCGTGGGAATTTTGTTAATTACTTTCTTTCAACATTTCTATATTTACTGAGGAACCTGTACACCAAATTTCACGTCGAAACACTCAAGGATGTCGATTTTTCATTCTCACTAAAAAAGTCCCGTAATTCCCGTTCCCGTGGAAATTTTGAAAATTCCTTTCTTTCAACACTCTTTCATTCATTGAGGAAGCTGTACACCAAGTTTCACGTCGATACACTCAATAATGTCGATTTTTCATACTAACTAAAAACTCCCGTAATTCCCGTTCCTGAGGGAATTTTGGGAAATCCTTTCATAGCGAATGCCTACGCTATAACATCTACCTGCATGCCAAATTTCAGCTTAATCCGTCCAGTAGTTTGGGCTGTGCGTTGATAGATCACTATGTCAGTCAGTCAGTCAGTCACCTTTGAATTTTATATATATAGATAATAAGTAGTTACTGTCCAAATGATTTTCATTTCACAGCCAGTAAGAAAGTTTACAATATCCATTAATAATCCAGAAAGTAGCCAGGCTTTATACCCAGTCGCCAAGTTGAACAGAAAGATCTCCTGTGACCCTCTTGTTAACAGCCGAGATGAACAGCAGGGTTTTAGAGGGTGCGAACCCCACATAACCCTGCGGCTCCCCTCAGGGCTGCAGGGTACTTGTTAGGAGTTTCCCCGCCTTAAAAAAAAGGCTTTATACCCATACTTAACCTCATTTGTGTACTTGCCAAAATACTCCACTAAAGTGGAATAAAATTCATTAATCCCACAACAAAATATGTAATAACACATAGCCCTTATAATAAACAGGAAGAATCCCTTCTAAAAATAAGGGAAGAGGAGGAGAGACGCAAAGAGACGCAGGCAAAGTTCCAGAACACGCTCGGTGAGATCACGACCCTGCTGCAGCAGAACAACGACAAGAACGCAAAGCTGAGGGATGATAATATTACAATGAGCGAGAAGTTCAAGAGTATCGTGTCCCAGTATCAATTGAGAGAGCAGCAGGTAAGATGTTTTGTTAATTTTTACAGTTCATCGTCAGCCTGTAAGAGCCCACTGCTGAACATAGGCCTTGTGCACGCAAAATAGGCACGATAGCTGTCAAATTGCGGAAACTCCCCCGTTAACTAAACTAAACTAACATAGACCTCTTCTCTCGCACGTGCCAGCCTACCAAGGGCCTTTAGATTA
The DNA here is from genome assembly GCA_951802225.1 of Euspilapteryx auroguttella. Lineage (NCBI taxonomy): Eukaryota > Metazoa > Arthropoda > Insecta > Lepidoptera > Gracillariidae > Euspilapteryx > Euspilapteryx auroguttella. The sequence goes on along the minus strand of OX637660.1, from coordinate 8,511,704 downwards.
GAGTACACTTTATTGCATACAAGTAATATACAAATTACATAGTGTAATACTATTTAAGGTACAAAAAACAATAGAGTTTGCATGCATTTGGCCATTGGCGACCTTATCGCTAAAAGCGAATTCTTCCAGGCAACTATTGTCGTCTGACTACCTTTTTGGGGGTCTGCCTACTCTGCGTCTTTCGGTCCGCGGTGCTACTCGATGTTTTCATTGTTCTGTTGGGAGCGAGACACATCAATGCACCCATTATGTATTCTGTCATGCCAAAGAGTGTAGCAAATAAATTAATATTTTCAAATTCATTTATTCAATGTTGGATACAAGGTATCACTTATTATTCGTCTGGGAAACTAAACTGTCTTAGGTTTTTATCAATCTAAGAGGCAAGCATAGCCACACCTAAAATAGCGCCACCCGAGTTTTTTTTTCATATCTTCTAAACTAAAGCTAATATCAAAAATGTGAAACAGTCTACCACTAGATAATGCTGCCTAGTATTTTGAGGGCACTGTTGTATAGCTTTTAGGTGTCAGTGCAAAGAGAGCTACTGATTGTTGCCAAATGTTGCCGTTTTTAGCAACACTTTGTAGCTTTCTTTGGTCTCTAACCTAAAAGCTATTCAACAGTGCTTAAAAATACTAGGCTGCATTATCTAGTGGAATACTGTTTTACATTTTGGTTACCTATTTGCCTTTGTTTAGAAGATATTAATTTTTTTTCGCGCTCCTTAAGCGTTGCTTTAAGAGCAAGTTTACCGCGATGCTAGCGCCATTAGCGAAAAAAATTAATATCTTCTAAACTAAGGCAAATATCAAAAATGTGGCACAGTATGACACTAGACAATCTTGTATAGTATTTTTTGAGCCCAGTAAAGTAGTCCTAACTTAAAAGATCAAAATTATAAACAGATTGTAGCAAAAACATTCATATTTTCAAATTCATTTATTCAATGTTGGATACAAGGCACAAGTTATCACTTATTATTATTCGTCTGGTAAACGTCGGTTTTTTATCTATTTAGACTAGACGAGAACCTACACTGCAAGAGGCGAAGTGATTTAGGGGCGCCCCCCATTCGATCCAGGCAAGCGAAGCGAATGAAAAATCCGTCCACAGAAGCACACAACACAATTAACCTATCTCAAGCCTCTATTCATAAAAAGACAACTAACCCTGTCTCCTTTTCCGTGACGAGCCAGCGTAGCATGATGGAACATTTGTCGAATCTTTATGGAAAATGTATGGAGATGATCGACAAAAGTGACAGATAGATACGACAAATTCGACAAATTATCCGTTATGCTACCACCGCAGGTAGAGAAAATGGCAAAGCAGATGTCTTTGGAGCAGCAGCTGGCTGATGCGAAGATGCAGAAGGCAACCCTGGAGCACCGAGCTGAACGGGGCCGGCTGCTGGCCGACTTGGAGACTGTCAAGATGGAGCTGGCTCAGACCAGGTAACCTAGATATTTAAATGGATTCTAAGGAGTTATTATAGTTTCAGTCTACGAGTTGTAAAAGTTTCACATCAACTCGGGATCATCACTGGTAGCCACTAATCTACATTATTGGACCTGGAGACTGAAAAAAACTAGTTGGTTTCTATGAGATTTTAAATTTCTAGTCTGAGTTCTAAAAGTTTTACCATAACGTCGGGGTCACCACTGATTTCCACTGATCTTACTTGGAGACTCTCAAGATGAACCTTGTTTAAACCAGGTACCAATTACATAGCTGTTAGATAGGTTTCTACGAGATTTCTTTACGTTGGGGTCAGCACTGAATGCCCCTGATTATAATTACTTTAAAAAAAAATAGACCCGCCTTCAATAAATTTACACATACATAAACTGAGAACTTCCTCTTTTCTGGAGTCGTTTAAAATAGGTACTAAAACTTTCTCGTAAATGTAACAAATACTTTTGTGTCAACCGCATTAAAATCGATTCAGCCAAATTCGAGATAATCTCGGGCAAACATACATATATATACAGGTCAAACTGATAACCTTTTTTGTAGTCGGTTAAAAATACAATACTATCAAGTACTGTATTTTTGTAAGCGCGGTCTTCTCCTAGGGCACTGGGGATTCAGGGCGACGCTAGTCATTTAATTTTCTTTTAAAAAAATGTTTTTCTGAATAATTTATTAACCGACTTCTAAAAAGGAAGTTATCAGTTTTACCTCTATGTATGTATGTATGTTTGTCCGCGATTAAATAGAGTTTGGCTGATCCGACTTTGATTCGGTTTTCACAAAATTATTTGTTTCATTCAGGAGAAGGTATTAGTACCATTTTTTAACTGACTTGAGAAAGAGGAAGTTCTCAGTTTATGTATGTGTAAATTTATTGAAGGTCGGCTCTTTTTGGAAAAAAGAAATTATTATTTTTGTGAAAATTTGGGTTTATTAAAGGTTTTTTATTATTATCATTTTCTATACAAGTTTTTGGAATCTTTTACTGTCTAGGGCAAGCGCGGCGCCGTCCGAGACCTAATAATATAATGAGTACGTACTGTACTTTCAAACTCTTATATTTGTCATCTTCTTACGTATGTTTGCAAAATAAATTGATTTGATTTGAGTTATCAAAAGTTATGTTTCTTCAATTACTTTTGTAAGCCCAATATTCCCATTGTTACAAACATAAGTATTGTAAGTCAATTAAAAACTATAGCTTAGCTGGGTATAATCCATTCGCCCCCAGGGCCAAGGTATCGGAGCTGGCGAGCGTGGAGGCGGCGCTGCGCGCGCAGCTCGGCGTGTACACGGCCAAGTACGACGAGTTCCAGGGCGCGCTCGCCAAGAGCAACCAGCTGTTCGGCGGGTTCCGGGGGGAGATGGACAAGGTGGGTCAGGGCGCCGGGCACATGCGGAGATAACCGGCTTTTACGAATTTTCTCAGGTTACCGGCCGGACTTTTGAAGTTTCATAAATTGTAAAGTAGAGTTTGTTACCCCTTTCTTCTATACGCTGTAAAATCATTGCGAAATTTGACAGAGGAGGGCTCGTTTGGGGGCGTCTCCAGGCGACTGTTGTCGTAAGGCAAGCCAAACATTTGTTTGCCTGAGCCAATTGGTGGGCACCCTGAACTTGCTCGCCTCTCACAGTATAGGATACTTTACCAAATAAGGTATCAATAGCGATTAGATTAGATGTAGTCTAATTGACTTTCAATAAGTGATATCTTGTACCCTATATTGAATAAAGAATTTAAATTTGCTAATCTCGATATTTTCAATGAAACATAGGATAACAATTCATCTTTTGATATTTTTTTAAAGTAAAGCAAACTAAAACAATTTTTTTTCTCAAACTGTATAAAATCTAAGGACTTTTACATGGAAATTAGACTTTTTCTCCGATTTTTAACCGAATTAAAAAAATGGGGTTATCAGTTTGACCTGTATGTATTTATGTATGTTTGTCCGCGATTATCTCGAGTTTGGCTGAACCGATTTTGATGCGGTTTTCACAAAAGTATTTGTTATATTCAGAAGAAGGTTTTAGTACCTAAATTAACTGTATAAAAAAAAATGTATCAGTTTATTGAAGGCAGGGTGGGTTCCTTTTTGTTAAAAAGAAATTATGTTAGGGACAACAAACAATCTTACATTAAATTCTTATATTAGGCTTAAACTATCGCAGAGTAAACAAATGACAAGGTTTAGATATCTCCGAAATTCTACAAATAAATTTCTTTTTTTAAAAAAGAGACCCGCCTTCAAAATTGACACATTCATAAAATTGAGAACTCCCTCTTTTCTAAAGTCGGTTAAAATAGGTACTAAAACCTCCTGAATATAACAAATACTTTTGTGAAAACCGCGTCAAAATTGGTTCAGCCAAACTCGAGATAACAGGATAACAAACAGTTCTTATTTTGATATTTTTTAAAGTAAAGCAAACTAAAACTTATCTTTTGAGAGAAAATTCTCAAACTGTATAAAATCTAAGGACTTCCATGGAAATCAGGCTTTTTTTTGGTTTTTTTACAAGTCAATTTGTTGCTTTTACAGATGTCCAAAAAGATCCTAAAACTGGAGAAGGAATCACTATCCTGGAAGACGCGATGGGAGCGAACACAGAGCGCGCTCATAGACATGTGCAGCGAGCGGAGCGCCGCCGAGGAGCGCGCGCGCGGGCAGGACGCGCGGCTCCGGGGCTTGCAGCAGCTGTGCCGGACGCTGCAGGTATGTACTTACAGCAGCTGTGCCGGACGCTGCAGGTATGTACTTACAGCAGCTGTGCCGGACTCTGCAGGTATGTACTTACAGCAGCTGTGCCGGACGCTGCAGGTATGTACTTACAGCAGCTGTGCCGGACTCTGCAGGTATGTACTTACAGCAGCTGTGCCGGACTCTGCAGGTATGTACTTACAGCAGCTGTGCCGGACGCTGCAGGTATGTACTTACAGCAGCTGTGCCGGACTCTGCAGGTATGTACTTACAGCAGCTGTGCCGGACTCTGCAGGTATGTACTTACAGCAGCTGTGCCGGACGCTGCAGGTATGTACTTACAGCAGCTGTGCCGGACGCTGCAGGTATGTACTTACAGCAGCTGTGCCGGACTCTGCAGGTATGTACTTACAGCAGCTGTGCCGGACGCTGCAGGTATGTACTTACAGCAGCTGTGCCGGACTCTGCAGGTATGTACTTACAGCAGCTGTGCCGGACGCTGCAGGTATGTACTTACAGCAGCTGTGCCGGACTCTGCAGGTATGTACTTACAGCAGCTGTGCCGGACTCTGCAGGTATGTACTTACAGCAGCTGTGCCGGACGCTGCAGGTATGTACTTACAGCAGCTGTGCCGGACGCTGCAGGTATGTACTTACAGCAGCTGTGCCGGACGCTGCAGGTATGTACTTACAGCAGCTGTGCCGGACTCTGCAGGTATGTACTTACAGCAGCTGTGCCGGACGCTGCAGGTATGTACTTACAGCAGCTGTGCCGGACTCTGCAGGTATGTACTTACAGCAGCTGTGCCGGACTCTGCAGGTATGTACTTACAGCAGCTGTGCCGGACTCTGCAGGTATGTACTTACAGCAGCTGTGCCGGACGCTGCAGGTATGTACTTACAGCAACTGTGCCGGACTCTGCAGGTATGTACTTACAGCAGCTGTGCCGGACTCTGCAGGTATGTACTTACAGCAGCTGTGCCGGACTCTGCAGGTATGTACTTACAGCAGCTGTGCCGGACTCTGCAGGTATGTACTTACAGCAGCTGTGCCGGACGCTGCAGGTATGTACTTACAGCAGCTGTGCCGGACGCTGCAGGTATGTACTTACAGCAGCTGTGCCGGACTCTGCAGGTATGTACTTACAGCAGCTGTGCCGGACGCTGCAGGTATGTACTTACAGCAGCTGTGCCGGACTCTGCAGGTATGTACTTACAGCAGCTGTGCCGGACGCCGCAGGTATGTACTTACAGCAGCTGTGCCGGACTCTGCAGGTATGTACTTACAGCAGCTGTGCCGGACTCTGCAGGTATGTACTTACAGCAGCTGTGCCGGACTCTGCAGGTATGTACTTACAGCAGCTGTGCCGGACGCTGCAGGTATGTACTTACAGCAGCTGTGCCGGACTCTGCAGGTATGTACTTACAGCAGCTGTGCAGGACTCTGCAGGTATGTACTTACAGCAGCTGTGCCGGACTCTGCAGGTATGTACATAGACATGTGCACAATAAGGCATTTTAGCGTTTGTTCTTACAACACAAGTACAGGTGACTTGGTGGTTGTAAAAATTAAGATGCGCCACTGATACTGATACAGCCATTAACTTATCGCGCCTGAACATATTATAGGGAAGTTATGATATGGATATAGATAAAACTAATAATACAGTAATTGTATTTTTCAGGGCGAGCGCACCCTGCTGCTCGGAACTCTGAAGGAGCACAACATCGAGCGGCCGCCGCTGCCCGCGCTGCCGCCGCCGCCGCCGCCCGCAGAGACGACTTCTGCGCATGGGAAAGCTTCGGATGCTAAGGTAATAAATAATATAACATAATCTCACGCCTATACTCCCCAAGAAGTAGGCAGAGGCACCAGCTCATTGACTGAGCCCACGAGAGACATCAGTGCTTCGAACCGGACCCACTTTTGGCCGAGTATTATGTGTAAACCATCTTGAAAATGGGCCAGCTTGTTGCTGATGTAATATTTATAGACTAAAGGCTGCCCCGCGGTTTTTCCCGCGCAGATTTCTCATAAACACAAAAATCCCGTTTTTCCCGTTCCTGTGGGAATTTCGGGAAATCCTTTCTTAGTGCTCTGCTCACCTACACTTCCTAAGGAACCCACGTGCCATTTTGCAGCTTTCTACGCCCAGAAGTTTCGGCTCTGCGTTGTCTGTCAGTCAGTGAGTCAGTAACGAAAGAGTTTTATACATATTGATAAAATAACTTTATTTTCGTAATGCCTGTGTCTTGTCTCCGCTGCGTATTCCAAAGGGCGAGACCGCGATAGTTTCTCTGTGTATTTTGGCGAAATTAATTTGCGAACTGACGATGATGTTTACTCTTTCTAACTCGATTTCACTTTTTTTCCTCGCGTCTTAAATCTTCGCTAGATCTAAGAGCAGGTTCGCATATTATATTATAAGTCTGTAGCAATTGATAATTTATACGAATGAAAAAGGATTTTTTTTTTAAACGACTTCAAAAAAGTATGTTATCAGTTTGTCCTGTATGTATGTATGTTTCTCCGCGATTATCTCGCGTTTGGCTAAACCGATTTTGATGCCGTTTTCAGATTAGTATTTGTTACATTCAGGAGAAGGTTTTAGTAACCATTTTAATCGACTTAGAAAAAGAGGAAGTGCTCAGTTTATGAATGAAGTCAGTTTATTGAAAGCGGGTTACTTTTTCGTAAAAAAATATTATTTACTCTTAGATTTCTCTAATCGCATTTCAAGTAAGTGAAGTACTGTGGAACTCTTGCCGTTTCAACTTTTAGATTTTGCTTCGGGCATTAAGTACTGTATTTTTTTACTGTAAATTTAACACTTGTCACGTAAATAGGTGGACGCAATGGCAGCAAACTGTGCTCAGCTGAAGCAGAGCCTAGCCCATCTGCAGAACCAGTTGAACGTCCTCACAACCAAGAACACGCCCCAAGAACCACCAAAACCTGAACCGAAGAAGAAATCCAAGTCCAAAAAGAAGAAAAACCCTCAAGCCGTACCAGAAAACAACGAAGAACAGAATTTGAATAAAGAGGTCTCACAAGAGAAAGAGATTTTAGAAAATGGAGAAGTAAAAGAAGTGATAGAAGAAGATAAAAGCCAAGATTTGACTGAAGCAGTTGATCAGACTCAGAGTACTGAAGTAACAGATACAATAGTGACTTCGGATGTAACGGAAAAAATAGACGTAACTCCGAATGTAGCCCAAGAACAAGATGTTTCCGAACTGACGAAAGCAATTTCCGAAGTTGATTTAACGGAGACTTCAGATGTAAAAGATCTTTTGAAAGCAGTCGGGATATCTGATGTGGAAGTACTTCCGGAAGTAGATTTGAATGATTTGGCTGAGTTAGGTGAAGAGTCCTTTACCCAAGGTGTTAATGACGAAATTGCTCATATAGAAGAAGTTAAACCAATCAATGAGATAGCCAGTTAGAATTTTAAATGTTTTTTTTTTGTTTGATTTTGTTAGTGTTTTGTTTAAGATTTCCGTGCTTTTATTGATTTTGATTGTAATTGTAAAATAGTGTACAAAAAACAGTTTTATTAGGTTTATTTGGTGCTGTTCTTAAAATGAATAACCGTAAACTATATTTTAAATTGCCATAAGGTCTTCGCACATTACACCAACTCAACACCGACTCCACTCCAACTCAACTCAAAGTACGGCATAGAAATGTAAGCTTTACGTCGTGTTATTTAAGAGTAAATTTTACAACGTGTCAGTTGAAAGTGGAAGACGAGTAGACGACGCGTGGTCCACGCGTTGTTAGTAGAGTTGCTGCCGCGTTGGCGTGGAGTTGTTATAATGTGCGAAGACCTATATACAGGGTGTTTCTGACAAGGCGGTAATAAATCAAAGGAGGGATTCTGGTCACCATACCTAACAACTTTCCCAAAGCAACATGGGTAAAATCTCAAAATAAAAATCAGCTGTCTCGTACATTGACCCCGTCAGCTGATCGAACCAATGTATGGAACAGCTGTTATTTTTTTGAGATTTTGACCCATGTTGCTTTGGGAAAGTTGTTAGGTATGGTGAGCAGAATCCCTCCTTTGATTTATTACCGCCTTGTCAGAAACACAGTATAATAAGTAGACTAGTTATTTTGTTTGATGATTTGATCTTTTGTAAGTTTTTTATCCTAATCTCGGAATAAAAGTAAGTTTTGACAAAATATCGGTAGATTTGAAAGCACAAATTTATTTTTTAATTTACTATGCATTTCTGTTTAGAATAATTCTAGTCAAGATTTAGTATTTCTTTCTTATTTAGCTTCTTTATTATTAATTGCCTAACTGATTATGATATTTTTCCTAATTGCAATTATTTGTGTTTGATATTTTATAAAACAAAGTATTATATTCATGACGCCATGATGTTAGATTATACAGCAAATGTTGGTGCTCCCGGCCTAGGTAGAATCTGATCTGAATTGTTTTGTCTGACAGTTTGTAAGTTAACTTTTTTAAGATGTTTTGACAAATATAGATTTTACATTGTGATGTTTTAGTTTTATTATTAAAAGGTGAGAAAAGGAAGGCTATTAAAAATATCATACTTAAAAGTTTTTACACAAAAAAAAGTTATTCAGGGTTCTTTAACGTAAAGTAACTTATTAAAACAACGTAAGTAAAATAAAAGCGTTATTATTGGAAAACTAAATACTTAAACTAAATAAATTTTTGACATTGTTATAAATTACGTTTCGCCTCGGGCGATGTAGGTGTACTTTGAATTTGAATCCCTCGCTACGTTCGCGATTCTACTAAATAATTGCTCGCCATAAAAATATAAATTTGCTGCCTTGTTTTTGTGATACAATTTAGTATTGCGCGTGAAATCGGTTTGTGAGCGTTGTCACCGCAGACCTATCTAAAACACATGGAACAATAAATAAAAAGACAAACATTTAAACATAGGTATATTTATTTCCACTTAAAAAAAAACATCCTAAGATTGTAGCTATATCTATGCAAACGTAGTTGTAATCATCAGCTCTGCAGTAAACGCGTTCATAAATTTGCATAGATGTAGCTACGTCGAGCACAATTTGGTTCTAAACCATAGCCCCAAGTTTAGACTTGTTACTCTTATCCAAGAACTTCTGGACATCCTGGTCGGTGACCTTGTGGCCAGGCTTGAAGTACTGCTTCAGGTTCCTCCTCTTCTTCATCATCACGCGAGCTGCCGCCAGGGCTCCGCGGCGCTGGAGCGACTCGTAGCGCTCACGGAGCAGGTTGCCTGGACAAGTATAGTTTAATGTAAGAAAAAAATAAAAAGAATCAGTAATTTACAGCAGCATCATTGTGATAGGTAATAATAGCTACAAAAATGAAAAAAAACTTATTTAAGGCTTAAGGACCCCTTGTTCACCCCCCCGCGTATTGCCCTCCACCCCCTGACTCGTCTGGCGCCAGCTAAGCCACCGAAGATCGATCATTGATCATTCTCTGATGCTGCACATCATTTTAAGTTTTTTTTTTTTCAATTTGGTATTCAGAAATCAGTCCTGTATAACTAGACCTACCGTGTGGTACATTTTCCTCCACGATAAAAAAATTACCGTGTATATACAGGGTGTTTCTGACAAGGCGGTAATAAATGAAATGGGGGGTTCGGCACAGCATACATAACAACTTTCCCTAAGCAACATAGGTCGAAATATCAAAACAAAAATCAGCTGTCCCGTACATTGACCTTGCAGCTTATCGAACAAATGTATGGAACAGCTGATTTTAGTTTTGAGATTTCGACCCATGTTTCTTTGGGAAAGTTGTTTGTTATGGTGAGCTGTATCACTCCTTTCATTTATTACCGCCTTGTCAGAAACACCCAGTATAAAAAATGAATCGTGGTTCGTTTGTCTCGCTAAAACTTGAGAACGGTTAGGCTGATTAAGTTCATTTGGGCTTTGAAATATCTGTCCTGTCATAGTCCAGGGAAGGTTTATCAAAAGGTGAGAAAATATTGAAATTCAATAACCTAACTAAACTTATATTAGCAGCCTAGTGATTTTAAAAACTTACTTTTAACATTAATGTTCCTCAGATCGCCGCTAAGCGAGGAAGGTTCCACAAATTCGGGCTCCTTCTTAGGTGTCTTATGGGCGTTAAGGGAGGGCACTGCGGTGGCTTCCTTAGCGGTCCTCTTGTTAAGGCGAACCTGTCGTTCTGATTCTTGCTTCTTCTCCTTAGTTTGTATAGAGGACTGCAGTTTGCGTAGTCTGTTTAATTAAAAAAGAAAAAAGATTAACCCCGTGGACCTATTGTGGTTCTTTAAGAGTCAAAGTACAGCAAAAGTAGCGCCATCCGCAAAAAAAAACTTCTAAACTAAGGCCAATATCAAAAAGGCACTGTTGTATAGTTTTTAGGTTAAAGATCAAAGAAAGCTACTGAATGTAGCCAAAAGTTGCTGTTTTTAGGAACAATCAGTAGCTTCTGTGCCAACGCGTCTCCGTAAACGGTCTCATACATTGCTATACGTTTAGATTTAATCGCAGCACGCCCCGCGCTTTCCCAAATGCGGCCTTACAGGATCGAAGTGATCTCTTTTTTGTCAGGCTGTAAAAAGTGTAAAAAACAAACCTGTAAATATCAGAGATCTTCTTCTTATCGATCTTCTCTCTCTTTCTCTTCTCCAACTCAACTAATCTCTCTTTCTGTTTCCTCCGAGCTTTATGATCTTTCTTTTTGTTCTTTACTGGCGGATTGATGGCTCGGTAGTCGGAGTCGGAACCGGAGTCGGAGTCCGAGGGTCGCTGCCCGGCCGGGGCAGGCAGGCCGGCGCTCATCTCTTGACGCCATTGGTTCTGTAGAGACATACCGTCTTATTCATACAGTACATTTTCAGTAGCTTTACTGGAGGTCTACATCTCTGGTTACTTGTATGGTAAATACGTGACATCCAGTCTAAATTGACATACGTCAAATAACTAAAATGCTCTTTAACTTTTTATGAATCAAAGGGATAGTTTTTTTTATTAAATCTTCGTAAAATAGGTAAAGGGTTAAAATTAATTTGTTTTACATTTTTAAATTTATCTGTGTTCAGTCAATCAATGATTGATTGATTAATTATGGAAAAAAAAACTTGGTAGAACTACTAAAAACTTAATATGAACAACGTTGTCGGACTTTAAGTCTACCCTTTTTATCTAATTTTTGAACTTCAAATTGGCAAAATTCCCAACTGAAGAGCAGTCAAAAGTACTTTCACATACACAAACACGTTTTTATTGCTTAATGCTTCATGCTTTTCTTGACTTGTAAATTTATTCAGACTTACTTACTTTATTCAAATATCAAATAAAAAAAGTTTTGTATACTTTCCCAAAGCAACATGGGTCGAAATCTCAAAACAAAAATCAGCTGTCCCGTACATTGACCCCGTCAGCTGATTGAACCAATGTATGGAACAGCTGTTATTTTTTTTTGAGATTTCGACCCATGTTGCTTTGGGAAATTTGTTAGTTATGGTGAGCAGAATCCCTCTTTTGATTTATTACCGCCTTGTCAGAAACACCCAGTATGTCTTACTAACCTCCTTCTGTTCCTGTGTGACCTTGCTGAACATCCCCGAAGTGACCCGGAGGACGTGCGCCTCTCTCCTCATCATCCCCTCCTCGTGCTCCACCACTTGCTGCAGGAGGTCTTGATGCTCCTGAACACAAAATGCATTTATCAGAAAACTGGTGAAGGCTGCGATAGTACACTGGATGACAGTCGCTCAAGACCAGGCAGTGTGGTGTTTTCCTAGGCCTATGTCCAGCAGTAAACGTCTCTCGGCTGCAAATGGTGATGATGATAAATGGAATGAGAAAACAATTCAATTTAATTACCAAACATAGAGATACTGCAAAGATACCAAAACATTATACTAAAAACTATAACAGAAGCTCCATGGTGTTTACCAAAACAATAGAAGTACATGAATACCTGCAAATACCTACCATACAGGAGGACCTGCAGTGGTAACATGACGAAAATTTGTGATATCATCATGACTTTGTCGTATCTATGTGTCACTTTTGTCGATCGTCTCCATACATTTTCCCGCATTGAAATTTCAAAAGCGATTAAAAGTGACAGTTAGATTCGACAAATGGTCCGTCGTGCTGCGGGGGCTGACCAAGAGAGGAAGTGACCAAGGCGACTGAGAGCTACAATGCTCGTGTAAAAAATCATGAAAACAAGCTCGCGTCCGTACTGTGCGAACCACTACAGACACGACGCCTCAAAAGAGCTCATACGTGGGACAACTTGGCCCACTAGCAACCTAATAAAGGCAACCCAACACCGGAAGGAATGCCTTAAACCATAAAATCTCATGGATAAAAACTGCCTAAGGTCGAAAGACCGATTGCATGTTGGCAAGGATATAGAAAAAAAAAAAAAAAAAATTACCTAATAGATTTGTTCTTGAAACACCGGTCAATAATGCTGTTTAAGTTGAAAGAGGCCTATATTCACTTTTTTTTAAAATATGCATTGACTAGAGGCTGCCCCGCGGTTTTTCCCGCGCAAATTTCTCATAAACACAAAAATCCCGTTTTTTTCCGTTCCCGTGGGAATTTCGGGAAATCCCTTCTTAGTGCTCACCTACACTCCCCAAGGAACCCAAGTGCCAATTTTCAGCTTTCTACGCCCAGTACTTTCGGCTCTGCGTTGTCTGTCAGTCAGTCAGTCAGTCAGTCAGTAACGGAAGAGTTTTATATTTAGGGCATGTAATATCAGAAGGTTTTCAATTCCGATACTGACATCGCACATTTTATCTCAATACCGGAATTCCGATATAAATATCGGAATCGTAAAAACTCAATAAAAAAGAAAGAGAAAGAAGAAAGAAACTATATATTTAAATCGTAACTGTATACTATTTTATTTAATTTGAATAACATGATTTGTGGAGTCAGCAATCAAGCTGAGATGATCTGTTTCTAGGTTTTTAATACAACAAATGAGAACAAATTTTTTTTTTTTTTTAATATGTATAAATTGATTTTGAATTATATTAAAAAAAATACTTTATTGATCTATTATTTTTTTTACTAAGTGAGTACCATTCAATAATTAATTGTACCAGTACAAATAACCAAATACCTAAGTGAACTGCTTTGAAATCATGTTTCTGAATAAAAAAAGGTAAGAATTGACGAATTTACAGGGTACTTTTTATATTGTAGCCATGCAGAACGCTTAAAACAACTCAAATAAAAATAAAAGTCTTGTAACGAGATTACGATATTGGCTTTCTCAATATCGGAATTGAAAATATCGGAAAATTCTTCCGAGATTCCGATATTACGAGATTCCGGTATTCATGCCCTATTTTATATATATTGATTTCGTAAAACACCCAACTTTATCCGACCAATTTTTTATTACAAAATCTCTGTATTTCAGGGACCTATAGTACTGAATATATAGCGAATTTAAAAAAAGGAAAACGTGCAAACCTAGTTTTTTATGGTGTAAGCAACATACTACAACATCCATACAAGAGTAAAGTTTTTCGAGTAAAAACAATAATTATTAAATTTAAATTAAGTTCTTGGAACTCTGCGTTAGATTTAAGTAAGTTTTAAAGATATTCCAGTGCCCTTACAGGGTTCATGTGCTGCTCATAAATTTTTAGAACACCTTTCGTACCTACCACATGAAGGAAAATAAACTAATCTATTCTAACTTCATAGTGATTGGAAAATTATTAGTAGTGGAAAAACGTTTTCTCTTTTTGTATGGACGCATTCGGGGAATTCGGTCCTTTTAAAGAAAAAACAATCAAACCAACCTGATAGGAAGGATTATAAGACACCCCAGGATGTGGTATCTCCACAGCGGCCCTGGTCACCACCGTCTTGGCAGACGGAGGCCGGGGCCTGAGACGCCTCTCCGGCAGCACATTATGCAACTGGGCCTCCGGGGAAATGAACTCGTCTGTTAGCGTTGAGGGTATTCCTTTGGCTTCTGGCACTGAAAGGAAATAATTATTAAAGTTTAAGAGCCAGTTTACAGCGATGCTAGCACCATTCGCGAAAAAAAAAAAACTTTTAAACTAAGGCAAATAAAAACTGTGGGACAGTATTACACTTTTTTTATCTTGCACTAGCACCTTTTCCAGAAGAAAGCTCCAAGTTTGATGCATTATTTAGAAGAATTAAGTACTTACAATCCTGTCCATCCCACAGATCCAGTGCAAAGGTTTCCCTATTCTTCTTCATTTTACGTTTCTTCTCAACTGCGATCTTTCTATTCTTCTTGGCTATTTCAAGTTTCTTCTCATAAGCACCCTTTTTCCTGCGACGGCTGTCTGTGACTTTGCTTAGCGCAGTGGGTCGACTGCCGATAGGGTTGACCTTATTACGCTTTGCGTTTGGATCTTGTACCTTTGAAGAGAAGTATAGTTCAATACTTTATTGTTTAAAAATTAATTCATGAAATTGCTTTAAGTTACAAGGTTACCAATGGTCAATGACATTTATTTTTTTGTTTGATCTTTTATTTTAGTTCCAATTAATTTTTCTCTTATTTTGTATATAATTTTATTCTATATACTTAACTATTGTTCGCTGATTTTCTAACACAATTTCCCTTCAAATATCAAAATCCCATCTATGTCTTTATAAATTGAAGCCTATGTGTTATTCTTATATGTATAAAAAGCTAGGTAGGTATATTATTGTAAATCCATTAAGGTACTTTTAAAGTGAAAGAGAAGCAAACATCCATACATACAAACTTTCTGTTTTTTTTATATTATTACAATTATATGGTAATCTCTTTCATGGTAATATAATTTCTTTTTTACAAAAAGAGACCCGCCTTCAACAAACTGACACAAACATAATCTGAGAACTTCCTCGTTTTCGAAGTTGGTTAAAATGGGTACTAAAACCTTCTCCTGAATGTATCTAATACATTGTTGAAAACTGCATCAAAATCGGTTTAGCCAAACGTGAGATAATCGCGGACAAACATACATACATACAGGTCAAACTGATAACCTCCTTTTTTGAAGTTGGTTAAAAACATAATAAAACTTTTCCAAATTGATTCTAAATAAGTCTATAACATGTATTTGTAAAATTTTGCAACGGGAAGAGCCTACTCAACCCATAACACAGGGGAGACCCTATGGGGAGTAGAGGATCTCAACCGTTTTATATATGTTATCTGTAAGATATTATGTAAAATGGTTTTATGTATCACTCAATGAAATAAATATTATTATTATTATTATAAACTTGCCTAAACGTGGGTCCGGCTCTTGAGCTGGTGCCTCTGCCTAACCCTTTGGGGAATAAAAGGTGTGAGATCATGTTATCTTTCATCTATTTGTTTGATAACTTCATACTTACTTTTATTATGTTCTTACTAATATTTGTATACTTACTTTAGAAGACGGCAGTAATATCTCAAAGCATTTTGGGGTCTGAGCAAGCAGTGCCCGTTTCCGCTGTTTTGTGGAGAGTGGCTTCTCATCCTTTGCTTCAATCTTCTCATCAGCTCCAGTGTCTATTACAAACAGTTCACTATCTGGTTTTGTTTCAAACTTGCTAAAAATTGTTCAGAGCTATTAGGAGAGTCATCAGAGTTTTTATTTGATTTATAATGTATGTTACAGTACTTGTCTTATGGCAATATTATCAAAAATATTTCAAATTATATGTTTTATTTGCTTACTATTTTATTTATCGTGTTAAATTCTTTACAAAATGTTAAATATGAATCGAGATGAAAGAAATAACCCAATGTAAAACCACCCAAAATTGAAGGCTCTAGGAATAGAACTTTCAACATAACACGTAACATAAAGTAAAAATGTAGTAGCAATTTACTTTCGTCTGAGTTTGAAGACTATTTTCTGAATATTTTGTGGTCAAAACATAACCTCACCCTAATCTTTCTTCAAGCCGCTGGTCCTCAAGGAAGTCTTCCACGTCACGTATGTCGGAATGTTTACGCCAGTCCTTCTTGTTCTTTTTGGACACATGCTTCTTCTTTTTTACGATGGACATTTTTATTTAGAAAAAGAAACTAAATTGTAAATCACATGCGGAAACGTAAAATTCCAACTTTTGAAAGGAAGGAAAATAAAATAAACGTTCCTGTTCACGTTTAATTTTTATCAAAAGTTTTGCTACTAAATACCTACATTAAAGTTGTTTTAATTACAATATAAATAAAATTAACTTTGAATCTGCTTATAAAAACTGTTTTATAAGCAGATTCAAAGTTATTTTAACACCACCCCATCACCACCTACGAGGTAATAATAAAAAATTATACAGAATACAAAGTACAGTATTTTTTGCAGTGTATGTTGTAACGAAACGTACTGCCTCGTCTCAGCCTCTTCTGAACTCTTCTCGAGCTCGTCTCCCTTTCCCTATTTTAGCCGCGTAAATACAGAAGTTTTAAAATTTGACGAAACAAAAAATTATAAAATAACTAAATTCAAACAAAAAATACACAAACTACTTGTAAGTAAATGTTATTATAATTTTAAGTGAGTTTTTGATTTATAAGAACATTTCTATAAAGAAAGATATTTTTTTGAAGAAGTTTTTGTTTGTTTATATAAAAAAATATATTTTATTTGTTAATTACCACTAAATATTAAATATTTGTCGGGTCAGTTCCTACAGTTACCACACAAATTTTTTTAAAATGTTAATATTTTTAAGTTTTCTAAAAATTTGTATGCCTGAAAATGGCCTAACACAGTGACAATTATTACTCTACTTTAACTTTTACTCACAGAACAAGGAAGATGCTCGTGCTTTTACCTGTGTTAACAAATAAAGTTTTCTATTTCTATTTCTATAAGTAAGTAAGTAGGTACCTACTCCCATGTGATATTTTTTTAGACCTAATGGGGAATTTAACAAGCTGTGTTTTAAAAATATTACAACTAGTAAGTACTTATATTATATAATTACTTAAGTTATGACGTGTTAAAATTATGTACCTTCTTCTTTTTGTACCTATATCAAATGACGTGCGGTAGGTACATTAGCGTTTCCCCACCTCACTCACTGGGTACATGGAAGTAAGACTGTAGTAGGCTCAGATTAATAGCGGCGGTTTCCTTACTCTGAGGTAGTAGGTAGGTAGTAGAAAAAAATAAACTATGACATGACCTATGACCCCATCTCCCTCCTTTCATGGGATGGTTGTCAGAAAAGGCGATAAAGGGGCTTTTAAACATTTCCTGATTTAGTCTCTGAATTATCAACCTTATGAGGTTCCTTTTAAGGACAGTTATTAGGATGCATAGTCCATATTACACCTTTCCTTAATCAGTCGCGCGCGATCGAAAAGCTAGGACGTCCTTGTCCTAAATCGGTTGCTAAATCTGACGCTAGCTTACTTTATGCAATTACACTATCCTGAATCAGGACCGACTGAATTCAGAGACTGAATCAGGAAAGGCTGGTGTAGGTAATAGCAACGTAAGGGAAGAACAGAAAGGCACTAACCTCGGTGGTTTAAGACACAATTCGTATTTTCGTTGTAAAACTTGAGGAGAAACGATCGCCAACCCCCTCACTCACTAGAGGTGGTGAAGTCTGTCTATGAGGCGATTTGTGGTGGAGAACTAGATATAGAATTCTCTTCGATTAGATGATGAATGTCCTTCCTAATTCCTACACACCCAAGTATTTTTTAAACGGGCTGCCAAATAAATTATAGTTAAAAAGTGATTACATTTTAATAAATAAAAAATCAACTTTAAAAAACATAAAACTATTGGTTGAATACAAAAAGGTCTTACAAAAATGGCATATGTATACAGAGAGCATAAAATATTTTATTTTATTTTAAATTAATCTTCTTCGCAATCTTCTTCTTCTTCTGAGGCTGAAGCCTGTGGTTGTTCTTCTGCTTCTGGAAATTCAATATTTATTTAAATATCTAAAATATCTAATTAATATATTAGACCGGGCTATAACGTTAAACAAAATTACACTAACTAAAAACTTGATGTTAGGGATAGATGCTTATACATTAGCTTATGTTAATTAATGAACTAAAAATGAAAAATAAATGATTTAAAGTGTTATTATTAAAACTGTGATCTAAAATAATAATAATGGTTTTGTACTTACGTGCTTTTTCTGTGTTCAATTAATTTTCAGTGAATGAATTGATGAACTTTTGGATTAAGGTACATAAACGATTTTTTTTTCCTACACAATGATGGTTATATGTTAAAAATGGTAGCCTGAACCATAAGTCTAATTATTGAAAGTTTACGTGGTAGGAATTAATGTTAATGATTTTAGGTAGTATTCTTAAAATTAATGGGTTTAGGGCTAGATTTATAAAAATACAGAATCAAGTGAGATGTCAGAAAATGTCAAGTCTAAAGAAAAGATAGTCGGAAGTCAGAAAAAACAGTTTCAGTCCATTAAATTACACATCAAAGGTTTACTTTCTTTAATGACAATATTTATTTAATTTATAATGTTTTAACAATTTTATTAATGCCTATTATGACATCACACTTCATTTTTTGTTAGTAATTTAAAGTGGTTTTTTAACCTAGAAATTAATTTTGAATTGTAATTTAGAAAGAGGACTCATTACTTTTTTTTAAACAAAGTATTGAGACTTTTTAACTGTCGCTACTTATAATTTTGCTTTTGATTATGAATGCACCATAATTTCACAGGTTTTTTTTTTATTTTAACAAAATTATGAGTTCGATTAAAATATTTAATAAATTATTTTAAAAACAACAAAAAGTTTGTATAAAAGTACAAAATTTACATCTAAGCACGAATTTAAATATCACACTGTTCGTAACACCTATACAATAATGAAACAATGAAAAAATATAATTTAAGTATTCTAATTCATCAACCAAATTAAAAGAAAACAAAAAGTAACTATCATCTTTTAAAAAAAAAATTACTAAAATTTGAATTAGCATTACAATATTTATAATCCTGAAAAATTGTCTTAAAGATTCAGATATCAAAACCAAATATTTTAATACATACCTACTGAAATATATATTTTTTTATTTTATTTAATTAGAGCTTTTGTTTAACGGAAATAATTACCAACACACACAAACTAGCTTAAATTATATACGAAATGCGATTTGTTCGCCTGAACTCTATATAAACAGATGTTTTAGTACTTAATAATATAAATTAATTCAGGATATTGTACCTAGCTTTCTTTAAATAATGAATATCAAACACCTTTAAATATTTCAGCCAACCAAACCCAATGTAAAATGCAGGCAGGCAGCCAGATTTCTGTATACCAAGAGTAGGAATTTAGGCTTAGTCAAATTCTTATATACTTTTATCGAAATCGGTCCAGGCAGTTCACGCGTAACTGCCGTGACCAAGAGATATTTTTTTTATGTAGAAATAATCTAATGAATCAAATAGTTTTTTTGTCGATCTGGCTGCAAGCGTACAGTGCACACTGCACATATCAACTACTTATTAATACTGAATAACGGTGCTTACATAAAGAATTTGATTTCCGGTGCGAACAAATACGCACGGGTCGGCGCGAATATAATTATTTCAGGCTTTTAGACTGTTTAGTGTTATGAGATTAAATATTTTGTATGGATATCAACAATCAAAAAAAAAAAAAAAACGCTCGCGTAAACACGCTAGCTAACCTTTGGTGACATTAAATATACAAGTTGTTTCTGACAAGGCGGTAATAAATCAAATGAGAGTTTCAGCTCACCATACCTAACAACTTTCCCAGAGCAACATTGGTCGAAATCTCAAAACAAAAATCAGCTGTCCCGTAAATTGACCCAGTCAGCTGATCGAACCAATGTATGTAACAGCTGTTTTCTTTTGAGATTTCGACCTATGTTGCTTTGGGAAAGTTGTTAGTTATGTACTGCAGAATCCCTCCTTAGATTTATTACCGCGTTCTCAGAAACACCAAGTACATTACAACCTGTACTGTAACGATCGGACCGACCCTCGCTTATTCGTGTGCTCCGAAAACCCAGCTTCCTTATCTAAGCACTCTGATGAAAGATGACAGTCTAATTCTAGTGACGGTAATTAGTTTGGATGTAATACTCTTTGTGTGGCGCTATAGTCGATTGGGTGTACTCCTCGTAAGTAATACCTTCTTGTGAGATGTCGTGCTGGCCTGCGCTTAGACCGGCAGCTGCCGCCTTAGCTGCCGCCTCTTGCGCGTTAGCTTGGGCTTGCTGTGCTGCTTGCTGTAACAATAATAGAGAAAATAGTATTAACATTTATTAAAGGGACAAACTGGACTCTTGTCACGATGCTATAAACATAAACTGGTCCATCTCGATGCAGATGCCTCTGGTGTGACCAGTCAACGAGCTGGTGCCTCTGCCTTACCCTTCGGGGAATATAGTCGTGAGATTTGTATACTCCGTAGCTCAGTTGGCAGTGAAGTGAACTGAGAAGCGTGTGCACCTGTGTTCGAACCCGGCGGACGAACATTGTTATGATGAATATCGATGTTTGTTTCCGGTCTGGGTGTAATGTTTGTCTCTGTATATGTTTCGGGCACCCTAGATACAGGTTCTTTCTAGTCAAGGGCTCTAAGTGTGATGCGTTATTATTATTATAGTTTATGTTCTTGTCTGTTAACGATAATGTTGAATATAATGAAATTTTGAATTTTGAATTTTAAAAATTTGAATGTTATGTATTAAAAAAAAAACTTCGCTAATTCTCGGTAGACAAAGGGCAGTGAAAAGGTGGCATAGAATAACACCACCACGACCCCGTCTCCTTTCAGGGTGTCGTAAAAGAAGACTTAGTTGAATTTCTGAAGGATGTGCAGCAATGTCATTCGTTTTTGAACAGCCATACTGCGATCGTCAACCCGCCTGCCAAGCGGGGCCCAAGCCCAACAACGCCCCCCTAATCTTCCTTGGTGGAGGCCTATTTCAGCAGTCTTTTAAGGCCGAGAAAAAGCAGATAAAACAATACCTGAGCCTTCCGTGCCGCAGCCTGTGTAGCCTCGAAGTCAAGCCTGACGCCCTTTAGTTGCCCCTGGAGGGCTTGGAGCCGTTGCCTGGCCGCTCCCACCATGGCGGTTTGCGCTCCCAGCTCACCTGCGGCTTGGGAAGCTGCCTCGTTGGCGTTCTCTGATGTAGCTTGAGCTGCATTCAAGGCTGCTTGGATCACGTTCACCTGGAGGGAAATTTGGAGACGTGAAATTTGTTTTTTCGTTTTTGAATAAGTATCAATATATATAAAACTCTTCCGTTACTGACTGACTGACTAACAGACAACGCAGAGCCGAAACTACTGGGCGTAGCGGGCTGAAATTTTGCATGTAGGTTCCTTAGGGAGTGTAGGTGAGCACTATGAAAGGTTTTCCCGAAATTCCCATGGGAACGGGAAAAAAAATGAATTTTTGTGGTTATGAGAAATCTGCGCGAGTGATACCGCGGGGCAGCCTCTAGTTACTTATAATAAAATACAAACTAGGAAGAACCTAAATACAGGGTTTTCTTGACACTCATCACACAAATACCAAGAAGGACGAACATCTAACAACAAAGTTTTCCTCGATCGGGAATCGAACAGAACTCCGACGTAACAGATATAATATCCAGAGGCTCTATTACGTCCGCTTTTGCAATATTGCTTTTCGTCCTCTAGAGTGTCAAAGTCAATACAAAAAAAAACGCAAAGAGGACGCAAAGCAATATTGCAAAAGCGGCCGTAATAGGCCCTCAGTTTTTGAGATCATCACATTCGATAGTTACACTAAGTTACTAATCAAGTAGTTTGTATCTAATAAAAAAGAAACTCAACGTGTGTATTCTATAAAACAAACTACGACTTCCTTTAGTTAAGAATACAATTTCCGTACAATTCCATCATCATGTAATAAATGAAAGCGAATGAAATAGCCCGCTTTACATTACATAGAAGATTAAATATTAACTTTTGTATGAAATAAGTACATTAAGGAAATCTAATTCAAGAAAGTACCTAAGATAGAATTTAATACAGCAATACATTTAGCAATAGAAAAACGGGTGAAAAAGGTTAACAATTTCGTAGCAAAGCGCCAGCGGAGCGTTAAAACTTACGTAAACTATTGTAGCAAAAAGACGACAGGGTGCCCGTTTCTCATTTGTTTTTCTTAAACACTGGCTCAATAACGCTGATGAATGCTAAATAGTGTTTTTTTTTTTATCAAGGTATCAATAAGTATATATTTACGAATGATCTGGTGCAAGGTAAATGTGAGAAATCGGCAGTAATTGGCAAAGACAGAAAGTAGGTACATTTAACCTACCAACTCTTAATTGGCA
The DNA here is from genome assembly GCA_951802225.1 of Euspilapteryx auroguttella. Classification (NCBI taxonomy): domain Eukaryota; kingdom Metazoa; phylum Arthropoda; class Insecta; order Lepidoptera; family Gracillariidae; genus Euspilapteryx; species Euspilapteryx auroguttella. Next base: position 8,489,208 of record OX637660.1, on the reverse strand, counting down.
AATAAGCAATATAGTTTTTTGTACTTGTTTAGATGTTTTGGTTCCGGAACTAGTTAAAGGTATAGGTTTTGTTTAAGTCTTTAACTAGTTAAAGGTAATCAAATCAAATAGTAAGTATATAGATGTTTATTTATTATAATTTACCGTAAAAAGTTACCTTGCTCTATGCCCACCCTTAGAATATTGGCAAAATACTCCACTTGATTTGATTAATCAAATAAATCATTGGAATAGATGTTAATTTAATTTATCCGTACAAAGTTGCCCCGCTTATGCCCGACCATCCAACATTCACCAACATCATTATAAATTCTCCTCTGAAGTGGTGTCTGGGTTTAGATAATTAATCATTAATCGTATAATTGCCAAAAACATAAGTAGGTAGTTATTAAGTAGATAATAGATAGGTAATATCTAAAAATTTCAGTTCACTGTCACGAAATCCGATAAAACACGAAATGCAAACAATAAACGATTTGTTTGCATAGAAAAAGTACAAAATGTAGAGCATTTCAGATTGGCACATTGACCTAGAAATACGAAAAGCTTTGTGATTATGATTATCAATCGTATTCCAACAAAAGAATAAACTTAGGAAATCTAGATCAGAGAATTTAAAATATTTAATGTTTGTAGTTGGTATTTCAGATTAATAATCAAAAGGAACAAAAAAAATACCTTCAGCAGTAAACATAATTTTGGATTTATACAGGTGGGAAGAATCATTGTTTTTAGAAGAGGCAGAGTAAGCAGACTGCCAATAAGGTGTCAGACGACCAAGTGAATGTCGCGTGAGTACACCGTGATGAGGGTCGCTCAAGGCCGGTCTGTGGAAGACCTCTTTGTCCAGAAGTACACGTCTTTGGCTAAGATGATTATTATGATTGTTTTTACTACATTTAATATAATATGAACTTGTTTATTCTTACCTGGTGCATAGCCTGCTGCGCCGCCTGCGCCGCGGCCTGAGCCGATCTCTTCGCTTGCTGCAGCTGCATCTCTTCCCCTTGCAGGGCCACCTTCGCATCCCTCACTTGCTGCTCCAACCCTGACAGAATAACCTGCTTTCCCGCCAAAGCCGCTTGGGCAGTTGCGCTGGCCTGCGCTGCTGATTGAGCTAGAGTATTCTTAGCTACATAGGCCGCTTGGTGACCCGCCGCGTTCTGGTTGCCTAAAGCTGTTTTAGCTTGGTTCGCGGAGCCGACAGCTATTGTTCTCAAGCCTGAGCCTTGGCTGAAGCCTTTCTTTCCGCCGCCTCCTGAAGCTGCAGCTTGCACGTCGTGTATGTAAGCGTCGTAATGGCTGGCGGACTCTTGAGGTTCCTGGGCTGTGCCAAGTTGTGCTGGGGCTGCTGTCTCATATTGGTATTCATATTCTACTCGTTTTGGTGCGGTGTGATCTCTGTTTGCTGGCGCTGTACTGGCTAATGTTATTGTGCCTGAAATGGTTAAGATAAAGGATAAAAACGTTATTTTTTCTCATTATTAATTTAAATACAGTAAAATTTCGAATAGGAGATAAAGAGGGAAACGGGTGGCCTTATCGCTTTAAGAGATTTCTTCCAGTGCAACTCACAAGGAATTTACCAGTACTTACAAAAGTTTTAGGTTTAGAGAGTACATTTTTTAATGTGTATTATTTAAATCGAATAGTCTCCAAAACAAATGGAGTTATTCAAAAAAATCTTTCAACAGTAGAATCAAACATAATTTATCCCTGATAAACATAGGCTACATAATATTCTCAAGAAATTCAGAAAAGCACACACGCTATAATTTATTATTTTGTAAACTCAGATTTTATTATCAGGTGATACAAAGTTTGCAGTTTCAGCTAGTTACAAGAATTTAAAAATTACAATATCTATGTTACGGTCGCGCCCGTGACCGCTTTCAGTTTTTACATGCAGTCGCGTAACCTACATTATTTTTTATTTCATTAACTACTTCATTAATTACCCGTCTACGTAGGTAATTATGTATTCGCATTTTATTATATAACAATATCAGCCAACTGTTACAATCGGAAGTCTAAATGTTTTAGAGTAAGTATATTGCATGCGTGGAAACGTGAATATCCAACAAGGAAAGTTGTGGAACACTTTCTTCTACCATAATTTAACTATAGGCTTGGATGTTACGTGAATATTTGGATCTATATCATGCGATTTATGTATAAACAATAATAATATAAGTACCTATAAAATAATTAAGTTGTACAAAAATCGTAATTCATTGTTTCCATAACGTAAATAAAAAAAAACAAGCTATACATTAAATACGATTGGAAAAAAGAATATTATTCATGATCTGTATCTCTTACTGAAAGTCTGGTAAAGTACCTTACTGCTAAAATAATAAAAACCTACGAAGTATCTGATAACACAGATACGTGACTCCAGGCGAGATATAATTTGGTACTAAATATCAGATAAAATTTTTATTAGATCATAGACGTCTTCACGGTCAAGTTTGCAATTGTGAATAAGTAATTGTATGTATGAATAAATAAATAAATATAATAAACTCTCTATTGTATCTAGGGTACTTATACCACAAAAACAAGAAACTTAATAACTTATTCAATCAGTAAGTTGACAAAAGTCGACCTCCACACAAGAAATTTTTATGATTTGATCTCAGAGAAATGAAACCGCCCCTAGATTTAATTTAATGTTAATTTATGATGTGTGTTGTGTGTGTGTACTTATACGGTTAAGCTGCTAATCTTCATCGTTATATACTTTTATCTAGACAAAAAAATTAAACAAAAAAACTAGAAAACCAAAGGGCCCCCGTCTTTTAAATGGGCTGGTTGGTCTTTTCCTTTCGACTAGGTAAAAAGAAAGCATAAACATAGACATTTGCCATTGACATGCTAGTACTAGCATAGTACTAGCATAGTACTAGCGTATTCAGTGCAGCCATACGAATAAATAAACATAGAAATGCATGCTGAACGATATTTTTTCCATACTGAAAGTAAATTTATTTCTAGAGATTCGTTACAACATCCATCCAAGTATAAGCGTGTTAAAAGCACACAAATAAGTCAATTTAATAACTACATGCAGTAAAGCGCGGAAGGAATTCTTACTATTACATACTCTTACATACATGGTCATTACAGACTTTATAATGAACTAGAGGCTGCCCCGCGGTTTCACTCGCGCAGATTTCTCATAAACACAAAATTCCCGTTTTTTCCCGTTCCCGTGGGAATTTCGGGAAATCCCTTCTTAGTGCTCACCTACACTCCCTAAGGAACCTACATGCAAAATTTCAGCTCGCTACGCCCAGTAGTTTCGGCTCTGCGTTGTCTGTCAGTCAGTCACTCAGTCAGTCAGTCAGTCAGTCAGTCAGTAACGGAAGAGTTTTATATATATTGATTATTTCTAAGAAATACCCACGTAACACCTTAATAAACATTCTTTCTTTTTTTAATTATTACGTGAAGCCATTTGTAATCGAATTGAGTGTTTAGTTTCCGAATCAGCAATAGCCAGCAGCTATTTCTCAGAAATTACTTTACATAGTTATGTTAGCAGTTTGGTCCATATCAAAGCGGTGGGTGGTGGTAGCCCAGGGGTCATAAAAACGTAGGTTTTCCACCCGAGGTTCAACCCCAAGTGGCTATACAATTAAGACTTGCCACCATCGCTTCGGAAGGCATGCCATGAGTCCTGCACATATTATTATTCTGGGTGTTTCTGACAAGACGGTAATAAATCAAAGGAGGACTTCTGCTCACCATAACTAACAACTTCCCCAAAGCAACATAGGTCGAAATCTCAAAAAAAAAAAAAAGCTGTTACATACATTGGTTCGATCAGCTGGCGGGGTCAATGTACGGGACAGCTGATTTTTGACCCATGTTTCTTTGGGAAAGTAGAGATAGGTTTGTGGTCAGACAGCTGATTTTTGTTTTGAGATTTCGACCCATGTTGCTTTGGGAAAGTAGAGATAGGTTTGTGGCCAGCGCAGCTGCTTTTCTAATCATATCTTCATGACACATGAATGACTAACAGCCTAATGATGTCGATAGTAACCCCTGTCTATAACGAGCAGAAGTAGTCCTTTATTAGGTATATCTCTTTACATCTTACATACAATTATTTTCCAAAAAAATAAATAAAGGGTAAACTGTATCAATGTAACCGTAACATTAAACGAATACATAACACTATATTCGCCGAAGGGATAGGCAGAGGCGCCAGCTCTTTGACTGAGCACACGAGGGGCAAAACTGCATCGAGTTAGCCCTAGACTCGCGTTTGGCCAAGTTTAATGTTTAAATCAGCGGCTAGAACAAACGGCTTAGCGTGCTTTCAGAAGAACGGAATCATCTTACTTTTCGCACAATCAGGTGATTTAAGCTTAAAATGTCCTGATAACCAAACCGAAAATAAAACCATCGTGATTTTTTGAGAAATCGCTTGTTGAAACGTTGTCTACACCGCGGGGATCGAGTCGAACCCAAGACCGTCCTTGCCATTTTCCAAGGATCGCACCACTGCTTGCTTACTTGTTTATGTTGCTAGAACAATGTCGAAAACCGTAGAGGGTACGTGTAAAAGTTTATGGCCTGCACCGAACTTTTCTTGACTAAAACGACTAAAACGGATGTGATTTGTTTTAGCTACTAACATCAGCGATTATCTCGTGTTTGGCTGAATTGATTTTGATGCGGTTTTCACAAAAGTATTTGTTACATTCACGAGAAGATTTTTATACATATTTAAACCGACTTCAGAAAATAGGAAGTTTTCTGTTTATGTATGGGTCAATTTATTGAAGGCAGGTCTCTTTTTAAAAAAGAAATTATTATCTTTCTAGTGGGTTGCTTAGAATAAAACGCGTTTAGAGATAAGGCCGCCTATTGCTTGGAAATTGAATACAAACTTTTTATTTCAATAAAATTTGCTCTAGATATTTTTGTTTGCTATAGTTTTGTTCAGTGCCATTACGTTTTATTATTATTGTTAAGGTATTTTTTTCATAAAAAAAACACTCACCTAAGCACAACAGAATCCTAGCGATCTTCATTCTTTTTTCTTAACAAAACTGAAACCAAGAACAATCACAATTTGTTAACAAAACGACACTTTGAAGTAAAAAAAAAGTTTAAAAAAAGAACACTTGTTTTTTTCTGACCTCTGAAACTTTCACAATGAGTCCGTTAGGGGTCGCGCTCTCTGCGGCTATGGAGCCGACCAGACTCAACTAGTTGTATTTATAGCGAGTGATCGTTCGTGAACTATTGCCCGTGGACCACTGTGCAGCCTGTTATATGTATATAGAACTGTTTATTCATAAAAATACCAGCTATCCTAGAAAATAATTGCATCGTATCGCCTTACAATTTTATATGAAAAATGCAATCATACTTCGCAATTTTACTTAATTTCCGCCGTTAAAACGGTCCCTGTAATAAAGACTTTATTTGCCCAGCCATTCTTGAGTAGCGAGCGACAAACGAACCACGATTGATCTATTTAAATATGAAGATACCAGCCACTTTATTTGTTTCCCACTGCTGGACAATTATGTCCCCTGTTTGTTATAAAATGTACCAACGTGTTTTTGATTTTTGGTCTGTTTTTTTTTTTAATGGGATACTTTTATAAAACGGTATAAAAGTTATAAACGTTTGCGTTATTTATAAAACACTAGCTTAGCATAGACTCTAAATACAATTATTTGCCGAGTTTTTTTTTATCTAGCATTTACCTTTATCCCAGCTTTTATTATGTCTCACCAAATGTTGGTAAAAAAAATATAAACAGCTCTATATAAATCCATCTTTACTAACTGCAGCATGCAACTATGCAACCAGCTCTACAGACAAGTTAGTGAATTGTCTAAAAATTATATCATCCGAGTGTATTTAGCACAAATCGTTATTGTTGATAACGAAAATCGTGACGCGACAAAGTAAAATAAAACAACCGTTTTGTCTGGACATTTCTCAATGGTGCTAATAAATTACCACGATTACTTTGTTGTTATTTAATGAATTTGTAAAGGCTGTAAAAATAATAATTACGCATCACTTCATACCTCTAACTAGCCTATATCTAGGATGAGCGAAACACATAAAGAAACTTAACACACATACCTTGGAAATATTAGTTAAGTCTTACTAACATAATTACAAGATTGGTCGTTTTGTTTGTTCTTGTTTTCTTTTAAAAAAGTAAAAAAAAGTAAAAAATGATTTATTCAATACAGGATACAAGATATCGCTTATTGAAAGTCAATTAGACTAATCTAATTAATATTGATACCTTATTTCGTAAAGTATCCTATACTGATAGAGGTAAGGTAGTTCAGGGTGCCCACTAATTGGCTCAGGCAAACAATGTTTGCCTTGCCTTACGACAATGGTCGTCTGGAGACGCCCCCAAACGAGCCCTCCTCTGTCAAATGATTCTACTCCCTTTCGCAATGATTTTACAGCGTAGAGAAGAAAGGGGTAACAAACTCTACTTTACAATTTCTCTCTTTTTTTTTTTGTTCTTATATATGTGACATTACAATTCAATTTACAATACAAAGAACATAAATTAATAAGATTTAAAGTACATTCATGAAATAATGAAAATATCGTGCAGAGCTAGACTACTTCCATGCGTCTTTGTCGTTTTCATAATCATCAACATTGTAATAAGCTTTCTTAATCAAACCTTTTTTGATACGAGTTTTAAACTCATTATCATTCAGGATCAAAATCTCTTCTGGGATCTTGTTATAAAATCTTACTTCGTTTCCTATAAAGCATTTGTTTGTCCGTTTTAGTCTGTTCTGTGGAATACTTAGTTTGTTTTTGCTACGCGTTCTAAGGTCTTTAATTTTATCACATTTTTTATCAAACATATGTAAGTTTTTACGAGTATACATAATAATTTCAAAGACGTACTGGGACGGAAGCGTCAAAATATCAATTTCTTTGAATTTTTGTCTGAGGGACTCGCGAGCTTTAAGCTGATAAATGTTTCTAATTGCACGTTTTTGTAGTATAAAAATGACGTTAATATCTGCAGCTCTTCCCCATAGAAGCAAGCCATAGGTCATTAAGCTATGAAAGTAACTGAAATACACAAGTCTCGCGGTAGAAACATCAGTTAATTTTCTGATTTTCCAGATTGCGTACGCAGCCGAACTGAGCCTTGCCGCACGATTTGAGATATGGGGGCCCCACTGAAGTTTCGAATCTGGAGTGATACCAAGGAATACAGTTTGATTTACCAGATTAAGCTTGTTATTGTCCAAATGTATGTCTGTATCATAAGCAGTCACATTTGGCAAGGAAAACTTAATGCAATTAGTTTTCTTTGCGTTCAAAAGTAAATTATTAGAAGTAAACCATTGAGAAATCTCCACTAATGTTTTGTTTATATCTAAGTTGAGGGAGTCACCTCGTTTAACTTTAATTGTAAAGAGGTGTCGTCCGCAAAGAGGACAACATCAGTAAGTTTATCTAACATGTAAGGGAGATCATTTATGTAGACTAGGAACAGGAAAGGCCCCAATATCGATCCCTGAGGTACACCAATCTTGATAGGACAACCTGCAGACACCGCACCACCCACGTCCACTCGTTGGTCGCGATCAGTAAGATGAGAGGCAAGTAGATCAAGTGATTTATCAATTAAGCCATAGTGCTGTAATTTAAGTAGCAAAGTCTCATGATCAACGCAGTCAAAAGCCTTCGAGAGGTCACAGAAAACCCCAATAGCATCGTGAGAATCCTCCCAGGCTCCATAGACATCGCTGATGAGTTTGTGACCTGCGTCTAAGGTAGACCGCCCTTTCCTAAAACCAAATTGATTTTTGTGTAGGAAGTTATTGACTGAGAAGTGAGACGCTAATTGTGCAAGAATAAGTTTTTCAAATATTTTACTTAAGGCTTTGAGACCGATGAGAACGATGAGAACGATGACGACTTTGAGAACGATGACGACTTTGAGAACGATGTCGATCATTAATGATAACTGGGGTGCCTATACCTAACGCAATTGGGGGTATGTGCGTCTCACACCTTCTAATAAATTCCCCCGGTTGCTGTCTCACTCTAATAATTACTAATTTTTCATACTCATACTTACTCATAATTACTATTTTTATTTATTCCTTCATACATATCCATTCTGCTTAATAGAAGACAAAACATATACTTATTCATAACTAAAATAAACATCGATGTACAACATGTACAAACCAGGGTCACCGACATAGCCAAGCGGATAAGCTCGTTGAAGTGGCAATGGGCAGGTCATATAGCCCGCAGAACAGATGGCCGCTGGGGCCGAAAAGTTCTCGAGTGGAGACCACGGATCGGCAAGCGCAGCGTAGGACGTCCACCGACCAGATGGACGGATGATCTGCGCAAGGCTGCGGGTCCACGCTGGATGCAGGCCACCTGCGATCGGTACAGATGGAGAGCCTTGAGGGAGGCCTATGTCCAGCAGTGGACGTCCTACGGCTGAAATGATGATGATGATGATGACAACATGTTCGCCCCCGCCGGGCATTGAACACCGGACTTTTGAAGTCACAGTCAACATCACTGACAACAAAGGTACCTGTGTTGTCTTATTGCATGCAAAGCTGTGTTACTTGATTGCCTCATCGCGCAGATCTTGGACAATAGACACCAAATGGAAATTCTTTGTTTGAAACTATTTAGTTACTAGTCGACCCGGCGAACTTTGTACCGCCTAATCTATTTCTATTTTGTGCATGTATCATCAATACATAGTATAAAACAAAGTCGCTTCCCGCGTCTGTCCCTATGTATGCTTAAATCTTCAAAATTATGCAACGGATTTTGATGCGGTCTTTTTTAATAGATAGAGTGATTCAAGAGTTAGGTTTATGAGTATAATACATGCACAAGAAAGTAATAGTTTAGGCGGTACGAAGTTCGCCGGGTCGACTAGTTATACTTATAAACCTTCCTCTTGAATGAGAGGTTTTCAATTTGACAGCTCAGAAGAAAAAAACAAGTTTTATTAAGCTGCTACCAGATGGCGCTCTGCCAGGAGCAATAGGTCAAGCTGAAATGAATCATTCAATAGCTCAAAAGAAACATACAAATTAAAATTTAACTGAGGCAGTGACGGAGTAGGTGAAATTAAGATTTATATTTAGCAGAAAATGATCCAATCCAAAGATTCAGTCAATATTCGATCTCCCATTTCTCTTATATTGCTTTAGACACCGCCATCTACCGGCGTATTATGAAACTTTTTTTTTTCTTTTCTGTCACTTTGAAAACCCCTCATTGCTCTATCTAATAAAAAAACCGCTTTAAAACCCGATGCGTATAATTTTAAAGATTTAAGCATACATAGAGGGACAGACGCGGAAAGCGACTTTATTTTATACTATTTGAAACTGTTTAGTTTGGTAAAACAGTTTTTTTTTAAATATGTTTATTGGTTGATCAAAAATTGTGCTTGGAAGCTTGCTCCACTTTTTTTTAATTTTTGTTCAGTTGAGACGTTCAGTTGTAATAGAGTTCTGATCGACTAGAGGTCTAAAGGCCATCTTTAATCACTTGTTGAAGAGTATTTTTTTTAACTAATAATAATAATAACACATCACAGTCAGAGCCCCTAACTAGGAAGAACCTGTATCTAGGGTACCCAAAACACACACAGAGACGAAAATTGCACCCAGACCGGAAACAAACATCGATATTCATCGTATTAATATTCGCTCGCCCGGGAATCGAACCCAGGTGCACACGTTTACTCAGTCCACATCACTGCCAACTGAGCCACGGAGCAGTCACTTTGATGGTGTCTCTTGCTTCTTTGGCAACCTCCTCCATCTCGCCCTCCGGTGCTCTGAGTGTAGGGTCTTGTTCCACCGTGCGGCGCCAGGTTTGCTTCGGGCGACCGAATCTGTGACGCCCTGAAACTGGTCTTCAAAAACTCCCTACTTCGACGCCCTGAAATTGGTCTTTTAAAATCCTCTATTGCTAAATTAATTTAAAAGATTTCAATATTTTAAAAATCGAACAATTATTTTTGCAATATTGTTTGGGAACATTGCAAGATTAGATAACAGAAACACGATAAAATATCTATTAATTAGTTATAACTTTAATACTTTTGTTATCTGATTACATAAGTAAGTAATATTTTATTAACTTCCGCTGGTTTTCACGGTCGGTGTCCGATGCATTTACTCATGTAGGTACTTATTTCACGACTGATGTTTCATCAATACATAGTATAAAACAAAGTCGCTTCCCGCGTCTGTCCCTATGTATATCTTTAAAAGTATGAAACAGATTTTGATGCGGATTTATCATTTATCATATTACCTAATTATCGTAATAAACATAAAACTCGGCTGAAAGTAGGTACAGCTCGATGCACTGATGCCTCTCGTGGCTCTCTGTTCAATGGCTAACTGGTGCCTCTGCCTAACCCTTCGGGGAATATAGGCGTGTGATTATGTTATGTTTATGGTGTACTAGTTGACCCGGCGAACTTTGTACCGCCTAACCTATTACTATGTTGTGGGTCTTTAATACATATAAACCTTCCTCTTGAATCACTCTTTCTTTTAATAAAAACCGCATGAAAATCCGATGCATACTTTTAAAGATATAAGCATACATAGGGACAGACGCGGGAAGCGACTTTATTTTATACTATGTATATTGATATTGATGAATAGGGACACTACGAAAAATGCAAATGTACCTAAATAATAGTTTCCTAATCTAATCTAATCATCAATATATATAAAACTCTTCCGTTACTGACTGACTGACTGACTGACTGACTGACTGACTGACTGACTGACTGACTGACTGACAGACAACGCAGAGCCGAAACTACTGGGCATAGCGGGCTGAAATTTTGCATGTACGTTCCTTAGGGAGTGTAGGTGAGCACTAAGAAAGGATTTCCCGAAATTCCCATGGGAACGGGAATAAAAGGGATTTTTGTTTTTATGAGAAATCTGCGCGAGTGAAACCGCGGGGCAGCCTCTAGTTTCTAATAAAAATTAATAAACTTCATGAAATTGTCTGGACGGTTGATAAAACACCATTTACAAAATAAAACAACAATAAAAATAAACCAAAAAAAAGCAAACCGTTCTCACGTCTCAATGGCAAGAAAGTGCAGTTTTTGTTTTTTTTTTGTTTTTGTTTACAGACCTTGACCCGATCGAAATACGCTTGATTAAGAATACCGTACCTACTATTTGCATTTCGATACTGAAACAAGCGGTACTATTACGGCCATATTTGCTTTATGCTTTACGTTTTCTAGAGCATCAAAGTTAATGCAAAAAAAAACCCAAAGAGGACGAAAAGTTGTATTGTAATTAATGCGGTTTTATATAGAGGCTGACTTAAAAAACGTAAAAAACTAAAACGTTCTTTTACGTACCTACGATGCGTTTGTCAAAATCACGTGCTTATGTATCACTTTTTCTATTGTTACTTTTAGGTTATATTTTTTACTTTGTGTTTAACCTTAATTCATAGTACCTAACTTGTCTTATGATAGAAAGTCACTTAATAAAAAAAATCGTGAAACAAATAATTAATATTGACATTTTGAATTACAATTGAAATGTCTAAAGGACGTTATACTTACCTCATCAGAAGTTTTTTATTTTATTTTATAAAATTTATAAGTATGCACCGAGATAGATTAGCTTGTCAATTCATAAAAAAAATAACGACAGACTATCTGCAAAGTGTTATTTGGCAATTTTTCTCTGAACTCCGGGAAATTAGTCAATTCAGAGCATAGGTCTCGTGATTTTGTGTAACAACGACATCCACGCTTTAAAGCGTCATTGAATATTCCTTTTTTAGGGTTCCTTACCCAAAAATCGATTTTTTAGGGCGGGGAATTCCTCACTCCCTGCGGCCCCGGGGAGAGCCCACTAAAACCCCGCCGGTGTCCACCTCGGCTGTTGGAAAGGGGGCCACGGGAGATCTATTCGGGCTGGTCCACCTCCAGCATCGGCTGTTAAGCCTCTTCTCGGCGGACATAGTGGTCGCCCCCCCGAGCGTGGTTTGCTCGCTCAACGAATCGGGACGCCCGTGTTCCGTCGCTCTTCTTGGGGCTAGTGCACTCAAAGATCCCGGGTGTGCTGTGTTTTTTGATGCTACCGGTATTAACAGGCTAATCTTATAATCTTACATACTATAATTTGATACACTATCTTAGCCAAAGGATTTGAGTGTTATCACAAAATGATTACAAGAAGTTATTTAAATGCTAATCCGTTTTTTGAGTGATTAGTTTGGCAGAGAAGTCAATATGGCGTCGCCAATAACTTTCACCATCCTGCTGTGCTTAGGTAAATAATTATGTTTTACAATAGTACATCATCATCATCATCATCAGCCTGTAACCAACAAACCAACGCCATGCACCACGGTCCTGCATTAGTCTGATCCACTGCCTACCGGCGACCTTCACTATGTCGTCAGACCATCGGGCTGGTGGTCTGCCTACTCCACGTCGTCCGTCTCTAGGCCACCACTATGTGACCGCTGTCGTCCACCTGCCGTCTTTCACATTAACGCTTAAATTTCTGAGAAATAAATTATTAAAATGTTTCTCTATCGTTTGGATATTACAGGTTGGAGCCCTAGTCCATAGGCCTTTAAAATCCGTGACCCATCAGATAATATTATTTTTTAAACCGACTTCAAAAAAGGAGGTTATCAGTTTTTAACTAGTCGACCCGGCGAACTTCGTAACCTAAACCTTTTCCTATTAAATTACGCTTTCTATTAAAAACCGCATCAAAATCCGTTGCATAATTTATAGATTTAAGCATACATAGGGAGGGACAGACGGTAATTCAGCCGTTTCCCTCTATACTGTTAGTGAAGAGTCATTATACCATGTAGGTATAGTTAGGTTTGCATGATACAGACCACTTGAAACGATAAGTTTCACTCTCTATCCAAAATGTTACTGTTTTTTTGATTTTATTATTTTTTACTTTATATTATATACTAGAGGCTGCCCCGCGGTTTTTCCCGCGCAGATTTCTCAGGAACCTACATGCAAAATTTCAGCCCACTACGCCCAGTAGTATCGGCTCTGCGTTGTCTGTCAGTCAGTCAGTCAGTCAGTAACGGAAGAGTTTTATATATATTGATTTAGCGTTTTTAACCGACTTCAAAAAAGGAGGTTATCAGTTTTACCTGTAATTATGTTTGTATGCTTGTCCGCAATTATCTCGCGTTTGGCTGAACCGCTTTAATGCAATTTTCAGAAATGTATTTGTTACATTCAGGAGAAGGTTTTAGTACAGTCAAGGACTAGGAGGCCGTAACAGATTTGTCTATGGTTTCGTCAGGCCTAGACTGTATTACCAAAGAACAAGAGCTATTTTGCAATACAGAAAAACCGGAAGTGTTACGCCGAGCGTGTCCGCCACTGTACCTATTTTAACCGACTTCGAAATAGAGGAAGTGCTCCGTTTATATATGAGTCAGTTTGTGTAAGGCGGGTCTCTTGTTGTAAAAAAAGAAATTATTAATCTTTTACATCCGTTAGTAAAATCAAGTTCCAATAAATCAGTCATAGCCTATCATAATTCATATCAAATATGTAAATTCTTCAGGCACTTTCGCCGCGGCTCTACCCGGGCGCATAGTGGGAGGTGAAGAGACAACAATAGAGGAGTACCCCAGCATAGTCCAGGTGGAATTCCAGGGTATCTTCAGCGGGACCTGGGGCCAGTCGTGCGCTGCCAGCATCCTTACCACCAGGTGGTGTGTTTCAGCTGCCCATTGCTTTGATGGCGTGTAAGTATGTTGAATTTATTAATTTTAGTAATTTTTAATTAAGATAATCATCCGTCCATACAAAAAGAGTTTTTTTTTCCACTACTAAAATGTTTTTCAATCCCATTAGGTTTAAGTATGTGTAGGTATATAAACACTATAAAAAAGTAGGTTTGTATGTTTTCCTTTTTTCAAAATAACAAAATATTCAGATTTATGATTTATAGGCCCCTGAAACACAGTTGTTTTACGAAACCAATGCATAGAAAAAAAGGAAAACGTATAATCTAAATTATTAATGCTAAAGCGATAGACATCTAAATCATCGTGATTTGCTAAAATGTTGATACGTGAAAAACGTTTTCCTCTGAAACGCCAATTCAAAATACAAAATGGAAGATTTCGGGATACCGTTTAGAAAACGAATTCCACCACACTGGGTAGCTATAAAACAATGTTTTACATATAGAGACAATGTAGCAACTCCGCAAAACAAAAGTCTTTAATTTTCATCTCGTCTTGCGCCATAATTATTGAATACTTACTAAAACATTTTTGAACTCTTACATTTTTCCAGCCTGTTCGCTCCGCAATACCGCCGTATCCGCGCCGGGTCCACATACCGCAACACTGGCGGAGTAGTCCACAACGTGGCTCGTGCCATCAACCATCCCTCTTACGGCTCTCTGCAATACGACGGTGATATCAGCGTGTTTGAGCTGGAGACTGCCTTGGTTTACACGCCTGTGGTACAGCCCGTCACAATCGTTGCTTCTGGATTCTCACCGCCCTCAGATTTGCCCGTCGTGCATGCTGGATGGGGCACTACCTCTGTGAGTTTGTAATGAACTTTTGTTTTTTTTTTTTAACGAGGGGAAATGCCCATCGCATTTCCCGACGCTCGGGGGAGCGTCGGGGGTATGTGGGGCTCGCACCCACTAAAATCCCCCGGCGGCCGTCTTGGCGCTTTTGAGAAGAACCCCGGGAACCACATTATAGCGTCCGAAGTCTTCCCACGCTCAGCTACTATCAGCTTCATGCTCGGGGAGGGCATATTGTTCCCTCCCCGGCTCGCCTTTGGAGCTGCGGCGGCACAGTGTCACAAGCTGTGCCGCCGTCCATCTCAGGGCCGTTTGATGAGTGTGTCGGGCCCCCGCCCTTCCCACCCACGACCCCAAAGACCCCTTTTAGTCGCCTCTTACGACAGGCAGGGCATACCGTAGACCTATTCTTACACCCAGACCTACAGGGCTTGAGTTTGTATGTATGATGTATGGCCTATCTTCTCTTATTCTTAAACGTCGTTCCCTCATAGTTGAGGATCGTGACCAATAACTATGTCCCTCCATTTATCATGATCAAGGCCTGTGTGGGCTGCCCTCTCCATGGAACCACAGGCTTGTTTAATGGAATCCGACCATTTTGTGGGGGCTCTTCCTAATGGCCTATGAGTAAGCTCAATTATCAAGACTACTTTATAATTAGAGTAGGTACGTCGTTTACAACCTATAAGCGTCCACTGCTGGACATAGGTCAACATCACACATGGTACGAGATGGGGTGGAGGTATTATATAGCACTGCTGCCCGGCCAAGAGTCAGAAAATTAATTCAATTCTACTACCAATAACGATCTCTGTCTGCGGTGGTAGCATGACGGATAGTTAGTCGTATCTATCTGTCACTTTTGTCGATCATCTCCATACATTTTCCCGCATTTTAATGTCAAAAGCGACAGAAAGATTCGACAAATGGTCCGTCATGCTACGCTGTCTGATATCCCATAATTCCAGTCCGGTGGTTCCACGTCAAACGTTCTCCGTGACGTCACAATCTACACAGTAGAGCACGAGATCTGCGCCGAGCGGTACGGCGGTGGAGTGCCGAGCTATGTTGTCACTGAGAATATGATCTGTGCTGGCATACTCGATGTTGGTGGCAAGGACGCTTGCCAGGGCGATTCTGGAGGACCCCTGTATTATACTGGTAAGATTAGCCACCATACTCAAAGTCCCTATATCTAAGGCACAGACCAACTAGAGATACTACGTATGATCTAAGGCGAGCCTCATCATCATTATCTAAGCCGAAAGATGCCTGCTGCTGAAAATATATTTATTTATTTATTTTATTCATAACATCATATTGCCATTACAGGAAACCCTAATGCGACAATATAAGACTTATCTATAAAAACACAATAATTTATCACCGTATGAATGTACGATCTTATCATATTAAATTATTAAAAAAACAACATCAAACAACATATCTAAATTATGAGTAGCATATTATACAGTTTTTAATGAAAAACGTGGCTGATGGTTTGACAACTAACTGATTTATTTTTTATTCAACATAGACCAGTAACACTTTTAGAGATCTAATCTGTACATTTTGATATTAAATCTAACACCCCCACTATATCAAAATACAAAATTTCATAATAATCTTACAGTACCTACATAATAGTACAACTATGATGACACAAAAAAATCAAATTACTTTTTAGACACACCAAGTATTTTCAAAAATTTGTAATGTTTTGCCCCCGATAAACCTTTAGTTAGTAAGTCAGCGGGCATGTCTGCAGTTGGCAAATACTTTGTTTCAACAATATCATTATTAATAACTTCTCTGATAAAATTGTAACGAACATCAATATGTTTAGAACGTTTGTGAGACTGATGGTTATTTGCCAGCTTCAATGCGCTTTGACTATCATTATATAATACAATCTTATTACAAAAACTTGTTAACTCTATTTCTAAATTTTGTAAATAAATAGCTTCACGACAAGCTTCTGACATTGCCATGTATTCAGCTTCACAGCTGCTTAAGGCTACAGTTCTTTGTTTCTTGCTCTCCCAAGAAATAGCAGATCCAGACTTCATGAAACAAAAACCAGTGTATGACCGTCTGTCAGTGGTATTACTAGCCCAATCAGCATCTACAAAACCTACTAGTTCTGCCTTTCCTTTAGAATATTTTAAACAATAGTCTTTTGTTTTTGACAAATATTTCAAAATTCTTTTTGCATAATTCCAGTGAATATGAGAATATGAATTATTAAATTGACTTAAGTAATTTACAGAGTAAGCTATATCAGGTCTGGTCAGTACAGCCAAATACATCAAGCTACCTATTAATGTCTGATAAGGTATGTTCTCATCACATACATTTGACCTTTCTATATTTAATTTACACTCAATTGGAGTTTCAGCGGTATTACAATCAGACATATCAAACTTTTTTAACAACTGTTCAATATAATTCTCCTGATCTACTGTAATAATATTTAAGTTTTTATTTATATTAACCCTCATGCCTAAATATTGCTTGACTTGACCTAGATTTTTTATTTTAAATTTCTTACTTAAATCTTCTATTAGATTAACAGTTTCCGGCTTATTATTAGAAAATATTAGGAAATCATCGACATAAATTCCAACAATAGTTTTCATATTATTTTCATAATTTTTAATAAAAACACAAGGCTCTAGCTTACTTTTACAAAATCCTAAATTAGTTAAAGTTTCTTCAACTTTTTGATACCATGCAAGAGATGACTGTTTCAAGCCATAAACAGCCTTTTTTAATTTTAGTACTTTGTTTGCATCTGCGACAGGAAAACCTTCTGGTAATTGCATAAAAATGTTTTCTTTTAAGTGACCATTAAGAAAAGCTGTTGTGACATCTAAATGAGTTATGTCCATATTCATCTGTACACTCAAAGCAAATAATAATCGCAAAGTTGAATGTCGGGTTATTCCGATAGTCTCCAAAACCTTTGATGTCCAAAATTTTGCCGCCCCATACAACGTTTCCTATTAGTCTCCAAAACACTTTTTTGGTAAAGGTAGGTACAACATTTTTTTTTCATACAACTATTCCTTTTAGTCTCCAGGTAAGTTTTACTATGTAAAGACAACAACAAAAGTTTAGGAATTTTAATAAAACTTAGTTTTGCAGTATAATCAGTTTTAATAAATATTTACATATGAACTATCGTGAACTTCACAAAAAAAAAATACTTATGACTGTTAAAATTTTCACATTTACAACAATCAGAAGCACTATTACTATGCTTAATATATAAGTTACGATAGGGGAAAATAGGTGACTACCCTTTTATAAAACATCTAATAAATTTCTAAACACTTCTGGCACATTTTCTATACTGTAATACTTAGCTTAACATAATTATCAACCAAACTTACGTGAGTTGAATGCATATTTAAACGGCGTGATTGGGCTAGGTCCTGCGTCTGAATTTTCACTTTCTTCCATTGTGCACTGACACAGTAACACTAGCCTAATCTCTCCTCAAGTCAAAGATCAGATTGAATTACAAAAAATAGAGTACCACATGCACTCATTTTTTAATTTTATGGACTACCGAGCAGCGCTCCGTGATTGGTTTAATAACCGCACTTCTATTGTTTCCGTAAAACTTAGTACCTAGTTGTAGTGTTAGCCGCCCCTTGTCAGGTAGCTGAGAGTTTGTAAGGTTTTTGACAACAAGTGAAAATATTTTTTAAATCTAGGCGATAATCTTGTATCGGTTAATATATTTTTATTTTGTAATGCTGTTAACACTGGTTTTTCTTGCTTGTTTTGCCGTCGATACCATCTTTGCCTGTTAATATTTTGGAGACTATAGGAAATGAAAAATAATTAAATAAGAATAAGAATAAATCAGCTTGGAGACTAAATGGAAATAAAAAAAAATGATTTTTGGAGACTAATGGAATAACCCGTCTAATGACCGGAGAAAATGTTTCTTGATAGTCCACGCCAGCTTTCTGCGTAAAACCTTTAGCTACTAGTCGTGCACGATATCTCACTTTATTGTCACAATCATATTTCTTTTTAAATACCCACTTACACTGCACTACACTTGCGTTATGAGGAGTATCTACTATGTCCCATACTTCATTCTCTTCAAATGACTGCAGTTCCTCTGCCATCGCCTGCAACCACTGTTGTTTCTCAGTACCACTGATGGCCTGTGCATACGTCATCTCGCCTTCTTCCACGCTGGTGCAAATATTGGCAAATCCAAACTTCTCTGGTTGCTTCCTCGGTCGCTTTTCTGTCACTTTATCTGTCTTTGGTGCATTCAATTCCTTTCTTATATCAGAAGAAAATTCTGAGAGTTCATTCTGACCACTCTCCTCTTCAACAAAGTTCTTTGTTTTATCAGAAGAAAATTCTGAGATATCTGGCTTTTCTTTCTGGCCAATCTCTTCTTCAAATGGATTCTTTGTTATATCAGAAGAAAATTCTGAGAGCTCTGGCTGTTCTTTCTGAACACTCTCTTCTTCAAAATCAAAGTATGTGACATCTTGGTTCTTGATATTATTTTCTGTAATAACAATATCTCTGCTAGTTGAGACTATGTTTCTATTGGGATCATAAATTCGGTAACCTTTTACGTCATCAGAAAATCCTACAAGAATTTGTTTCTTGGATTTTTTGTCCCACTTTGTCCTTTTCTCTTTTGGTATGTGTACCATTACAGGGCTACCGAATATTCGTATGTGCTCTAAATTTGGCTTTCTGCCAGTCCACATTTCAAATGGAGTTTTTTCTAAGCCCGAAGCTGCTGATCTGTTTTTCAAATAAACTGCAGTATTGGCAGCTTCTGCCCAAAATTTCTTTTCCAAGCGGCTTTCAAAAAGTAGACATCTGGCGCGCTCCACAATGGTTCGGTTAGACCTTTCACTGAGTCCATTCTGTTCGGGTGTGTAGGGGTTACTCTTTTGGTGAATTATGCCGGCACGTTTTAAGAAAACTTCAAAATCATTATTGCAGTACTCACGGCCATTGTCAGACCTCAATATTTTTATTTTCTTATCATGTATATTTTCTACCATTGCCTTGAAATCTTTAAAATACTGCAATGCCTCACTCTTTGCTTTAAGGAAATAAATGTAGGTCATTCTGCTAAAGTCGTCTATAAAAAGTAGAAAATATCGTGCGCCACCAATTGAATTTACCTCCATGGGACCACAAATATCAGTGTGAATAATTTGAAGTAACTCTGTGGCTCTTGTACCTGTTGAGAAGGGTAACCTAGATTGCTTTCCTTCGCAGCATACCTCACAGTTTGACTTACTTGTAACAAATGTCCCAGGGTAATCCATTCCTTCAACCAATCCACACTTCATTTTGTGCATGTCATTGCTGTTAATATGTCCTAGTCTCCTGTGCCATAATTTACCATCAGCCAAAGACGGAGTTAGCAAACAACTCTGTGACTTTTGCCTCAGTCTGTACACTCCATTAACAAGGTCAGCCTCCGCGACTAAATGACCTAATCTGTTTCTAATGTAGCATTTGTCAGTTCCAAACGAGACACTGTTACCATTTCTTATCAGTTCACTAACTGATAGTAAGTTAGTTGTTAGACTCTGTACACACAGGACATCCTTTACGTTCACCTCGTAATCAAGACTTGTCCTGATCATGAGGTCTCCTGAACATAAAACTGGAATACTTGTTCTGTTTGCGACGACAACCTCTGGTAAACTCGGTGAGTATTGCGTATTTTTCAACCAATCTTTGTTTGCAGTCATATGTTTGCTGGCTCCTGAATCAATATACCAGTCTCCACTACTGAAATCCCCGCTGAGGAAAACAACGCTAAAAGCGTTTGTCTGTTTCTTCACTGCTTTTTCATGTAAAAGTGGACATTGATTGCGATAATGGCCAATTTCCTTGCACTTGTAACAGGTTATGTTTTTCGTGTTTTTACTGCCAAGAGAATTCATGTTTGACGTATGAGAAGTCTGTTGTCTGTGGTTGCTAGTGTTGCCAAATTTCTTTTTTGGCCAACTTTTTGCAACTAAAGCGGAATTACGTTCCGTTTCACTCACATCCACAGATTCCATATCCAAAAGTTTGGTCTTGATTGAATCAGCCGAAATGTTGATTCCAGAGTGTTCGATGGCCAATATGGCCATGATCATTGGCATAAATCTATCTGGTAATCCTGCTAACATCAATGAACCAACCCATTCATCGTTGATTTCGAAACCCGTACCTGATAATCGCTGGGAGGTTTCCACTATTTGTGTCACATAATTCGTCATGTTCTCACTGTTTTCTAACCTGATTGATATCAGATGACGAAGCAAAGTAATCCTCCGGGAAAATCCTGAGTCATCGAACAAAGACTTCAATTTCGCCCACAATTCAGAACTGGTCTTTGCATGCTTTATGTGTACAAATAACGATGGATCTATCGTCAAAATCACTTTGGCTCGTGTTCTAGCATCAGTAACTGCTTCCGCGACTTGAGGTTCTTGCTTCAAGTACTTATCCGCGCCTTCAAGTATCAGCAAATTTTCTACTGCGAACGCCCAATCGTCGTAATTTTCGCGACCTTTTAGTTTCGGCACACTCGTTAGATAGTTAGAATTCATTTTTTCAAGACTAAACACGTAAACTTTGACTCTAAACTGTTTCTTTTTTACAAAATTGGGACTGGGCCCATAACCTAATGAAAAACGTGGCTGATGGTTTGACAACTAACTGATTTATTTTTTATTCAACATAGACCAGTAACACTTTTAGAGATCTAATCTGTACATTTTGATATTAAATCTAACAGTTTTGCTGCCTGTACGAGCTCGTCCAAGCTGCAGTTGAAGATATCGATTCTAGAGGCCAGGCCTCTCTTGTGGATAAGATCTACACATAGGCCATCTATATGTAGATCTTATCCACAAACCTGTCTCTAGGTACTCGAAATACTTATACTGGGTGTTTCTGACAAGGCGGTAATAAATCAAAGGAGGGATTCAGCTCACCATACCTAACAACTTTCCCAAAGCAACATGGGTCGAAATCTCAAAAAAAAAATCAGCTGTTCCATACATTGGTTCGATCAGCTGACGGGGTCAATGTATGGGACAGCTGATTTTTCTTTTGAGATTTCGACCTATGTTGCTTTGGGAAAGTTGTTAGGTATTGTGAGCTGAATCCCTCCTTTGATTTATTACCGCCTTGTCAGAAACACCCTGTAGAAAGTTTTCCATAATCGCCACGCTTGGTAGGCGATCGCACTTTGCCTGTTTTTAACGAAAGACGCTGCTGCCCGTCTTGCGAATGTTTTCTAGTCGCCTTTACGAAACCCAATGGCAGGACGACACACGGAAATTTATTAAATTCATATTCAACAGCTCGTTCCGCTCCCGTACGCCCAGCGGCTCTGCCACCGCAATTCCACTCCACCGCAAAATTCAAATTTTCCATTTGCGTGGGATTTCCAGGAATACAAACTTTTAATGTTATTGGTTTTTTGTTATCAAAATAATCGAAATTGGATAGGTAGGTAAGTAACTACTATCGGTTCAGTACTTTAGGTAATATTGTTAGGTATTAATAAATTGGTTTGAATAAAATTCCTTATTCCCCAGATATTCTGGTGGGAGTGGTGTCCTGGGGCCGCGGCTGCGCCGACAGCTACTACCCCGGCGTCAGCGCCGCAGTGTCCCCCTATTCGGACTGGATCGTCGAAACTGTTCAATCATAATTTGTCTTGTGTCTATTTATTTTGTTGTTTTATGTCATTAAATCTTTAAACCTGAAACTTATATTTTTTTCTGTGATAACAGTAAAATTTTGTTCAAGAAAGAAAGTAGGTATACTTAAGTTTATATTTTTTGAGACATGAAATAAAGTCGCTTTCCGCGTCTGTCCCTATGTATGCTTAAATCTTTAAAACTTTGCAACGGATTTGGATGCGGTTTTTTTAATAGCAATTTCGACATAAAGTTACGGACCCAGGCGAAACTCCGTTAGCCAAGCAAAACAAGTTTTTTTCTTAAAAAAAAGTTTATTGTAAAAAGGATTTCTCTAACTATAATACAGCTTATAAAGTCTAAATAATACAAATAGTTATAAAAAAAATTGGCAGCATATAACAAAGTTATTACGGGAGGGAGCTCTCACGATTTTTATCTGGGAATCTACATAACTTATTTTCTAAAATAAAGTATAGGTAAACTGAGTTTAAACGGTACTGAATTATATGGAACTGATTTTTATAATTTTTTTTTTTTATTTAGTTTATTTCAAATAAAAAGGGTTCATTTGTCATCTTACAAATGTATTTTGTAAATTGAATACTATGGGTTGGTTCTAGTTTTTAAGTCCACTTTCATTCAGTATACGTACGTAACTTGTACATCGAATAGGAAACTTAAATGCCTTAAAATAACAAATAGTCTTATTTCGTTATTAAAATAAGAAACTAAAGCAAGAGAATAAGTTACAAAATTAAATTTTAGAATTTATTTACAAGGAAAAAAAACGAAAACTAAAAAAGTTCAAATTTTGCTCCAAATATACGATAAGGGCAAATACGAAATTTTTATAACAATAATATCTACAAAATAAATTTTAAATTCTCTTTTTAAGTTGAATTTATGCTGGCTGTTTTGATAACAAACGAAAAAATAAGAAAATATGATCATTAAGAATTATCTAATATAATGTATAGATGTAATGTAGAGTAGGTTTAAGTGCCAACATAAATGCAACTAAAATTTTAATAGTTTTTGTCGGTAAAACTAACAAACTTACAAGTCATTTGTATTGTTCATGAATTCTAGTCTTCAATTACTTTGTTAAATTTTCTTAAATTTTTATCAAACACTGAAACATCTTTTGAAATCTCAAAACGATAGATAGACTAGACTGATTTCTCATCACTCACTTTAATTTACACAATTTTAGTAATGATTACATTTTACCGACAAATACAAATATTCTAAAAGAAAAACAACCGAATAACAGTCTTTAAATCATCCCCATTTCGCTGCAATAGTATACAAAGACCTTAATAACTCCAACGCTCTTGTATCGGACGCACTTTTTACGTCAGAATCTGGTGGAGCCACATTAGCTTCCGCTGGAGCCACTCTGGCCTCTGCTATGGGTCCAGCCGTTGTTTGCGTTACCTTAGGTTCGACTGGTGAAGTCCTTATTAAGAATTTCTTTGCACCTCTTCGACTGGTCGGAGTAGTTTTCGTGAAAGGACCAGGAGTTGTGTGTGAAACTGTCGTCTCCACTGCACCATCGTTTTTGTAGCCTTCTGTAGATCCAGGGTTCGATAAAGAGTTAATTGCGTTAGCGTCGAAGTTCAAGCTTTTACCAGATCTTTGAGGTTGTCTTTGTTTAGGTCTTATCTGCTCAGTCTCTAGAACTTTATCTGTCCGTCTGTTGAGTTGGTTCTCACTGTTATCGAGAGCAGTTGTCAGATTCTCTTGCTCTCTTTCGATCTCATCCATATCTTTCTGTGAGACGGTCATCAGTGCCTCTAAAAGCGCACGTTTGGAAGCCTCCGCTGTACTATTGTGATCATCATCACACGTTTGAACTAGCAACAGAATCAGCCGTCTAACAGTCTTCGACTTAGTTTTCTTCATCACGTTCATTAGCTTTTCAGTTGTGGTAGCGTTCATCTCTCCCATTATTTCCTTTGCTTTCTCGACGACTGTTTCAGCAATTGTTGTAAGGTCAAGGTTAGACTCTGTTGAAGTGGGCTGTTTAAGTAATCGTCCGCTTCTACTTTCGATGCCTGATGGTGTAGTTTGTTCTACAATACGTGATGATGCAAAGGTTTGCTCACTTGTACCGGTGTAGCCAGGGGCTGTGGGCGTGGTACCTGTATTGGCGGCCCACGCTGTTGTTTGACTCGCCAGCTGTGAGAGACCTGATTGCTGCGGGCCAGTTGCGCTCAGTCCATCGTTTAATGTCATAGGATCGAGAATGACTGTGCTCTGCCAATTCTCAAAGTTGTTAGACCATTGGAATTGGTTTGTGGAACGTTCACCGTCGGGAGATGTGAAAATGCTGCTGATCTCAGGTAAAGCTGTTGTCGGGGCTTCAGTTTCCTCAATCCTAAATGTGGAAGTGGCGTACGTGGTAGTGCTGTCAGGGGTTGTTGTTTCATAATTATCAGCGTAAGTTGGCGCTTCCAGTTCTTCAGAAGGTTTTTTGATAGACTTATCCTCGAAATTTAAATTCTTACTTTGCCGCTGCACGTTGTTTTCTTGAGGAGATAAAAATGATTGGCTATGAGCTCTTTGTAGTTCCTCCTCATTTTCCGATTCCTCGCTGTCAGTTTGTGTAAAGTAAATTGGAGTAACTGTCTGTGGTTGGTATGTTGTGGCCTTAATCTTCTTGCTCTCGAATGTGTTTACGTGAGAGTTTGTAATAGGAACAGATGTAGAGTCAACATCTACTCCCCAAACCGATGGCAGATTTGTGTTTTCTACGTATTCACTAAGTGGTTTGGACTGGCTGGTCGGATCGACTTCTCGGCCATAAGGGTTCGGAGGTTGCGTGTTATTTTGGAAGCCACCATATTTGTTGAAGTTGTAGCTGTCTTCGCTTACGGTATAAGTTGGGTCTGTGACATATAGAGCATTTGATGATGCGGTATTGAGGTATGGCGAGGGCGTTGTGGAAAGATCCTTCGGAGTCGAAGCAGTTGTATAATGAGCTGAAATTCTTCCACAGCATCTAAACGGATTCTTTGGAGTAGTCTGAGATGTTGGCGCTTGTGTTGTCGTCGTGAACTCTTCTGTTTGAGTCGTCTCAATCTCAGTCAGTCTAGGGTATAAGTTAATAGGAGTGTAAGCTTTTGATTCTCTAAATCCAGCTAAGGCTGGTCTAGCTTTGTTTTCGTCTGAGAAACCCAGAATTTCCTCCTCCTCTTCGTTGACAGTTGTTG
The DNA here is from genome assembly GCA_951802225.1 of Euspilapteryx auroguttella. Lineage (NCBI taxonomy): Eukaryota > Metazoa > Arthropoda > Insecta > Lepidoptera > Gracillariidae > Euspilapteryx > Euspilapteryx auroguttella. Next base: position 8,463,675 of record OX637660.1, on the reverse strand, counting down.
TAGGTTCTGTATTCAGATTTTCTTCTGATGTTAACTCACCGAAAGTAGGTTGTGTAGGCCTTATGTCCGAAAGGACTTTTCTAAATTTGACTGGATCTTGAAGGTAGGCAGACAGAGCATGAGTGAAAACTTGAGCCAGTTCTCTTATTTGAGGAGAAGTAGATAGTGGATTTTGACTTTGTTGTACTACCAGATCTTCTGTGAGTTCGTTAGCAGTTCCGTTGGGATCTAACTTGATCTCTTCCAAAAGATCTGAATTATCAACTCCTTGGGCAAATAGCTTGCTGTATTTGTTGATGGTATGTCGGCTAAATAACGCTGGTAGGCTCTCGTCTATTGCTTCATACTCATCGAAAGGTGTGGTGGCGGTTTCTGTATCAGTTCCATTTTCTGGAGGTTGAGTAGTTGACAGATTATCTAAAGCTGTCGCGTAGTAAATAGCTAATGTGTGCAGTGTTTTAGGTGTAAGTGACGGCGGTACGACAAGACCAGGTCTTTTACCAAACTTTTCAGTTGGAGTGATAGCGACGGTTGGCTCAGTAGTTCCAACATTATCAAGATTGAGTTTTCTCATGATACGTTCACGTCTCTCTTTGTAAGATGCAGATTCAGTTGTCCCCTGGTTCCTATTGTTAATGCTGTATCCATCAAATCCGCTTGCTGATGCTTCGCCAGTAAATAAGTTAACGGTGTCACTTCTGGTAGTTTTTGGGATTTTAGTAACCGATTCATACTCTTGATCATTATTAAATTTATCATTTCTTGCTGTCGCCTGAACAATTTTCTCTGTCGAAGTAGCTAAACTCTCATTTCGTTTTTTCTCCAGGAACTCTTTTAGTAGGGAAACTCCAGGTCTTGTATAAGGCTCACGTTTTTCATAGACAGTATTTGTGTAACTCTTTGTATAAGGAAGCAAAGTTGGTCGCTTAGTAGTGGCATCGTTAAAACTATTCTGGTCCAAATGCTTATCAAAAACAAATAGTGTAGTCAAAGTTGGACTAGCCTTGGCCTTGCTGCTTCTAGATGTAAAATTGGGCGTGTACACAGGGTAAGGTCTTAAGTTCTGCAAGTATTGTCTATTGTTGTTACTAGCGAAGGATGCTGATTCTGCAGCGATTTGCATTTCTCTCGGATGACTGTAATCAGGTGCTGTGGTCCTGTAAGTGGACGCGTCAGTATAAGTTGGCAGAGTCGTCCTTGTTGGTGCAAAGTTGTTTCCGATCAGCTGAACAAGATTCTTCCGTCTCTTCTCAAAGGCTGCAGCTATTTGGGGTTTCTGAGTTGGATTGGTGTAAAGGTTCTGGTAGCTTCTAGATGTTGTCTTCACGTCCTGGCCCAATCTCTGGCGGTGACGGAGGAATCTCTCGGTCGTAGATGGAACTGGCTCCTTGAACGTTCGCGGCAGCTTTTCGGATCTGATATCGGAATTGATCTGTTGAAGGTCTGGATTCTTGCTCAAGCTCTGAGTTATTTTGTGAGTCTTCTTCTGTTCGTTGGAGTAGTATTCAGCGCTGGATTCGTAGAGAGCTGGCGAGGAGGCGCAGTCCACCTTGAACCACCAGTCACAGATCAGGTGTGACTGACTGAAGATGGTCCCGTTGGGGCAGAGGAACGAGATCTTGCGTGACGTGTCGCAGATGTGGAACACCTGTTAATTGAAGGATATTTGGTTTATAGAAAAATAGTATAGTTTAATCTGATCTTAATTCGTAAGCCAATTAGAATTGAATAGAAACTCTTTATTGCAATCAATCGACAACATTATTAAAATTTGCTTAAATTAGAACATTGATTGCAATGGACGGCCTTTTCGCTTAAAAGTTATTTACTATGTAGTATTTTATAGACAGCACAGCATACAAATATTAGATTTGAATGCTTTTTAAGTCATTAACTCAGTCGTTGGACATAGGCCTTTACAACAAATCGTTAAAAGGACAAAACATTTTGGGGGGGTTTCCTTAATCGCTACGCTTGGCAGGTGGTTGAAATCAATTTCATCAAGGAACGTAAGTAACGGAATATTTGAACTTTGTTCAGGCAGCAGCAGATGAAGGGACTATGAGTAAAATAATTGTAATTATGAAAATGACTTCATGTTTACCTGGCAATCGGTCTCCAGGTCAGCGTAGTAGCCAGTGGGAACGTTCTTGCAGTTGAAACCTGTGGCAGGAATGCTCGGGAACGCCGGGAAGTCCACGCCTGCTTTACCGATTACACCTGCAAAGTAAAGACACAATTTTAATTATAAATTCCATCAATTATTTAGCTATTTCTTTAGGTACTTAAGAAGAAAGTTTATCCTAGCTAAGAGTAAATCTATCGTAGGTATAGTTCTTTTTCGAAAGGTTTTGTTAGGATTTAGACATAGACAAAAATTTATTCACACGAACAATACAGATATATAGGAAAAACAAAAGAAATACAACATAAAGATTAAATATATCTATTAGTATAACATGTATTGTGCATGTGGAAAGGCTCCGACTCAGCATGTGATGTAAGAAATGCAACGCTGATCTTTCTGCTAGACCTTAAGCAGCCATGTAACCTTTAGCAAAGTTTAGATCATTAAACAAAAGTAGAACAAATGAAACAAATGAAAATAAACTACAAATTAACGCTCATATTGTGTGCTACTGCTTTTATAAAATATAATTCTTTTTCTAAGAACTAAGGCTGAGCACACAACAACATGTAACACATAGCTTTGTATAGCAAGCGCACGCATTAGCGCGCTTTCCGCCGACTCATTTTCGATACTGATATGCGGTTTGGTGTTTTCAGTCCTTTAAAAACCGCCACGTTCAAACGATAACTCTTTTTGACTCTATAAGGCTTAGGTGGTAAGTCTTTTAAGGACCTAGTTTAATAAAGAGTAGAATCATTTGACAGAGGAGGGCTCGTTTTGGGGCGTCTCCAGGCGACCATGTCGTAAGGCAAGGCAAACATTTGTTTGCCTGAGCCAATTGGTGGGCACCCTGAACTACTTACCTCACCTCTATCAGTATAGAATACTTATCGAAACAAGGTATCAATATTAATTAGATTAGTCTAATTGACTTTCAATAAGTATCTTGTATCCTATATTGAATAAATCATTTTTTACTATACTTTACTAAACCCAGAGGCTCCGCGGCCGAATCAAATACCTACCACATATTTATGTTTCACATTAATAAAGACAATGCACAAGGTAAGCCGTACACGGGTTAGATCGCAAGACCGTCCTCGTTTAGAACAGTATATCAAAATCATCCATACCTTGATGACTAATCAGCTCTTGCTCAGGCTCGTTGGTTTCCGGGATCAGTCGTTTGACCAGGGCCTTCCCTTCCGTGTAAGCTTCGAATTCAGCAGCGCCCATGGCCTCAGCCAACTCGCTGAGCGTCTCCACGCTTGGTGCTGGCACATATTCTTGGGAGGTGTCCTGGAATTATAAATTTATGCTTCAAGATGCTGTCGATAATAGCTTGAACGCGGGAGGATACCGTCTGTCTGTAGCTGTCTCCATACAGTTCTGCTAATCATGCTGGTATTACCAAAAGGTAAACTTTCCAAATATCTACCACGTAATTGAATTAAAAGGATTCGTAGGTAAAATATCTGTTTTGTTAATTATTTTATATTGAAAAAATTACTCAAAAAACCAAATAATACCTTTCGTCGTTGCGCTATTCGTCTTGAAGCATCGCAAGTATTGACTGCTCCTGGAAATAAATAAAAATATACATTTACTTATCAGGTTTTGTTTTTTACACTAACTTGTTCTAATACTCAACGTTTTCATCATTATCATGAGTTGTGTCTAGAAACCTCTGATCTATCAGAGCCCCTGTTTCAGCAATTTCAGCATAACCTGTATCTAGGATGCCCTAAATACATTTAAAGACTTAATAGCACACCTAGACTACCTAGATGCTGGAAATAAACATCGCTTTCCGACACAATGTTCGCCTCCGCAAAATCGAATAGTACTACCATAATATACGATATTTGAAATATTAATAACTAGTCAGCCCGGCGAACTTCGTACCGCCTAACCTATTACAGTGGTGTGTATACATAGAAACCTTCTTCTTAGATCACTTTATCTATAAAAAAAACAAAACTGCATTAAAATCCGTTGCAAAATTAGTTTTAAATACTTAAATAAGTACAGGTATAATATAATATAGCGAATAGCGACGTACAGCGGTAAGGACTTTGTTTTAGACTATTTATACCTATTGATTGTACCAAAAAGCAAACAATTCTCAACTACTAGTCCAAGTAAAGTCCCAATCCCACCAGATCACGTCAAACGACAACGACAACGAGCAATAAAAAACCAACTTTCTACTTCGCAAAATCACGACTAAACAGCCAAACAGATGCTATGAAAAATTTAACAGGCACTTAGAATAGTTAGCTCGTTTCGCATACCAATTACTTTAGACAGTTTATTGTCTCATTCTGTTCCGGATTTGATGATCAGCACGACTTGTCATCGATCAATGACTTTCACATGCCCCCCGACCCGACCTGTGCACTTCGTATTGTGTTGGGTATTATCATCCTTTTGTTTTCGTGTTACGGTTTTGTTCAAGAGCGCAGCGGTTAGCAGTTTTCCAGACAAAAAGTCCCTAGTGATCTCCAACGTACCTAAATACTTTACTGGTCATAAGTTTTAAAATAAGATTAAAGGTTTTATTAGTTTAAATTACGATTCTGTGGAAAAAATCTTTTTTCTCGGGCTAGTTCTAGTCCTATCTTTAGTTTTCTAAACGAATTTGATCTAGACTTACAAATTGAGAGCGAAACTGCTTTGTAGACAAAAATTTACAAAGCAATATTTTGTAGTTTATTACAAGATTATTATTACACAGTAAATTACTTTGACTAAGGTCAGTGGCGGTCTAGGACGGCGTAACAGATTTGTCTATTTTATTAATATCATAAAAAAAGGGTGTCCCACTGCTGGGCAAAGATCTCCTTATCCCGTATGCACGAATATATTAAATTACATAGTATAAAACAAAGTCGCTTCCCGCGTCTGTCCCTATGTATGCTTATATCTTTAAAACTATGCAACGGATTTAGATGCGGTTTTTTTTAAAGGATAGCCTGATTCAAGAGGAAGGTTTATAAGTATAATTTATGCACAAAATAGTAATGGTATAATAGGTTGGGCGGTAAGAAGTTCGCCGGGTCGACTAGTTAAATTATAAACTTGTAGGAGTCATAAGCGTTTTCATAAGCGCAGCGATTTGGCACTATAGTCATAACTTTTTATTTAACATACGCCGGTTTCATAGTTGATAGGCGGATCCTAAGCACAATAGCGAGATTAAACGCTTATCATATTATTAATAATATATAGAAAGCAATATGCGCTGCTCTTAGTGTATTGTTAAAACGAATAATAACATAATTGCGTCATGTAATCTATGTGTTTGATTATTCCGATTAGGTAGAAATCTAGTCGACTGTGGGTGGTTCAGTTAACAGTGATGTTGACTGTGTTTTCGGAGATCCGAGTTCCATTCCCGGCGGCGGTGAACATTGTTATTTTGGATATCGATTGAATCTACTATTTTTAAAAATTAATCTTGGTTCTTTAGTCTCGCTCAAACTCGAGAACGGCTGATTTTGAAATGTTCGTTGTAGGCTGTAGTTCAAGAAGAAAATATAGAAAAATGGAGGAAATTAAGTAAAAACAACAGCAACAATTTCCCTATAAAATTGTAAGGCGCGATAGGAAGTTTACCGGGACAGCTAGTAATTTTATAATTATGTAATAATGTTTCTGGGTATGTAGTGGGTTTGTTAACGACCAAAGGTAATATTTTCTGCATTAAAGCATGAAACTTGGCACACTTGTTGCTTATGTGGCCCAGACTGAGAATCGCCCGGGAGGGAGCGGGATACCCCCCTCTGGGGGGCGGGGGGAGGGGGTGAAGTTTCCTTCTACCGCGCGCGCTATCGATCCCTATTGCTGCTATTTTATAGCTACTAGGGCAAGTGTGGTGTCATTTTCGGATAATTTAAGGATGAGGAATCCATTTATGGAACAATTTTTTTACATTTCTATACAAAAAAATTGGAATTTACCATAAAATAGATAATTGTCGACGCAAAAAAAAATCTTCTAATGTTGATATTTTTTGAATGAGTATAGATATCAGCAAAATAAAAATATATTTGAAAAGCTGCATTCATGCAGTTTTCAAAAATATAGGGTTCGATATACTTTTTGTTTATATTTATGTGTTGAAAAAAATAGTAAATACTGCGCGGAAGAGGTTGTAAAAATATTTAATGCCTAATTTCGGTTTAAAAATTACTTGGTTACTTCAAATTACTACCAAATACTGAACAGGGTCATTCAGCCTGTGATAAGTAACAACTTTCTGTATTCAAACATAGGTTGTATAGTTACAAAAAAAATACATTTCTCATACATTATCTACCCAATTAGCTGACAATTATGTATGAAACATATGAAATTTTTGTGCTTTTGCCACTGGGAAGAGTTGTTATTTACGATATCGCAAGACAGCTTGAGGAAGCGAGAGCATCAGATGTGGACCTGCATAAGTCCCGACGGTGCACTTAAAAACGAGATATACTTCATCCATTATGTCGACATAAAACCGTATATTGAAAGATGTCTGTGAACAACGCGGTTAAAACCGGAAGCAATCACTGTTGGTACAGGACACATTTATATCAATGCTAAGCTCGAAAGGTTGCAACTGGTAAAGTCTACACTCAGACCGGCAAAACCGGCAGACCAAAACCCAAACTCGGAACTCTTTCAATTACCTAGAACTCCAAAACCATTTCGATTGCCTAGGGCGCAGCGTGGATGATGTAAATGATGTGTTCTTGAGAAGTTGTCAATGCGGTTGGAGGTAATTACTTACTACTAAGCACACTTCATCTGATCGAGAAGAGGTGTGAAACGTCTCTGCAGACAACGGCACCGTGGAGGCATGCGGTTGGAGGTAAGTAACATCGACGTAGGATCTCATCATATCCGATCACGCAGGGAAACAGCTCTTTCCTTGTCCTTATCCTCCAGTGACCTTGTACTTTCTAATTAGGCCCGTTGTTTGCAGCCGTATCCCGGTTTCGTAAGTTACCACTGGTAACGCACATTGTTCAAAGACTTTTGTCTTGAGACACCTCTTGCCTCAAGACAAAACTTGAACCTGCCACTCGGATGACTAGCTTAACTTGAATAAGCTTACTGAACGATGCTCATCCGAGTTGAAGTCGACGGACGAACAGTTTGTCCCAGGTATGTATTCTTTAACAACTTCGAGTGTATTTAGTGTATGGTAGTCATTATCTTTGATTTGGAGTGGATTGAATTGTTCCTACATGGGCGCTGAACATTATCTTTGTTATGTCCATGTTCATTCTAATACCAACTCGATCGGAAGCCCAACTGAGGTGAGGACATCGAGCATTGTACTAGATCCTTCGCGGTCTGGGCCATAACTAGTAACTAGTGAGTAATGTTGTCGCCGTTTATAATGATGCCTAGTTCCTTCCAGTCCAGAGTCTTGAAGACATCCTGAAATGCAGCGGTTAACAGTTTTCGGGGAATATGATTAGCGTATTATGAAATTGAAGAATTTCTGACGGGCCATAAACGCTGGTTTTACCACTTGCCTTCTGAAGTTCGGCTGTGATGAAAGAAAGAAACGAAAAAGAAGGAAATCATTTATTTACAGCAGCCTTTGTCACGCAAACATAACATAACATAACAATGAGACATACATTCAAACATATTTGATGCGACTTTACATGCAGTCTTGTTGTTTGTAAGATGTTGACGGCCGAGATGTCCTCGGTATAGTGTCGGATCCATGTTGCTCTTGGGACCTTATCTTGACTGTCAGTGATGGGTTGTCGTGTCGACGTGTATAATAGAAGTTCTGTCCATAGAACTTTTCGAATTCCCCCATAATCTCAGGTGTGGATATAGTACTCTACCAACCATCCTCGGTCTTCAGCCATGCCTGGCTTTGCCGAAAAAATAGATCTCGAGCAAAAACTTTGGAGGCTTTGTTTCGGTCTATGGCTCTTCACCTTAATATTTTTTGTATAAAATCGCCTGTCTCTTGTTATTGATATAAAGATCTGTCTCTTTAGCTGCCTGCAGGCAAAGGCATCCGGTGCCGTTGTCTGCTAAGACGTATCACGCCTCTTCTCTATCAGATCAAGTGTACTTAGTATTAAGTAATTACCTCCAACCGCAGTGACACTTCTCAAGAACCCATCATTTACATCATCCACGCTGCGCCCTAGGCAATCGAAATGTTTTTGGAGTTCTATTTGAAAGAGTTCCGAGTTTGGGTTTTGGTCTGCCGGTTTTGCCGGTCTGAGTGTAGACTTTACCAGTTGCGACCTTTCGAGCTTAACATTGATATAAATGTGTCCTGTACCAACAGTGATTGCTTCCGGTTTTAACCGCGTTGTTCACAGACATCTTTCAATATAGTGGGTTTGTTAAGTCCAATAAATGTATGGGAACCAATATTTTCTGCATTAAAGCATGAAACTTGGCACACTTGTTGCTTAGGTGGCCCAGACTGAGAATCGCCCGGGAGGGAGCGGGAGACCCCCCTCTGGGGGGCGGGGGGAGGGGATGAAGTTTCCTTCTACCGCGCGCGCTATCGATCCCTATTGCTGCTATTTTATAGCTACTAGGGCAAGTGTGGTGTCATTTTCGGATAATTTAAGGATGAGGAATCCATTTCTGGAACAATTTTTTTACATTTCTATACAAAAAAATTGGAATTTACCATAAAATAGATAATTGTTGACGCAAAAAAAAATCTTCTAATGACGATATTTTTTGAATGAGTATAGATATCGGCAAAATAAAAATATATTTGAAAAGCTGCATTCATGCAGTTTTCAAAAATATAGGGTTCGATATACTTTTTGTTTATATTTATGTGTTAAATTAAATAGTAAACACTGCGCGGAAGAGGTTGTAAAAATATTTAATGCCTAATTTCGGTTTAAAAATTACTTGGTTAATTCAAATTACTACCAAATACTGAACAGGGTCATTCAACCTGTGATAAATAACAATTTTCTGTATTAAAACATAGGTTGTATAGGTACAAAAAAATACATTTCTCATACATTTATCTACCCAATTAGCTGACAAGTATGTATGAAGCAAAGGATTTTTTTGTGCTTTTGCCACTGAAAAGAGTTGTTATTTACGATATCGGAAGACAGCTTAAGGAAGCGAGAGCATCGGAAGTGGACCTGCATAAGTCTCGACGGTGCACTCAAAAAAGAGAAATAGACTTCATCCATCATGTCGACATATAACCGTATATTGAAAGATGTATGTGATCAATGCGGTTAGAACCGGAAGCAATAACTGTTGGTACAGGACACATTGATATCAATGTTAAGCTCGAAAGGTAGCAACTGGTAAAGTCTACACTCAGACCGGCAAAACCGGCAGACCAAAACCTAAACTCGGAACTCTTTCAATTAGAACTCCAAAACCGTTTCGATTGCCTAAGGCGCAGCGTGTATGATGTAAATGAAGGGTTCTTGAGAAGTGTCACTGCGGTTGGAGATAATTACTTAATACTAAGCACACTTGATCTGATAGAGAAGAGGCGTGATACGTCTTAGCAGACAACGGCACCGGATGCCTTTGCCTGCAGGCAGCTGAAGAGACAGATCTTTATATCAATGAGCGGTTTTCGAACTGTCACTTTTAGTTACAGAGACTGCCATAAGATGGCACTAGCAATCCGGTTGAATGTCAAATTCTATAGGAATTCAATCAGTCAGGTCAATCAGATTTGACATTGACATTACACCCACATACATTGGCTATACTGTGCCATCTATTAGCATTCTCCTAGAACCATTAAAACTGTCAAAATCGAAAACCCCTCATTACAAGAGACATCAGGCGATTTTATACAAAAAATATTAAGGTGAAGAGCCATAGACCGAAACAAAGCCTCCAAAGTTTTTGCTCGAGATTTATTTTTTCGGCAAAGCCAGGCATGGCTGAAGACCGAGGATGGTTGGTAGAGTACTATATCTACACCTGAGATTGTAGGGGAATTCGAGAAGTTCTATGGACAGAACTTCTATTATACACGTCGACACGACAACCCATCACTGACAGTCAAGATAAGGTCCCGAGAGCAACATGGACCCGACACTATACCGAGGACATCTCGGCCGTCAACATCTTACAAACAACAAGACTGCATGTAAAGTCGCATCAAATATGTTTGAATGTATGTCTCATTGTTATGTTAAGTTATGTTTGCGTGACAAAGGCTGCTGTAAATAAACGATTTCCTTCTTTTTCGTTTCTTTCTTTCATCACAGCCGAACTTCAGAAGGCAAGTGGTAAAACCAGCGTTTATGGCCATTATACGCTAATCATATTCCCCGAAAACTGTTAACCACTGCATTCCAAGATGTCTTCAAGACTCTGGACTGGAAGGAACTAGGCATCATTATAAACGGCGACAACATTACTCACTATTTACTAGTTATGGCCCAGACCGCGAAGGATCTAGTACAATGCTCGATGTCCTCACCTCAGTTGGGCTTCCGATCGAGTTGGTATTAGAATGAACATGGACATAACAAAGATAATGTTCAGCGCCCATGTAGGAACAATTCAATCCACTCCAAATCAAAGATATTGACTACCATACACTAAATACACTCGAAGTTGTTAAAGAATACATACCTTGGACAAACTGTTCGTCCGTCGACTTCAACTCGGATGAGCATCGTTCGGGATGCTTAGCTTAACTTGAATAAGCTTACTGAACGATGCTCATCCGAGTGGCAGGTTCAAGTTTTGTTGCCTGTCGTAAGAGGCGACTAAGAGGGGACCCCGGGGTCGTTGGGTGCACGAGGCGGGGGCCTCGTGTAGTCATATAACGGCCCCGAGAAGGACGGCGGAACGCGGTGTCCCGATTCCGTCGTCGAGTGTAGGAAGAGCCTTCCGTGCTCAGGGGGGACTACCATCACTTGTCCCCCCGTGAAGAGGCTAAACAGCCAGTGCTGGAGGGGGTCGCGGAGTTGAACATAACGATCGAAAGATCACCCGTGACCCCCTTGCCAACAGCCGAGATGTACACCGGCGGGGTTTTAGTGGGTGCGAACCCCACATAACCCTGCGACTCCCCCCGGGGTCGCAGGGTACTCGTTAGGAGTTTCCCCGCCTAAAAAAAAAAAAAAAAAGGTTCAAGTTTTGTCTTGAGGCAAGAGGTGCCTCAAGACAAAAGTCTTTGAACAATGTGCGTTACCAGTGGTAATAGTGGGATACGGCTGCAAACAACGGGCCTTATTAGAAAGTACAAGGTCACTGGAGGATAAGGACAAAGAAAGAGCTGTTTCCCTGCGTGATCGGATATGATGAGATCCTACGTCGATGTTACTTACCTCCAACCGCATGCCTCCACGGTGCCGTTGTCTGCTGAGACGTTTCACACCTCTTCTCGATCAGATGAAGTGTGCTTAGTAGTAAGTAATTACCTCCAACCGCATTGACAACTTCTCAAGAACCCATCATTTACATCATCCACGCTGCGCCCTAGGCAATCGAAACGGTTTTGGAGTTCTAGTTGAAATAGTTCCGAGTTTGGGTTTTGGTCTGCCGGTTTTGCCGGTCTGAGTGTAGACTTTACCAGTTGCGACCTTTCGAGCTAAACATTGATATCAATGTGTCCTGTACCAACAGTGATTGCTTCCGGTTTTAACCGCGTTGTTCACAGACATCTTTCAATATACGGTTTTATGTCGACATGATGGATGAAGTATATTATTATCTCGTTTTTAAGTGCACCGTCGGGACTTATCCACTTCTGATGCTTTCGCTTCCTCAAGCTGTCTTGCGATATCGTAAATAACAACTCTTCCCAGTGGCAAAAGCACAAAAATTTCATATGTTTCATACATACTTGTCAGCTAATTGGGTAGATAATGTATGAGAAATGTATTTTTTTTGTACCTATACAACCTATGTTTGAATACAGAAAGTTGTTACTTATCACAGGCTGAATGACCCTGTTCAGTATTTGGTAGTAATTTGAAGTAACCAAGTAATTTTTAAACCGAAATTAGGCATTAAATATTTTTACAACCTCTTCCGCGCAGTGTTTACTATTTTTTTTAACACATAAATATAAACAAAAAGTATATCGAACCCTATATTTTTGAAAACTGCATGAATGCAGCTTTTCAAATATATTTTTATTTTGCTGATATCTATACTCATTCAAAAAATATCGACATTAGAAGATTTTTTTTTGCGTCGACAATTATCTATTTTATGGTAAATTCCAATTTTTTTGTATAGAAATGTAAAAAAAATTGTTCCAGAAATGGATTCCTCATCCTGGAATTATCCGAAAATGACACCACACTTGCCCTAGTAGCTATAAAATAGCAGCAATAGGGATCGATAGCGCGCGCGGTAGAAGGAAACTTCACCCCCTCCCCCCGCCCCCCAGAGGTGGGTATCCCGCTCCCTCCCGGGCGATTCTCAGTCTGGGCCACATAAGCAACAAGTGTGCCAAGTTTCATGCTTTAATGCAGAAAATATTACCTTTGGTCGTTAACAAACCCACTAATATACGGTTTTATGTCGACATGATGGATGAAGTATATCTCGTTTTTTGAGTGCACCGTCGGGACTTATGCAGGTCCACGTCTGATGCTCTCGCTTCCTCAAGCTGTCTTGCGATATCGTAAATAACAACTCTTCCCAGTGGCAAAAGCACAAAAATTTCATATGTATCATACATACTTGTCAGCTAATTGGGTAGATAATGTATGAGAAATGTATTTTTTTTGTACCTATACAACCTATGTTTGAATACAGAAAGTTGTTACTTATCACAGGCTGAATGACCCTGTTCAGTATTTGGTAGTAATTTGAAGTAACCAAGTAATTTTTAAACCGAAATTAGGCATTAAATATTTTTACAACCTCTTCCGCGCAGTATTTACTATTTTTTTCAACACATAAATATAAACAAAAAGTATATCGAACCCTATATTTTTGAAAACTGCATGAATGCAGCTTTTCAAATATATTTTTATTTTGCTGATATATATACTCATTCAAAAAATATCGACATTAGAAGATTTTTTTTTGCGTCGACAATTATCTATTTTATGGTAAATTCCAATTTTTTTGTATAGAAATGTAAAAAAATTGTTCCAGAAATGGATTCCTCATCCTTAAATTATCCGAAAATGACACCACACTTGCCCTAGTAGCTATAAAAATGCATCAATAGGGATCGATAGCGCGCACGGTAGAAGAAAACTTCACCCCCTCCCCCCGCCCCCCAGAGGGGGGTCTCCCGCTCCCTCCCGGGCGATTCTCAGTCTGGGCCGCCTAAGCAACAACTGTGCCAAGTTTCATGCTTTAATGCAGAAAATATTGGTTCCCATACATTTATTGGACTTAACAAACCCACTAATGGGTGTTTTTGTACCTTTGTATTCGGGCACTTAGATACAGGTTCTACCTAGTTAGGAGCTCTGAGTGTTATGCGCAATCAATATATATAAAACTCTTGCGTTACTGACTGAATGACTGACAGACAGACAACGCAGAGCCGAAACTACTGGGCGTACAAAGCTGAAATTTGGCATGTAGGTTCCTTAGGGAGTGTAGGTGAGCACTTAGAAGGGATTTCCCGAAATTCCCACAGGAACGGGTAAAAACGGGATTTTGTGTTTATGAGAAATCTGCGCGGGAAATACCGCGGGGCAGCCTCTAGTTATTAATATATACAAGCCTTTTGTATTTGCATAATAAGTACCTAACTAAAAATTTCAACCACAGCAATTAAATTTGCAATTCAGCAATATCTATAGAGGTTTTCATTTGTTTACTTACATCATCAAGGCAAAAGGGTAAAGTTACTTAATTTCCTAGTTTCACACATGCTACATCACAGACATGTAAATTGAATTAATTAAAATAATCTTCACTCATTAGTTTTATCATCTTTATACGCGGCGACGATGTATTAAAATTATTTTCTTGACTAACTTAAGTACCATAATCAACAGATTCTCTTTGTTTATTGTTTTTATTTAGATCTGTTTTTGTTTATTTTATATTTAGTCACAATTTTTTTTTGTTGATTTTACTTTTTATTGAGTTTATTTTTCTTTGTATACTTAGATTTTGTTTATACTTTATTATTTGTGTATTTAATGTTCTATTGTGTGTGTCAATGGTTGTTGTGAATAAATAAAAATTTCTTTCTTTCTTTCTTTCTTTCTTTCTAAGTATTTATTAGTATTTATTGTATGTATTAATTAAAGATTTTATCTATCTATTCATAAATTTCTCAATAATTTAATTTTTAACAAGCGTTTGCCCACCAGGGTTACGCTTACTCTCTGAGTAAGGAACTCTAAATCGACTGAACCGATTTTGATGAAACTTGCTGTATTTTCACTGACATGCCAACAGTCACATTACAGTACATCTAAAAAAAAATCAAAGGTGTTATACTGGGTGTTTCTGACAAAGTGGTAAAAGTCAAAGAGGCAATAATATCCAAACAACTTTCCCCATTATTAACATGGGTCAAAATCTCAAAAAGAAAAAAACAGTTTTTTTAATGCGTCTATTCCATACATTAGCACAGATTACTAAATAATAATAATAATAACGCATCACACTCAGAGCCCCTAATTGGGAAAAACCTGTATCTAGGGCGCCCGAAACATATTATATAGAGACGAACATTACACCCAGACCGGAAACAAACATCGATATTCATCATAACAATGTTCGCCCCGCCGGGATTCGAACCCAGATGAGCTACGGAGCAGTCAAAATATACATTATTTCGATCAGCTGACTGGGTCAATGTACGGGATTGTAAATATTTGTTTCAGAATGTTGACCCACGTTGCTTTGGGAAAGTTGTTTGGTATGGTGAGCTGACTTCCTCCTTTAATTAATAACCGCATTGTCAGAAACATCCTATATAGTTTTTATTGAAACTTGCCCAACATAATTAGAAGCGCTCTAGCTCTATCACATAATTCCGACCAAGATTGACCCACGCAACTGACAGTCCATCAAACAATCATCGCGTTCCATTCAACTCATTTCACACAAGACTACAATAAGATATCAGTACACACCGAAGACAAGAATATAAGTTGCGTAAATTGGAACGTTACGGCTAACTGTTCATTAAGTTTCGAGTTATCAATTGTTATTTATTGTTAGAGCAAAAAGTTACAAAATCTAGTCAATGTCTAATCGTCAAACTTTTCTTTCTTGAAATTTGGGACGCCAGTGATACGTTTTCACGCATGATGTCAGAATGTTTTGAGTCCCAAAAATATTATGAAAAGTTTTCAAAATTATTAACTTGTTTTAGGGATAGGTTAATGTGCAAAGAAAAAATATTTCTTAGTATATTTCCGGTTATGTAGGTACAGTGGCGGACACGGTCAGCGTAACACTTCCGGTTTTTCCGTATTGCAAAATAGCTCTTGTTCTTTGGCAATACAGTCTAGCGCTGACGAAACCATAGACAAATCTGTTACGGCCTCCTAGTCCGCCACTGTACTAAGAATATTTTTTCTTAGTATCATGCTGGGGGCCAAGTTTCTTAACTAAAAACGAGTGACTCGTAATTGTCTTGTTAGCGATTTCGTTAACCATTGCCGCTTCAACAAAGGTAATTTCTGTTGCACGCTCAAAGAAAACAGCAATGGTTAACTAAGTCGCAAACAAGACCATTACGAGTCACTCGTTTTTAGTTAAGAAACTTGTCCCCCTGGTATGATAATTCGGTTATTAACGAAGAACAAGGGGTTAATATCTTCTAAACCATGGGCGAAATCGAAAATATGGGTCAATGATGCCCTAGATAATCTTGCTGAGAATTTTTAAGTCTCTGTTGTGTAGCTTTTAGGTTCAAAATCTAAGGAATATACTTTTTGTTGCCTAAAGTGACCACTTTTAGTTTCAAAAGCGTATATTATCTAAGATCGTTGTCCTAAAAGCTACACAACAGAGCCTTAAAAATTCTAAGCAAGATTATGCTATGACTGCGTTCAAAATGCGTAGGTCGATGTGCTGTCTAATTTATTAGGAAAATGTATCTAATGAGACGGTGTCAATGTTCGGAACAGCTCGTTATTGTTTTAAGATTTTTCCTATGTGGCCTAGGCAAATCAATTTTTTTTTCTGTTTTATAGAAAAAAATACATTTAAGGTGGTAACTCTCGCTATGGCGCGAAATTCAAATTTTTTCGTGTTTTTTATTTATTCTGGCAAAAGTATACATTTTTAATAAAGTTTAAATGAATTCGCGTATGTAAAAAACCATCTCCCACATTGCAATACAATGTTTTTTAAGACAGACCTACAGATTTTGTGTCTAAGGGGTAAAAGGCCAAAAAACAAGTTCCTTGATTAAACACAAAATCTGTAACTCTGTCTTTCAAAAACGATATATCACAATGTGGGAAATAGGTTTTTACGTACGCGAATTCATTTCTTCTTCTTCTCTCTTAAGAGCTGTGCTCTTGTCGGTGGAGCCTCCTCCATTCACCCCTGTTCCCCGCCAGCTTCTTGACCATCTGATACGACTCTGCACTGACTCGCTCCTTTATTTGGTCGAAGTAGCTTCCCCTTGGTCGTCCACGCTGTCTCTTTCCTTCAATCTTTCCTTCTATAATGTTAGTAATTAGTGCGTCGTTACGTATCAGATGGCCTATCATCTTTCCCCTTCTTATCTCTATGATGTTCAAGAATTCTGCGAATTCATTTAAACTTTATTAAAAATGAATACTTTCGCCAAAATAATTAAAAAACGTGAAAAAATTTGAATTTCGCGCCATACCGTGAGTTACCGCCTTAAGTTTAATAGCTTTGTTAAAGTTTTGCTTTAGTTTAATTGTAAGAATATATGGAGATCTAAATTCCTCCTTTAAATTAACCTATACAACCGCATTGTCAGAAAAAAACCCATTAAATAACAATAATTTCTTTTTTACAAAAAGAGACCCGCCTTTAACGAACTGACACTAAAACCTTCTCCTAATGGTAAAAAATACACTACTGAAAACCGCATCAAAATCGGTTCAGCCAAACGCGAGATAATCGCGGACAAACATGCATACATACATACATACATACAGGCCAAACTGATAACCTCCTTTTTTGAAGTCGGTTAAAAAGGGAGGTTTAATAACGTTCCAAGTCTCAGGAGAATAAGTAAACAGCTTATTTGCTTTTTAGGACATCCTGCCTGACGTTGTGTCATAAATAATACAGAACTATAGTAAAATTTTCATAAGCCATCCGTGATAGAATTTGCATACAAAAATATTCACCACCGACGAAGATTGCGGAGTTATTTTGCAAAAACATGCAAAGGGCATATTTCCGTACCTAGCCATACAATGCGATAACTGGCCAAGTGCGTAAAAGCCACGCGAGCAAAAGGGGCTCCGTATACTTTTAGATATTTTAAAAACATTAATAACAACCTAGGTAAAAAAATACCATATTTGTCCTTGTGGTGTAGTCTCTGCCACAGGTAGAGAAGAAATTAACATTCTGTTAAAAAAATTGCTTGATATATTTACATATTTTGTTTTCAAAAGATCACCAAAAAAATGTTTCTGTTTTATTTTGTCATTGTTGTACTCTACCTCTATTTTTGGATTTGTATTATAAGAATAATAAGCTCTTTATGGAGTCTTAATAAAGGATCACGTATTCAGAGTAAATATAACAATTTATTCATCTATCTATATACCAATATATTATGAAGAGGAAAGATTTCATTGTTTTTTTTTTTTTTATTAACATTGTATAGGCTCCGAGACTACCGAAACGATTCCAAAAATTCTTTCATTGTTTGAAAGCTACACTATTGCCGACTGATATGAGTTATAAAATATTATGACTATTGATATTGATATGATGAATATCGATGTTTGTTTCCGGTCTGGGTGTAATGTTTGTCTCTGTATATGTTTCGGGCACCCTAGATACAGGTTCTACCTAGTTAGGGGCTCTGGGTATGATGTGTTATTGTGTATTATGTGTATTATTAAAAGTTCAATTGCAAGTCGGTAAGAAGTTCGCCGTGTCTAGTCAGCTGTTATAAGCGCGGGACCCTAAAACTCTTCGAAGATCTATAATTTTCTTTGACGGAATCTTGAGAGCACGATATGATCGACCAATGATCAACAAGTATAGTTAGATAACTGTAATTACGAGAAATCGTCGCATCGCGAAAATAATATCGTCGTAGTATTATTAATCTTATTTTCTGAGTTTGTTAATAAAATCTTGTGTAATCGGATGTTGCTTGATTTCATTACAAAAACTACTTATACTTACTTTTTACATTAGACGATGTATCTTTCTCTTATAACGACCTTGACTAGATATTAATTTTAGTGATAGGTTAAATTAAGTGAATCTCCATTGCATTATTAAAAACACTTAAATTAGGCAAGATATACAATATATACTATGTAATTTGATACTTACATTAAAATAAACTATACTTAGTAAGGTTCTAGCGAAAATAAAAGTATTTTTGATGTTGGTGCGATTACTATACTTCTAGCGAAAATCATTTTTGTATTCAAGTATTTTTGATGTTTGGTGCGTTTTTCAATAGATGACGATGAGAAAGGTAGGTATAATAGTTTTTTTAAATAGAAACTTTCAGTCTTACAAGGCTTGACGTGGCTAACTTCTTTTTCTATATTATAATCTGTAAAAACTATTCAACCAACTACGTTCTTAGCTCCCCAGTGGAGATTGGGCAAAAGTAAGTAAGTAAAGTAAGGTACTTACTATCTCAATAGTATTAAGTAGATATGGAATTACTAGATCCATGCCATGTAGGTATATAAGTATGTGGGTATGTTATATAGTGTTAAATATCTTACCTAATATCACAATCAGGAAGATGACCGTGCACTTTCTCATGTCGTCGGCGACGCCGCTCCACCTCCGCTTCATATTGCCTGGAACAAAACATATTTTACATTTAATATTAGTTTGTAGCTGAACCGGCAAACTTCGTATCTCCTTAGATTTGAAGTTTACACGATTATTATTCTAATACCTTGCCACTTAAAACTTGGATATAAGGACTTTTGTTATTTTGCCCGCCCAGAATGGGATAACTTAAAAATAACTATTCTAGACTTATATCTAGACCAGGTAAGGAAAGCGAGTGAGCGATATACCATGTCTCTGATCTAGACCTAGTCCTAGTGGTATAGTATATAGTAGAGTATAGTATAGTATAGTACACGTATAGTATATAGTAGAGTACACCACCAAAAAAGTTATGAGGGTCTTTGAGAGAATGGTTCGTTTAAACGCCGACAGATGTTATTGAAATGGCCTGCGTACTTTTTACAAGATTAATCAATCAGGTATATTGTTTTTTTGTGGCGATGATGGTGAAGGATGTACGCTAGGAAAACCCTTAGAAAAACAACAGAAGACTTGATTACTATGAAATAAACTACCGAAGACTTGGATGTTCTTTTGCCTGCCCCTAATGCCCAAATATAAAGAAAAATGTCGAGCTTTTGTTTCTCAATTTTCTAAACTAGTTTTTCGTGGCTGTTTACAAAGAAAAAGATGAAGTCAGCACAGCTAGTAAAAAAAAATACAAGCTACCTATTTAAAAAATAAAAATAACTTAAATATTAACATACCTACTTACATGCATATTATGTACATAGTACATACCTTTGTACATAATATGCATGTACTGCCTCAACACTTAACAAGTTTACATATCATGACGGGAAGCGTCCCAACTTCCGCTTTCAGCACGTGGTACCAGTATCAATACGGTTCACACGTTTACATGCGCGTGCGCACGATGTCAAGCGTCTTACGTTCCGTTCCGTACACGACTCGAGATTTTATTTAAATGTATAAAACTAGCCTGACACGTCGAATTTAGTATCGCAGTATATTGTATACAATATAAGTACACAATATATGAATAATTAAATAAGTCGACCCGGCGAACTTTGTACATACGTAGATACATAACGTCACGCCTGTATCCCATCGGGGTAGCCAGAGACAACTGATTTTCACTTGCCACGATCCTGACACACTTCTTTCGCTTTTTCTGCAGTCATAAGCCTTCTCATACACGCACGTCGGTTTCGTGAACTTTACCTCTTTCTAGGTTTAAAATATACATATAATTAAACCTTCCCCTTGAATCACTCTATCTATTTATAAAACCCACATTTAAGTCAGTTGCATTTTTTTTTTAAATTGGTCCATAAATTTCGTATCGTACCCTATTCGAATCAAACAACAACAAAAAGTATTAAAGAAGAAAGATTGATTGTTTGTTTGTATGGATCGAATAAGCTCAGAAACTACTAAATCAATAAGACTGCACCATGAGAATCCCACATTATCCCTGATGAACTTAGGCTATAAGTAGAATATACACAAATATTCCGATTATCAAATAGGCTACCTATGTTTAATAATATTGCGTAAACTGTATATTGTAAGACGGTGCAAAGTTCGCTGTGTCAGTTCGTAGGTATAATAATTTACACACCATGTACCTATCTATCATTCATTGTATTTCACAATCTATCAAAAATCGATAAACGATCGATTTCGACAACCTCCAGTGATACATGTGTTATTTAACCGTTAAATAATCAATAAGTATTTTATTGTTGCCACATTGTTTCTTGCCCTTTAACCCATTTTACATAAGCGCCACAAACTAATTCCTAAATAACAACTTATGAAAATGAAATAAATTAGCTACAGTTTTAGAAAGAAATCTCTTTTAATTAAAAGGACGCTTAATTATACGTCATCTAAACTATAAAAACATTACTTAAAAATAAGATAAAATATTAATTAGAAAATAATATAGTTCAACGGTACAGTGCTTTTAATGCATTAGGATGGCAGTTTTTAAAATATCCCATTTTTTTATAACCGAGCTTCTATTTGGATGTAACTACATAAAATAGTGCATTATGAAATAAATTCCCCGAATCTCACAACTAAACACAATTCCTTTTTTTATAGAGCGCAGTTGAGGTTGTATAAAGTGAATAGTATAAGCTGAAAAAATACATCATAATAAATAAAATAACCTATAATTTTTTATTTAATACTTCATACGACATGGTGATATTATGTTATTAATAATTACCTTAACGAAATATTTACAAATAAAAAAATGGCCTCAAAATCTACCTATTATTTTATTTTATTTTCTGTTTTATATCTGTGTAAAATAAATTTAAAAGAGTACCTATTTCATTGATTTTAGACAAATATCTAAACACCTACCTAATACTTCTAAAATAGTATTATACAAAAAGTCTGAGTGGCGCTCATGTAGAGTATAACGTCAGACGCCCTCCTAAAATATTATTTAATGCTCTTCGCACATGTTTAAATAACAATGGTTAAGAAGTGTCTGATATTATACCTATCATTAGTGATATACAATCACCATCTATCACATCATTGAATGCTAATTTAAATGAACTTTAACTTTAAACAAAGTTAAATATATACCTTATTTATTGTTAGTTTATTATTAAACTATAAGACCTGACGAACTTCGAAACGTCTATATTAAAACTATGTTGTGCATTTAAAAAACATACATTTAAAAAATAGTTGGAAAACCTAAAAAAATATATAACTTCTAGTAAAGAAACAGATCATGAATTTTTTTAATATTTGATTTTGACTAACTTTGGGCCTAAGTGGTGTTTTATTCAGGGAGAAATTAAATAAAAAGTATTTAGTCCACATACAAAGTGGCGCCCCCGTTATTTTTGAATTATCTGTGCCAGGCTGTAGGTAGTATGTACAGTGGCGGACACAGTCGGCATAACACTTCCGGTTTTTCTTTATTGCAAAATAGCTCTTGTTCTTTGGTAATACAGTCTAGGGCTGACGAAACCATAGACAAATCTGTTACGGCCTCCTAGACCGCCACTGTACAAAGATCGACGGGTCGAGTAGTCAGAGATAGACTAGAGGCTGCCCCGCGGTTTCACTCGCGCAGATTTCTCATGTACACAAAAATACAGTTTTTTCCCGTTCCCATGGGAATTTCGGGAAATCCTTTCTTAGTGCTCACCTACACTCCCCAAGGAACCTACATGCAAAATTTCAGCCCGCTGCGCCCAGTAGTTTAGGCTCTGCGTTGTGTGTCAGTCAGTCAGTCAGTCAGTCAGTAACGGAAGAATCAATATATATAAAACTCTTCCGTTACTGACTGACTGACAGACAACGCAGAGCTGAAACTACTGGGCCTACAAACCTGAAATTTGGCATGTAGGTTCCTTAGGGAGTGTAGGTGAGCACTAAGAAAGGTTTTTCCGAAATTCCCACGGGAACGAGAAGAGGGAGATTTTTGGGTTTATGAGAACTCTGCGCGGGAAATACCGCGGGGCAGCCTCTAGTTTTATATATGTCACCGGAAAATAACAAGAACCGTAAATTTATAAATTTACTAGGAAATTTATAAACTTTCGTAGGATTCTAAACGAGTGATAAATTGTATTATTTTACGCCTACATTTTCGTAAATTGATAAACTTACTAAACTCACTCGTAAAATAATAAGTAACCAATAACCAAACGCCATGTATAATGAATTGAAATTTAACACAGAGCTACGAAAGTTTTAGCCATGACCAAAATGTTTTATTTTGGTAGAGTGAAATAGGGAATTTTAACCCCCTACTAGTTAGGTAGGTACCTAAAATACAAGATTACTTATATTATATCTGTCACCGTTATAGTGCGAAATACGTTAATGTGCTCTTTACCGGGCAATGTGCACATTAACTTTTTAGGTCAGTTAATGTGCGAAATTTTATGTGAAATATGGGGTATCCGCACTTTACCTAGTTAATGTGCGTATTACCGGATGTCTCGCCGTTAAAGTGCGGAAAACAGAAAGCTCCGACCGAAAATTCAAATCTAGGGCGAAATTGTAGGTTAGGTTAGGTTTGGCTTGTGATCTTTAACCAGCGTAGCGAGCGAAGCGAGCGGAGCTTGGGTTACCTGTGTTAAACTGAAATCTAAGGCAACAATTTTTCGAACTTAACTTAGTCGTTAACTCTGTAGATTACCTAGGGATTTTGCAGATTACCTAGTTAATGTTGAGAACAACATTTTATTTCTAACTCTTACGGATTCAGCCAGTTAGTGCACTTTTACTGAATTTCGTACATTAGCGGTCACATATTAACCTATAAACCTACTTAGTTTTTAGTACCAGTAAAAATACTTTTAGTGTGATCGAATTGTTTGGCAAGTCTGATTGTACGTAAGTCTATGGACGCAAGCATTTTCACTGTCAACATCCACCAATCAGAGAGCAGTGTGTTATTTTCCGTATTTCAAAAAGCGTAAAATTAAAAGCTCTTCTGTGATTGGTCGATCCGTTTAGAATCTTACGGATTGATATCCGTTAGTTTATAAATTTACTACGACGCGTCGAAAATTTATAAATTTGCGAAAAAGTGGGCGTAAAATAATTCAATTCATCTCTCGTTTAGAATCCTGCGAATCTTTTTATTTTCCGGTGACATATATATTGATAATAAAATTCCGTAAAGTTTTAATAAAACCAACAGAGGGCGAGGCGCACCACTATCGTTCCCCGAGATCGCACAAATCTCGTTTTCGGATCTCGCAGTCGTGACAGAAAGTTGAGTCCGTCTGGGAAATTGTGCGCGGGCATTTCGCAACGAATCACTGACAAGGAAGTTACCTTCAGCTTCCGATTTGCATAATTCGTGAACCGTCCCATTTTTGAAAGCTGAACCTAAGCGCTCTTCCGCAATCATCTGTTTTCGTTCAACACTTGGTTTACTTTCCTTCTATCTGTAAAGCCCTTAGTACATTGACGCTTTCGTTAACGGCAGCGACGCGAAAAAACTGCATTATAATATTAATAATATAATAATAATAACACATCACACTCAGAGCCCCTAACTAGGAAGATCCTGTATCTAGGGTGCCCGAAACACACACAGAGACGAAAATCACACCCAGACCGGAAACAAACATCGATATTCATCATATCAATATTCGCCCCGCCCGGGAATCGAACCCGGGTGCCCACGTTTACTCAGTCCACATCACTGCCAACTGAGCCACGGAGCAGTCAAACTATTACTATAACTATAACAATAGAGTTATAATTATAACTATATTATAATTATAACTCTAGTATTACGCTAGACGAAATAAACGTAGGTATGAAAGATAATTTATTAACGGTAGATACATTTAACGTACAAATAATTTAATTTGCATGCAATGAGCGACCTTTTAGCTAAAAGCAATCTCTTCCAGGCAACCCACCTGGAACAGTCTGTAGATGGAAACATATTTAATAGGTCAAAGTATGCGATGCATTTGGTAGCAAAATGAAATTATAGATTCAAATATTATTTAAGTTTCGTCCTTGGGACTCTAGTCTCTTAAACTTACGATTATACTTCTATTCTATTTTATTCTACTATTACTCCATTACGATTGTGTCAAAAATTGCGAGCCTCATAACTTTGATCGATCATTATAGTATAGCAATAGAATATGAATAGCAAGCTATAGAATAATCTGGGATTTTTTTACCTCAATAGTGAAT
The DNA here is from genome assembly GCA_951802225.1 of Euspilapteryx auroguttella. NCBI lineage: Eukaryota > Metazoa > Arthropoda > Insecta > Lepidoptera > Gracillariidae > Euspilapteryx > Euspilapteryx auroguttella. The sequence goes on along the minus strand of OX637660.1, from coordinate 8,438,960 downwards.
CCTGTTTTATTAGACTAAATTGGAACGGGCGTAGGTAGTGCAACTGTCACTTAATATCAATCATTATTGACATTTATAATGTCAGTCGAACGTAATCATAACTTATCTTATTATGGAGCAGACTACCCCTTTTGGTCAATTCCAATCTGTTGCGATACTACTGCTATAGTTATAGCAAAATTGATTACGAGACTATAAAATGTGTATTTTCTTGCGATTAACGTACTGTTTCTACTCTACTTTTATTCGATAGTTACGTTTTGCGCGATGAGACTAAGAGCCCAGGTTTATATTCGCTGCCGCCTCCGAAAGCGTCAGTGGACTAGGGACCTAAATGGTAACGCAAATCCAAATTGTGTGTTACTATAATTTTCGTTACCCGTTTGTTTCGGAAACGTACAATTGTTGGCTGCTAGCTTTCCTTATTGAGATGTTTGCGGCAGTCGTAAAATCAAACAGCTTTTATTGCATGGGAATGAAGTTGTGCGAAACTCTCTAAATAAGCAATAAAATTTGAATCCAATGTGAATGTTTAATCCAGGAGTTATACAGTAAACCAATCAAATTGACTGATTTTCGATTAACGAATCACACTCAGAGCGTACAGTGGCAGATGTTCGCGTGCGCCCTGGACTGTAATACCAAGGAACAATAGCTTTTTTGCAATACAGAAACACCGAAAGTGTTACGCCGTCCAAGTCCGCCACTGTACTATAATAGAACCTATCTAGGGTGCCCGAAACAAACGCACTCAGACCCAGAAAAAAAACAGAGATCGATATTCAACATGGATATAAACAAGTCAAACTATTTTAATGTGTACATACTTTAACCTTATTTTAATTTGTACATACTTGTACCTTATTTTAATTTGACTCTCCGTTGCTCAGTTGGCAGTGATGTGGACTGAGACGCGGGTGCGATTCCCAGCGGGGCGAATATTGTTATCATGAATATCGATGTTTGTTTCCCGGTCTGGGTGTAATGTTCATATTTGTATATGTTTCGGGAACCCTGGATACAGGTTCTTTCTAGTTAGGGGCTTGAGTGTGATGTGTTATTTAATTAATTGAATATCAAACGCTCAAAAAAATGTTATCGCATACTCCTTTGATGAATTATAATCGTTAAAATAATAACTATTCACATTGGTTAATGGTCTTTCACCTCAATAAATCAAATCGGCAATCAGCGACCGTCAGACAGATTCTGACACGACACGACGCGTCAGGCACGACACGACGCGTCATTTATGTCATCACGCAGTTGGAACTGTATCTCTTGATTGCGTCATTGTGACATTCTGTCTGACTCATCTTCGCCTCTACTAGTTGGGGCTAAATTTCCATGCGATTGATAATTAAGAAACGCGTCCATACAAAAAGAGCAAACGGTTTTTCACTACATATTACTAATTTAGTTTTTTTACTACTTTTTTTACTAAATTACTTAACTAAAACTAAAAACTAGGTTGGTACTTTTCCTTTTTTTTAATTCGCTATAGATTCAGACTGACAGGCCCCTGAAATACAGAGATTTTGTGATTTCAAATTGGTCGGATAAAGTTGTTTGTTTTAAAAACTTATTCATATTCATTTATTTGTGCTTTCTTAACAAATTGTAGTTGTAATAAGTACTTTGACTTTCTAATAATACCTAATTAGAACTAAACCTATAACATACTTAATTAACAAAAATAAGTTATTTTAAAAAAAATATGCATAATAACTATTTTAAAAAAAGGAGAACGTATAAGATATTATATATATGGGCAGGTCATATAGCCCGCAGAACAGATGGCCGCTGGGGCCGAAAAGTTCTCGAGTGGAGACCACGGATCGGCAAGCGCAGCGTAGGACGTCCACCGACCAGATGGACGGATGATCTGCGCAAGGCTGCGGGTCCACGCTGGATGCAGGCCACCTGCGATCGGTACAGATGGAGAACCTTGAGGGAGGCCTATGTCCAGCAGTGGACGTCCTACGGCTGAAATGATGATGATGATGATAAGATATTGCATAAACCCTGATTATTTAATGCTGAAGCTATGGACATCAATCATTGTGATTGGCTAAGATAAAGGTAGTTAAAAGCGTTTTCCCTCGAAACGCAAATTTCATCAAAAAATTAGCTCTCTGTCCCTCGCAAGGTTGCGGTTAGGGGGCGACAGCATGCATGTTGCGGTTCTATTTTATTGAAACGTTGGAGGAGCAACAAGCGCGACGCTCCAGCGCGGCGTCTGGCTAGCGCTCCTAGCGCGACGCTATAGTGCCATCTGTTTGGCAGAGCCTTTCTACATATACTTTTACATGTAAATACATTTTAATCAAAAACACTTCCTTCCACTTTCACAACGAATTGATAGATAGGACTAACAAAAGACAATTGATAAGTAATAATAGTAAAGAACGCAGGCAGAGCGGCATCCCTTACAAAATCCCAAACGTAATCAATAACAAGAGTAATTCTTATCTCTTGCGTCATAAGGTCGTATATTGATAAAGAGGTCACGCAGAGAGCAGCTGACAGTACCTAACGGTGGGGTCACATCGTGACACTGTGGCATACACCCATCACCCATAGGATAGGAGAGCGGAGGGATACTATGGTAACTCGAGCATTGTAACGAGATTTAACAATACATTTAAATCAGTTAGTCAGAAAAATATAATTGATCTACGAACATAAATTATATTTTAGAGGTAAGATCCAGATAGACACTACCGCTCGTATTTACAGTGTCGAAAATTTCCTTAAATATTTTTACGTAAGATATATTATTACGTACGTAAAATTTAAAGACGATTACTTTGATAACCACCCTGGACTAACCGTTTAGAAACTATCTGTGAACCAAATGTATCACTTACAAAAGAAATTATAATAAATTATTCTCTACAAATTATAGGCGAGAAATTTTGGAAAAAACTATCAACACGATGAAATGAAATGAAATGAAAAATTTATTTATTTGCATGCTTTCTTATTCTAGAATACTGAAAAATGAATACAATACAATACGTACAGTGGCGGACACGGACGGCGTAACACTTCCGGTTTATCTGTATTGCAAAATAGGTCTTGTTCTTTAGTAATACAGTCTAGGGCTGATGAAACCATAGACAAATCTGTTACGGCCTTCTAGACCGCCACTGTACAGTGGCGGACACGATCGGCGTAACACTTCCGGTTTTTCTGTATTGCAAAATAGCCCTTGTTCTTTGGTAATACAGTCTAGGGCTGACGAAACCATAGACAAATCTGTTACGGCCTCCTAGTCCGTGACTGTACAATAAGCATTTTAACAACTTTGCTACTCAGGTATATCCTCGCATGAAAAAACAACGATAGTACCCCCCTAATTGTTACGTTACCAATGAAATGAGTTGTTATTGGCAAATTGTACCACCGTCTCCGGAGTTTCTCTCATTTTGGCGGGTTACATCGTCTTGCCTCATAAGTGTAGCTTCTTCGCCATTCCTGATCACGATTTCGCCTAATCAACACTATGGTAATGCTGGGCAAAGGGTAAGGAACACTCTCTCCCTTTCTGCCAAGTGTGAGACGGGCCTATCTATCTATACCAATATTTAAAGAGAAAAAAAAAATATTGTGTGTTTGCATTGAATAGGCACTGTATCTACTGGTTTGAAAGAATATGAAAAATAAAATAAATTAGAAATGATGACCAAGATTGAAAAATATGCTTCGGTGGTTTGGTCACTTAGAGCAAAAGGATGACAAGAGATTGACGAAAGAAATATACAGAGACAGAGCGGATGCGGAGGGCACGTTTGGAAGAGGTAGGCCAGGGAGAGGAAAGGCCGCGTGAAGAGTTCAGAGACGAAACCGACGTGCGTGTATGAAGAGGCTTATGACTGTAGAAGCAAAAGAAGTGTGTCAGGATCGTAGCAAGTGCAAGTCTCTGCCTACCCCGATGCGATACAGGTGTGACGTTATGATGTATGTACGTAAGTATCTACTGAATAGATTTGAAACATTATTTCACTGTTGGGAACTTGTTGGGAAGCTATACTATCCACAGATGGTTATAGGCTATACTCGTAGAATATTCTCAAAAATTTTGAAAGCCAGTCGGTACAAAGTTTGCCGTGTCAGCTTGTACTTTTACATCATTGTCAGCTAGTATCATTATTTCAATAATAATATACGTACTTACGTACCTATCACACTCAGAGCTCTTAACTAGGTTGAACCTGTATCTAGGGTGTTCGAAACAAAAACAAAGATGAAAAATTTGACCCAGTCCTGGAAACTAACATCGATATTCAACAATGTTCGCCCCGCCGGGAATCGAACCTAGTGCTACCGCGTCTCGCGTTAGCTTTATAAGACTAACAAATGAAAAATTTATGGTTTTCCGAGCAGGAAGGAAATAGCCATGCAGATTTCATCATACTTCCAAAGCCGTCTAATTTAAATAAACACTTCTTCCATACCATTTCACTCTCTATGACCTTATAGCCTTTTCTGGAAATTCCAGTTGTTACCACTACTTTATGAGTACTAACATAGTACCTACTATTAATACGAGGTGACAAGAAGCCTAGGGCTGGGAAAACGGAGACTTTCTATATACTCGTAGGTGTGTTGTGTAGTCCTATTATTTAAAAAAGGGCACATAGGCTCTAAGAAAGGCACATTTGGTGGAATATGCTTTTCGTTAATATAAAGTAAAAACTCAATATAGATAAAACCTTACATGAACAACCAGGAGTTCCTCATAAGGGGCGAACGGGTGCGATACTAGCGCCACTTCGATAAATAACTAATATCTTCTAAACCTGAGTTCTAAACCATGACCGAAATAAAAAATATGCGTCAATGACGCCCTAAAAAATCTTGCTTATAATTTTTAAGGCTCTGTTGTGTAGCTTTTAGAATAAAGATCTTAGAAATATTCGTTTGTTAAACTAAAAATGGTCACTTTAGGCAACAAACGAATATTTCTAAGATCATTATCCTGAAAGCTACACAACAGAGCCTTTAAAATTCTAAGCAAGATTATCTAGGGCGTCATTGACGCATATTTTTGATTTCGGCCCTGGTTTAGAGGATATTAATAATTTATCGAAGTGGCGCTAGGATTGCACCCCTTCTCTCCTTCAAAGTTAAAATTAAAATGTTTTCCAGATCGCTTTTGCGTCCTAAAAACTAAGTTCCGATTCACCAGGTGCTTAAGAGCCAGTTTACAGCGATGCTAGCGCCATTCTCGAAAAAAATATTATATCTTCTAAACTAAGGCAAATATCAAAAATGTGGCACAGTATGATTCTAGATAATCTTGTTTAGTATTTTTTTGAGCACATTAACTAAAAAGAACAAAATAATTTTCCGATTGTTGCTAAAAGTGGCTACTTTTAGTAACACTTTGTAGCTTTCTTTGCTCTTTAACTTAAAAGCTAAACAACAGTGCCCTAAAAATACTAGACTACATTATCTAGTGTCATACTGTATCACATTTTTGATATTTGCCTTTGTTTAGAAGATACTAATTTTTTTCGAGAATGGCGCTAGCATCGCTATAAACTGGCTCTTAAGAGGCGAATGGGTGCGATACCAGCGCTTTATCAACTAGGATAATGATCTTAGAAAATATTATTTTGCTGCCTAAAGTGGCCACTTTTAGTTCCATAAAAGAACTAAGATCGTTATCCTAAAAGCTGCACAACAGATCCTTTAAAATTCTAAACAAGATTATCTAGGGCGTCATTGACGCATATTTTTAATCTCGGCCATGGTCTAGAAGATCGCATCCGTTCGCCCCTTCAAAGTTAAAATTAAAATGTTTTCCAGATCACTTGTGCTTCCTAAAAACTAAGTGCCGACTAGGTGCCGACTCACCAAGTGCTTAAAGTTAATCTAACATCGACTGCATTGTAAACCATCTAGTTGCTCAAGCCTGTCATTGTTTTGGGGATCTTATTTAGTACTTTAATTTGGAAACAATTGGCGTTATACAATTTAAAACTCGATTTGATGAGTTCTTCTGCTTACAATGAGAGGTAAGGTAATGACTTGCAAAATTTGTGAATTACTTGCAAAATTAAGTAGCAGATGGTTTTATTTTCACAGACTATATTACAGTGTATATTACAAGTTTTTAAACCCTATTACACCTTGTTTATCGTGTCCAAAACGAAATTGCACTCTTTCCATAACAGTAAATAACACAACACACTCAGAGCCCCTAACTAGGAAGAACCTGTATCTAGGGTGCCCGAAACATCAGAGACGAACATAACAACCAGACCGGAGACAAACATCGATATTCATCATAACAATGCTCGCCTCGCCGGGAATCGAACCCAGGTGAAAATGCTTCTCAGTCCACACACTGCCAACTGAGCTACGAAGCAGTCAAATGCCTGCGTCGGAAAAGGAAGATACGTACAAATTAATTTCATCTTTCTCTCAGCGGGTTTAGCGTCCGTCGTTGAAAAACTTGTACAATGATACTGAGATCGCCAACCTGCCTGCCATGCCAAGCGTGCCAATTACGTGAAAAATCTCCCAAAATGTTTCTACTTTCATTGTTTAATGAATATATTTCGTTTGTTATCTTCTTTCTTTACTTGTGGCCATCGGAGGAAAAAGGATGTGCCTAAAAGTGGACGTTTTTCGACTAAGACATTGATTTAACATACTTAAAAAAATTAGTGTAGCAGTTTGATGATGATAGTATGAACTTTAATGTAACACTGTCGTAATTGAATAAGGCAAACATTTTATACAAAAAAAAGAGGACAAGCTAATGTATTTAGGAAATGATTACACGATCATTGAAGGGTCAAGGTGCCAGTAGATGACCACCGATAATAATTTAACTATCAACATTAAGGTAATGTACCTCGAAATTGATCATATGAGAAACACATTTTTATGAGGCAACACTAGTTTAATGTTTTAATTTTTTTTTACATTTGGCGTAACATCGCACTCTCAGTTTAAGTAAAAGTTAACATGTCATAACTTAACCCTAATTAGTTAAAGACAAGGCCATCTTTAATTACGTTGCTTACGCCCAAATACTTGAATCTATCGTTTAGAATAAGGTCGTGAACTTAAAGTAATGCTGTCAATCAAAATCTTACTTAAATCTATTTGTTTTTAGAATTGTACCACATCATTACACATGGTAGCCTAAAAGAAATCGCTTTTAGTGATAAGGCCGCCTATTGGCGTTTTCTTATTAATTTTTTTCCTGCATTGTGTTATTAATTATTACTTGTTTTTAACCGACCGAAAAAGTAGGTTATCATATTCACCTGTATGTTTGTCCGCAATTATCTCGCGTTTGGCTAAACCAATTTTAATGCGGTTTGCAGGAGAAGGTTTCAATACCTATTTACCCGACTTAGAAAAAAAGGAAGTGCTTAGTTGATGTTTGTGTCAGTTTATACAGGGGGGTTCCCGTTTTGTAAAATAAATTTTTACCGTTTATATTATAACATCTATTCATAATTCTTATACGATACCTATAAAATATATATATTTTTCATAGGTATCGTATAACTTTTATATTAATTATACGACACCTATTACTAACTAGATATCTAATATTAACTTCCTACTTATTTCAAAAACATTATTGAATGGAGAAAGCTCGAATGAACCAACTCACAATATAAATACGCATGCCCATTCAATAGCAAAATTAAGTACCTACACATACCCCACAATTACCTACTAACAATAACTGTATTTACAATTATCCTCAGATAATTAATAACACATCTTAAGGGCTTACACGGTCCGAAAATAGCGCCACTCTCGATAAATAATTAATATCTTCTAAACCATGGAAAGCTACACAACAGGGCCTTGAAAATTCTCAGCAAGATTATCTAGGGAGCCAAACACGCAATTTTTTTGATTTCAGCCATGGTTAAGAAAATAATAATTATTTATCGTAAGTGGCGCTAGTTTCGCACCGTGTAAGCCCTGGATCTGTCTAGTAAAACATATCAGCATCCTCCGGCTGTTGACTGACAGAATGGACAGTCCACTGCTAAAGCATTGGGTAGCAGTCCATATATGTAAATAATTTTTCAAGTTTTTAAAGTATAATTATGTGTGTTTTTAGATTAAGATATGGTTGTATATTCAACTGAAATAAACGATTATTATTATTATTATTATATCTACTTAATTCTTATTTTAAGTAATTGTGAGTGACAGTGTAGTGGTTGCGTAATTTTCTATGACCATTGGGTTGATTATCTTTATTTTAATTTAAAATTATAATAACATTATCATGACCGGATTCAGTAACCATTGCTTATTTTAGAGGACCACAATAGAACAAACCCTTTTTTTTAGGCGTCGAAACTCCTGACGAGTACCCTGCAGCCCTGGGGGAGCCACAGGGTTATGTAGGGTTCGCACCCACTGAAACCCCGCCGATGTCCACCTCGGCTGTTGGAAGGGGGTCATGGGAGATCTTTCGATCTTTATGTTCAACTCCGCGACCCCAAGAGAGAACAAGCCCTAGTAAAATCAGCAATAAAACCGACTCTATTTTAGCAGTTTTAATGAAAATGCTATAGGGTAAACTATCGGTAATCGAAGAAGGAAAACTACAATTTTGAGGGGTACAAAAGGGCAATTTTAAAAATATTGCACCCATGAACACTAGGGTTTAACTGTCAAAAATTTCTCATATAAAAATCTAAAGGTAATTGACGTTTATTTTTAACCGATTTCAAAAAAGGAGGTTATCAGTTTGACCTGTATGTATGTATGTTTGTATGAATGTTTGTCCGCGATTATCTCGCGTTTGGCTGAACCGATTTTGAGGCGGTTTTCAGATAAGTATTTGTTACATTCAGGAGAAGGTTTTAGTACATATTTAAGCCGACTTCAAAAAAGAAGAAGTGCTCAGTTAATGTATTGTCAGTTTATTGAAGGCGGGTTCCTTTTTTTTTTTAAATAAATTACTAACGGATCAAGATCTCTTTAAAGAACCAAGAACCTAAAGCAAATTCAGATCAAACTCTATTTCCAGGAACGTTTTTATTACCAAACTAAGGCTAAGATTGGCAACCACTATTCATTGTTTAAATTTGTCGGTTTGCCCGCTATCTCCTCCATTGTGGGTGTTTGCAGCAATTTTATGGTCCGATTCTCTGCAACGCTCGTGAAAACAATAAAGTGTTTCGATTAACGTCATTTGCGGTGTGGAAAGGTGATGTTAGTTGTAATTAATTGAATGATGGCGTCACTGATCGGCTTTAGGATCACTAATTAGGGTTTAAAATATACTGCTTAGTATACTGGGTGTTTCTGACAATGTGGTAATAAATCAAAGGCAGGGCTTCAGCTCACCAAACCTAACAATTTCCCCAAAGCAACATGGGTCGAAAACTCAAAACAATAATCAGCTGTCCCGTACATTGACCTCAACAGCTGATCGAACCAATGTATGGAACAGCTGTTATTTTTTTTTAGAGATTTCGACACATGTTGCTTTGATAAAAATGTTAGTTATGGTGGGCAGAAGCCTTCCTTTGATTTATTACCGCCTTGTCAGAAACACACGGTATATCCACACTCAATATTTTATATGCTAAAGTTACTTGATCTGTGTGTGGAACCCATGTGGAACCCGGCTGAATTATGGTCGGTGGGTAGCATATGATCACGAGATGAACAGAACATGTGATACTTTTTATAGATATGTTACTCAGGAACTATTTTTCTAAGTACTGTTCACACTATAAAATAAGTAATTCAGTAAAAATACGTGATAAGGAAATGCTACCTCCTAATTCTAAAAATTGCTAAAGTTATTCTTCATTGCAAGGCTAAAAAATACTATAATTATAGTAACTAACGAGTGTACAATAAAAAAGTTATTACCATAAAAAATATATATTTAGGTAATCTAAAGCCTATTCTGATTTATGGCCGAAAATTCACACTTGATGATCAAAATAAAACAATCAAGATTCGACCTTGGTACCCCATTGTTAAAGCCCAATTACGGTTGCAGGTTGACCTCTAGGATTTTATAATATAGCATTGTTTTTCTTCGATAACGCGATACTATTCGGAAGTCGAACGGAAATTAGAATAGATGATTCTGACATTGAACTAGTACCTTTAGTGTACAGTACAATGTACGCATGGTGTCAAAAATGTCCTTAGAAATTCTAACTAGATTATATAGAATATTTCTCATAAACACAAAAATCTATTTTTTCCCGTTCCCATGGGAATTTCGTGAAAATATTCCTTAGTGCTCCCCTTGACTCCCCAAGAAACCAACGTGCAAAATTTCAGCCCGCTACGCCCAGTAGTTTCGGCTCTGCGTTGGCTGTCAGTCAGTCATATCCGAAGCTCGTTAGATAGGCTGCTCATGGGAGGAACTGGCGGACCTGGCCCAAGACCGACAGCGATGGAAACGTCATCTGACGGACCCAGGCTCAACGGAGGTATCAATCAATCTATAGAAAAGCGTAAAAATTTAAAAGATTTACCAATTTTGCTTATCTTTCTCCCATAAGAACGTACAGTCTGGCAACGGTGTCTTGAAACGGAACCATTTTTATTTTAAGTTGGAAACCCTAAAAAAATAACTTATTTTAACGAAACAAAAAAAAAATTTTTTTTTTTACTTTTTATTTGGCCTAACCTTGGGCTTTATTGGTATTTTATCTAAAGAGAAAAGGAATAAAAATTACTCACTACTAACTCTACATCTACATACAAAGTGGCGCCTTCATGATTTTCAAATTTTTGTGCCAAGCTGTAGATTACTAGACATAGGGCACGTCAGTCAGTAACCCTCAAGGTGGTAATACATTAGACTTTAAACTGTAATTCAACTATTCATAGAATCAATTATTTCTATTTCCCATTTATCATACAAAACAAGCAATGATTGCCATTTAAGGAGAATACCTCATTTATTTATTTAAATTGTATAGTGTTCACATTCCCGCTTCGAGTTTCCACAAGAAAACAGCAGCTTTACATTATATAAAATGGTATAATATGGTTTAATATAATGTTATAATGTGGCAATGTTACCTCATTAACTCAATGTTTTTAACATCACTGTCATATAAAACGGAAGACTGGCTTTGATTCCCGGCGGGGGCGAACATTGCTATGTATTTGGACGTAATGGGATCCCCTTATTTTATGGTTTTTCATATTTTTGCTTCTTTTTTTTTGTTTGTGCGCACTTAACGGCCAAAGAACTGAACTGAATTGAATGTGTTTTGGGATTTGAAGAGTAATAATTCTCAATAAAAATGATACAAGTTTCATAAAAATCGATTCAGTAGTTAGGCGGAGACTAGGGAAAATGTGTAGCAGTTAAATTACAACTATCATGAAAAACTTCGATTTTATCAGTTACATCTAATTTTATTTTTAACTAGTCGACCCGGCGAACTTCGTACCGCGTAACCTGTTACTATTTTGTGCATGTATTATACTTATAAACCTTCCTCTTGAATCACTCTATCTATTAAAAAAAAACTGCATCAAAATCCGTTGCATAGTTTTAAAGATTAAAGCATACATAGGGACAGACGCGTAAAGCGACTTTGTTTTATACTATGTATTGATTGATTGATGATGATGTCTATAAAAAGCGTTTCAAATCCGAGACAAACACTAACATTTTAAATTACAGTAAAATTGGTGAGTTTATCTCAAAAATTTCTAATTCACAACCAAAAATCTAATAATCGAAAGCTTCTCCTTAACGGAATTGAAAGCTGACCCCGGGTCGCGGGAGCTTTTACCTCGAAGCCTCCACCGACCCGCGCCTGTTTATAGCAAACCACTCTAACTAGCCCAGCTCAATACGATCTCACTGTTATTTTAATGCAAACATAGGAAATAGGGAAACTATAAAGTCCGCGATTTCCGCAATACTAGCGCCAAAGTCGAAAAAGAAAAATAATTTTAACCATGGCCGAAATCAAAAATATGTTTCAATAATAATAATGATAACGCATCACACTCAGAGCCCCTAATTAGGAAGATCCTGTATCTAGGGTGCCCGAAACATATACAGAGACGAACATTACACCCAGACCGGAAACAAACATCGATATTCATCATACCGATGTTCGCCCCGCCCGGAATCGAACCCAGGTGCACACGCTTACTCAGTCCACATCACTGCCAACTGAGCTACGGAGCAGTCAACTATGCCCTAGACAAGCTTGCTTAGATTTTTTTAAGATACTGTTTCAGCTTTCAGGTTCAAAATCTAAGGCACACACTGTTTGTTGCCTAAAGTTCTTAATCCTGAAAGGTGCAACTCGTCACAGCTTTACAAATTTCACACCTATGATAATAGGCGAACAAACTTTATTAAAAGGGCAATGACGAGTCGGAACTACAATAACAGATATTTTAATAATTAATATTAGACAGTGACCAATTCGAACTGAATGTATGGTTTTTATAATTAGGTGCCAATTCGAAATTGTGACCAATTGAAACGAACCCAATATACCAAAACAATATAGAAAATCATAATCAGTTTAGCCGAAAAACATCCACTGCTGGACTTAGGCCTCCCCCTTAAATCGCTGGTCCAGTCCACAACGACCGGTCTTGAGCGACCCTCACCCTCAATATGTTAGATATTTATTGCATAATAAATTAAAAAATAATGTCGATAATAATCACACTAAACAGTGCGAGTATTCGAGTTACGCGAGATTACGACTCGATTACTGCATCGAGTAATGAGCCGCAATTAGTCGATTCGGAATCGGTTTCGAAGCGACTCCCGCGCATCTCTGGTCAGTGAAAGTATTGAGTGGTTTATGTTAAAAGAACCAGCGTTTCAAATATCTCAAGAAATAAAAAAAAAATTGGTATATCAGTTTAAAATGATTTAAGAATAAAATAAAAAACTCCCTGTCATTTTTGACAACACTGTAGACGGTAATTTTCAGGACTGAAGTCTTTGAATGATATACGACTCCAATATATTATTAAAAAAATACATTTATCGCACATTGGCCTCATGGTTTTTAACTCTGATTGTGCACATTATTATTAAGTTTATTTTTTACAAACACTTTCGATGGACCTCAAGTGAGCGGTTATTTTTTTCTTTGTTTCAGTCTTGTATAACTATGCCTTTTTTTTTTGTAACGAGGGGAAAATGTATAACTATGCCTACAGCTTGTAAACTTGTTCGATATGATAAAAAATCAATCGTGTATTTAGTATCTAAAATCTGTAAATGGACACCTATTCTTATAGTAGGAAGGAGGGTGCAGAATGGGTCAGAGTTCTACTATAACAGGTCCCGCCACGTAACTTTAACTCTAAGTAAAATAAGGAGGGGATTACTGCGCATGTGTACAAAATAAACGAACGAACAGAACGACTGTAAAATAAGGGGACGAATAGTATCATTGCGTGGACGCAGCACGATTAAAATAGCCACTAGAGCGCTCGCGCGCGAGGCACAGCCCGCCCCACCCCCTGTCATTTCCTATGACACCTGATTTTTTATTTCTGCGCATTCAAGGTATTCCATTCCCTACTGTTTGATTGCTTAACGGCCTAAATTTTTTTAGAAAACGATAAATCGCTCTCCGCATGACTTGGGCCAAGCATCAGTCGATGATCTTCTGCGCGGGCGCACGCGAGTCGGGAAAGCGACTCGCCTAGCTTCTGCAATCTAATCTTCACAGTATGGAAGGAACGGTGAACCTATGGAATTGAGGACTTAGTATTTGATAACAAATTGTACGTCATTATCAATCAATATGTATTTAAACATATAAACATAATCTCACGGCTTTTATTCCCCGAATGGTTAGGTAAAAACACCGGCTCAAGAGCCGGACCCACGTTTAGCCGAGTTTATGCTTTTATTACCAACGTGACAAGGGGCCAGCTTGTCGCCGCAGTTATAACGACCACTACTGCGGCCGGGACCAGCGGCTTAACGTGCCTTCCGAAGCACGGAAATAATATGTATTTAAATGTATAAACTAAGGAACACCTTGTGGAGTGTAGGTTGTCTGGAAGAAGAAAAAAATGGTGATAATGCCGCTTAATGCCCTCTATATCTCCACTTATAAATTTCACTGTATTTCCATTATTTTCACGACCTGGTAAACATTGTGGAAGTTTTCTGAATGTGGACCGCTTATGATTTGTGGGGGATGCCTATGTCCTGTAGTAGACGTCTTTCGGCTTCAATTATGATGATGGTGATCATGATGATGTTATCTTGAAAACACGATACAACTAATGCTCATTCTTTCTTTTCTTTATTTTTTTGGTTTTCTTTTGATGTCCAGAAGTAGAAAAGTCATTGTAAAAGAATGCGTTGCACATTCCATTTCGCGCGCGCTTGAGCAAAGTAAATTTGTATGTACGTACCTATAATTTACCTGTCTATGATATTTCCATCTCTTCTAAGATCCAAACGAAGTTTAAACAAATTTCAATCGAATCAAGAATGATACCTATGAAATTCGCAGAAGAACCAAAGTCAACGACGTAGCAATACTTAACTGTCAATAGGCAGGGCACATATCTCGAGGAACAGATGGTTGCTGAGGCCAAAAAGTTCTCGAGTGTCGACCACGCACAGGCAGACGCAGGGTAGTCAAACAATCATAAGGTGCTTAGACGACCTGTCGAATATTGTTGGAGTACACCGGCTGAGGGTCGTTCAAGACCGGTCGGAGTGACGATCTGTGGGGGGGGCTATGTGCAGCAGTAGACTTCTTTTGGCTGAGATAATGATGGTAATGAAATGAATGTGGTTTTTTGGGTAGACGTGGTGGTCAATTAAAAATCTATCTATGAGAAACTATTTATCATAGCCTATTATATTATGTTGCTTGTTAATGGCCCGTCGATTCAAACAATCATCCATAGTAAAGTTTATAATAAATAAATAGCCCTAAGCGTACAATATCGAAGTTTAAATCTACATTGTGCGCATGAGTTATAGCACCGAAGATATTTAACAGGTTACCATGTGGTAACCATGGCAACGCATTGTTACTGTAATGAGGTAACTGAGACAGTGGTGCAGACTGAGCGAACGATTTATTTATCACAAAAATATTTAGTAAATAAAGCCTAACATATTACATTAATATTTACATTTTATTCATATTTCTAGTAGACTGTATAAAACTTAAAGCTGAAAAGCTTAGATAAAAAAAAAAACTCTCTTTACTAAGTTGAAAATAATTTTGTAACTTTTTATTTTACATTTTGGCTCAACCAAAAAAAAAACAAAATTGATACAATTTATTGTACTACTAGCTGTGCTCCGTAGATTAGATTAGATTAGATTCATTTATTTCACACTATCATATTCATATTACATACAAAGTTGTATAATAAAATGTCAAAGTATAATGTGATCGTCAAAATATTGTACAAAAATTATATAAAAAATAATAAGTAGTTACTTAATTATTTAAGTACTATGTAAACAATGTCAAATTTTTAAATGTATAATTGTATATAAAATGTCAAATACTAAATAATAATTTCAATTTACTTGAATTACATATTGTAACTGTCGAATACTCAAATTACACAAATAATATCCAATGTCAAACAAATTTATAGTTTAAAAAGTCATCTATACAATAATATTCATGTTCCAACAAAAGTTTTTTCAGTCGGCGACAAAACGCTTCGTCATTGATTTCCTCCTTCAGCTCAGTAGGCAGATGCTCATAATAGTGTGGCCCGATGACGCGCGGGTTGTGCGTAGCAAACACCGTGCGACGAGGCACTGCGGCCAGGCTCCCCGCTCCCAGCGCCCGCCCGCCGCACTCACGTCGTCGGAATGTACCTATATTTTTTCTGACATAAGTAATGATCTCGTAAAGATATACTGAGTAAAGGGTCATTACTCGATACTTTTTAAAAAGCGATCTACATGATTCGCGACTAGGTATACCCTCTAAAGTTCTAATGGCGCGTTTTTGCATTATAAATGCACGATTTGAGTCTGTCGAATTACCCCATAATATGACACCGTAAGACAATATGGAATGAAAGTGCGCAAAGTAAGCTTGCCTAAGCACTGAACTGGAAACGAGCGGTTTTAATTTTCGCAGCGCATATGCGGCACTTCCTAATTTATCGCACAGTATATCAACATGTTGTTTCCAATTTAAATTAGAGTCCAGTGTGAGACCTAGGAACTTGCACGTTTGGGCTAGAGGGACAGGGCTAATCAGGCATGGTGGCGGTGGTCGTGTAACTCTAGGGCTAAAGATAATAAGATTAATGACCGCAGTAACCTGCGGTTAATAACGGAAAATAAATAGTGAATTCCAATAAGAATAAAAGATTTCCCTGCTCTTAAAAGCAGCCTATGTGTTTATCCAAGGTCTCACCTAACTCCATACCAAATTTCATTAAAATCCCTTAAGCCGTTTAGACGCGAAAAAGTATCAAACATACACACTTACAAACTTTAGCCTTTATAATATTAGTGTGATTTTAGTGTGATAATATCTGCACCAATTTATTTTGCTATCTGTAGAAAGCAAAATAAATTTGAAAGGACGACATGGCCAATTGCGAATTCGAGATTCGTGAGTTATTTACATGCCAAAGAGGGAAAGTAATTTCAGTGTCACTTTATTTTCATAAATTGCTGATTCGCCAGCATTTGTTCGTGTTCGCTAGCGTACCATTCGTTCGTTGTGTATAAACACACATGAGACGTAACTCGCGTGATGTCTAGCCGTATTGTCTTAGCTTGGGTCGAATTTTTTAACATGTTTTGTGGCACATGAGCAGATTCTTTAAGCTCACGTAAGTTTTAAGTTGACAATAAGATTCTGTGACCTCCTTTTTGAAACACACCATTTCCGTTTGTTTAAACAAAGCCGTGCAACTAAGCTTGGAATGATTTTTCGTTTATGGAATTATGGAAATATTCTGTTTTAAGGTTTCATTGTTACATAAACTTTGATCAATAAACACGTCAAAACATAGCAGGGCCGTGTTGTGGCGGCCTAGAAAACAAACCCCCTTTTCTAGGGTGGGTGTCGTAAAAGGCGATTAAGGGATCACCCTATGGATGGGCAACAGAAAAACTTAAGGTGGTAACTCTCGGTATGACGCGAAATTCAAATTTTAATCGCGTTTTTTATTTTTTTATGGCGTAATTTTTAATAAAGTGTTAATGAATTCGCGTGTGTAAAAAACCATCTCCCACATTGTAATACAACGTTTTTGGAAGACAGACCTACTGATTTTGTGTCTAAGGATAACTTGATTTTTGGCCTTTATGTCCTAAGACACAAAATCAGTAGGTCTGTCTACCCAAAATGTTGAATTACAATGTGGAAGAAGTGAGGATCTCTAATTTTTTGAAAATCTAATATAGCCTATGTCACTCGGGGATAGTGTAGCTTCCTACAAGTAAAATAATTGTTCAAATCGGTTCAGTATTTCCGGAGCCTATTCGTTACAAACTAACAAATCTTTCCTCTTTATAAAATTGGTATGGATGAATGCTTTTGCCAGCATAATTAAAAACCCGCAAAAAATAGAATTTCGCGGCGATCGCCAACCCGCCTGCCGAGCATGAAGATTACTTTATGTTACCTTTATGATTGAGAGGAGAAATGTAGTTGTGGGTATATAATGAATCTAAAATCTGCACATAAATCTTTAAATTATTTTTGCATGTAGTGTTATAGGAGCAACAGTTCACACCAGATTTTACTTGTTTTTTCTTTGAAAGTATGCTCTTTTATAAATAATCTTAATTTACTAAGTAAATAATGAAAATCGTTTACCTATCAATGACATAACACAGACAGAGAACGAGTCACTTCTTCACCACCTTACGAACTGCCGACGAAAACCGCTAGTTTTCACACACGACTAATCTGCGATCAGAGATTGAATCATGAAATTTCACTCTCGACGAGTCACAGCATTGTTTTAAATTCTCACGGCACACTTTAACCGACGGTTATTTTTTATTAGAACCCAACTGGCAGAGTCTTCCTAGGTCTTAGAGGTGCGAATTTTGCTGACAAACTTTATTATTGTTGAATCTCTGACCTTGACAGTGTTGTTCTAAATTCAACTCTATAGCTGTGGGGATAAATATTAAAATTCTAACAAAGGCTCTAAATCCTAGTAAAGAAAAACAAAATTGAGTTTGTTTGAATGTTAGATGAATTTACAATTGTTACCGTGAACTTTTTAACAGTTATATTATATGCTTAAAAGTACTAGGAAGCTGACGATGTAAAATTTGGTAGAAACAATAGTAAAAATATAGAAAGGTGCTAATTTGATTACATATAGCAGGTTATACTACCTGTCACGGTCCAGACTCACAAAGTTTCAGTCAGTCAACATCTTCGCCAACTACCACGGAGGCACACCTCGGACACTTCATAGAAAAAAGCGCGTTGCTTCGCGCACAGCCGAAACTCGTGTACGTGCAGGCGTATCATGCTTGTGTGAGTGAGATGAGACTTGCTGCTTGTACTGCGCGTCACTGAGGGTAACCGAGAGCTGGGTGCTTCACTTGCTCAGGGAGGCAGGGAGTGACCATACTGTTTGTAGTACTATTTATTATTACTGACGACGGAGGTGGCAACTATTAAAGTCGCACCTTGCACACGTTTCTATAGACGGATTACGAGAGCAATTAGCAAAAAACAGGTTAAAATATTCCTAGTCTCTTTAGACACAGTTATAAATGCCTCGTAATACTTAAACTTTTTGCAAAAGTATAGAATTCCATGGATTATTCTGCGTTAAACCATGTCAAGCACGCTATAAACAAATTATCTTTTTGTGTGTTGGTAAGGGGCACGAATATTCACATGGATATTATGCAAATAAATATTTTAGGTGCAAGTTTTTAGTTGCTGAATTGCACATGTGTTTTTTACTGTAAACAAGTTAGGAAAGTCAATTATAATTACTTGAATTATTAATTAATTTTTATTTACCTACAAAAATGTTACAGATCATTTATGGTCTTTTTATGAGTAACAAATTAACAAATTAATAAAAAGTTTAAGAGCATTTTTAACCGACTTCAAAAAAGGAGGTTATCAGTTTGACCTGTATGTATGTATGTTTGTCCGCGATTATCTCGCGTTTGACTGAACCGATTTTGATGCGGTTTTAAGATAAGTATTTGTTACATTCAGGAGAAGGTTTTAGTACCTATTTGAACCGACTTCGATAAAGAGGAAGTACTCAGTTGATGTATGTGTCAGTGTTTATTGAAGGCGGGTTCCATTTTTGTAAAAAATAAATTTATAGTAATTTGGCGTATGTCAATAAACTAAAAAACTAACCCTGTTATTCAAGGAAAGTTAAAGAGCATTTTAGTTATTTGACGTATGTCAATTTAGTTAGAATGGATGTCTCTTATTTATTATAGAATATAGAACAAACAGAGAAGAATAGCCTCCAGTAAAGTTACTTAAAATCAGCTTTATCTATATGAATAATACGGTTAGTTTGAAAAGGAACTCTCCGGTACATAGTGGGTCTATATATTTTTACAGTTTAAGTTGTATAAAATCTCTGTATATGTATCTACTCTTTAATAATTTTACTAAAGTTAGCATTACAGTTTTGTGTAGCGCCCATCTTTCGAAGTGCGTCGAAGATAATAACTATTTAGACTGGCCTCTAATTTAAGGTCCAGTTGAAATTATTTTCCTCTCAGTATCTTCGCCACGCCTCGCCAGATGTGCACTGAACCTAAGAGTTCACAAAAATTAATCCAGTTTAGTAGTTTTTAAACAAACGGATGTGGTAGCCAAAACAATAATGATTAGTATCTTCAAAGTACGGCGCGAGCCGGGCCGGTGGAAGACGCCGACCTTGCTTTCAGGCTTTACGCAACTAAGAAACGGATATTAAGTACCTAGTAACATCTACTTTATGTTATCTTTGGTTATTTCGTTTTTTATCTCCTTTTTTTATTTTTTTGTTAAAAAAAAACTTAACTGGGTTGAATGGGTACATCGTCATATCATCATCATGATTTGTTGAATAAACAAAGGAACACAAACAAAGTGTATTTTAAATTACATATTTAAAGTCCTATAAAGTTTCAGAAAAATTGGTGTGATGCCTTTCCCAGCAAAGACGATTTTAGTGTGTTTCTTATACATAAGATGCAATCGCATAAACTTAAAATAAGATTTTTTGATTTGTAACGTTTTTATTAATAGTAATAATAGTTTTCCTGTCTGAAATAATATGCAAAATAAAAGAAGTTTAAACTTAAAAAACAATTTATCCAAACGAATAGAATTAGAGCTTGAAATTTTTATCTATTCTAATTTTAGTAAATCGCAAAGTTTTATGTAACTCTCCTAAATTGATGAACAAAATAGAAAGGCATCAGTATCAGTACAGATTGACAACATTCCTGGATAATGATCGTCCGTGACAGATGGTCCGGCGCTTGCGCAAGCTAGCAACACTTTGATCAGAATCTGTGATCACTGATCATTTGATCACTGGTGGTCGAATTATTCCGAATCAGAATGTTGAATAGAATTATTGCTTACGATAAAAATCAATTTGATTCTTTGGGAATCAAAACTTTCACCGTTTTCTTATTTGATTGTGATATGCAAATTTTTGTTTTTGTGAACACAAATCTTTGTGGTTCGTATTAAATAATTGATTTGAAAAAAGAATTCAATTTACTAAATAATTAACAGCAGTAAAATTACCGTGACGATACTGGTACGGTAATTTTTCGTCCGACAATTATTTAGAAAATAAATTATATTTGGGCTTTCTTACACAGATTATGAAACGGGATATTTATGTCTTAGCCAATTGAATGGCCGTAATAGATAGAAAGTTTATTCAGGTGTTGATTGATCTTTAACTATTTAATTACAAGAATAAATAAAAAAACAATAACCAGAAAAGATAGCAAGATAATTAAATTTAATCTGGTTATTTTAATATTAATTTAATGATTTTAAGTCTGATTAATTTGATAAGATTATTTTCAATAAATAGTCTATTTATCTAACAAGTCTTTAATTTATTTGGCACGGCAAAGGGTTGAGAAGTAATCTAATAAAATTAAGTGACTGTAATGGTGAGCTGAAGGACTCACTTTAGAGCACAACTTATTAGAAATACTTTGTAGAATTTCAATTAACATTCAAAGAATTTAAGGACATCATCGTTAGTAGAACAATAAATTTTAATATCAAACAAGCTTGATAAATGCTTAAATTCTAATATTAAATCTCCAAACAATAGAATGTCACGGTGAATCATTCGATAATATTATATTGTTAGGGTAAAACGTCCTATTACCGCGGTAGTCAAAATCACGTCCTATTACGGCTCTATTTTATCTTTTGCAATTTATGATTCGTTGTGACTGTGTATGGTAATAGTGACTACATAGTGTCCAAGGGAAACTAACACGTAACTTATTACCCAGCACTCGTGCGTTTAAAATCATTTAAAATTCCTTAAATGAATTATTTTGTGTAACGTCACCGAAGCGAGAAGCTGTTTCATACAAACGCAGACTGACTCGCGGTAGAACATTGAATTTTCAGACTTCGTTTTTAGTTCAAACAAACACTTTAAGATTATGTAACTTTATTCGAATACTTTTTACATTCAAGTAGTCTTAGTTAATCAAGTTGATTTCTGTTTAAAATCAAATAAAATAAGTAAATATGAGTAAATAAAAGTCCGCCGTGATAGGAAGGCTATTTGAGGGCACCGCCTATTACGGAGGGTACCATCGCTAATAGGAAAAACGCAGTGTCGGTAATTTATAAATTTAGTGGTATAATAAATACAATTTATGAACATTTCGTTATTTAAGTGTAATTTTCATTAGTTCTCAAGTATAAAACCAATTTTGGAGTTACATGTTTTTTAAATAGAATTTTTGTTTTTGACGCTTAAAGTTGACAGTAAAATTTAAGTTTTTTAGAATACTATGAAACCAAACGTATGAGTTTTAATGAAGAAAAATAGTGTAATACAATGATTACTTATGATTTGAGAGTTTTATGGTAAAGTCAGAGTGCTCTTATTTGTAAGTAATAACTTACATTACCGAAACATCTTTACATTATATTTCAGAATAAGGATATAAAAACTCATTAGATATTTTAGTACCTACCATATTAGGCTGTAAGGAATCCTAACACGGTGTATGGAAATTACAGAGCTAACAATTTAACCGTATTATTCATAAAGATACCGTACATTTTAAAAAAGCTTTACTGCAGGTATACTTATTTGGTTTGTTGTATGGTAAATACGTGACATTTTGTCTAAATTGACATACGTCAAATAACTAAAATGCACTTTAACTTTTTATGAATAATAAGGTAAGTAAGTAAATAATTAAAAAACTTACACAAAAATGTATACTAAGGTTAGGTTTATCGTATTTTTCCATCAATATAATAATTTCTTATAGATTTTACTGCAACTTTGACACACCATACAAAACTGATTATGATTCGTTGGTTATTTTATTTATTATTGTATTTTGGTTTACTGTTTTGTTGTTGTTTTTTTTGTGTTCCATTTTATTGTATGTTTGTGCCAACATTGTTGTAAAAAAATGTATCTTTTTTTTTTAACTTTCTCCGTTTGGGTAGAATTTCATTTTCCATCTTTTTTTACCGTTTAACTAAACCTTTAATGACTGCACCCCACTGCTTTGCCAGGTAAATTTTCCTTAAAATATGTTTTATTTGTAAGGTTTCATTAAAATCTATTTCGTAGTTTTTACGTGAAAGAGTTCCAGACATCCTTTATTACAAACTTTGTCGATTATAATATTAGTAGAATTATTAAAACCCTCGTCCGGGCCTTTCTCAAATTAAAGTTGGAGAAAAACGAACAGCAATTGCTTTATAACGAGGTTAAGGAGGTTATCAATTCGACCTGTATGTTTGTATGCATGTTTGTCCACGATTATTTCGATTTTGTCAAAACCGAATTTCACAAAAGTATTTTTTAAATTCAGAAGAGGGGTTTTAGTAGCTATTTTTAACCGATTTTAGAAAAGAGTAAGTTCTCAGTTTAGGTTTGTATCAGTTTATTGATTAAGGTTTTGGGTACACGTCCCGGGACCTTATTAATATGTCTTTTCCATCCGTCCGTCTGTCTGTCTGCCAAGGGCACTAATTTCCGAAACGGCTCGATTAATTTAAATAAAAAAATTCACGATATTTAATTTGTTGTCCAAAGAATACTAACAAATAAAAAAATATTAAATACTTCAAAAAATTATGGAAATTTAGAGAAAAATGCAAAGATTGTGCCAAAATCTTCCTTTTTTGAACAAACTTTTGTCACGCCTCTACTGAGATTATTATTTAATGTCTGTTGACCAGGTCAACAGACATTAAATAATGATCATTTGTAACTTCACTTAATATAGATTAACAACAAATGTTAAAAATTATGGCAATAAGATAGCCAAATTTGCACAAATTACGCTTTTATGGGTATAACCTGCTCACATAAAGAAACGATCTCAAAATGGCGGTCGTTGTATGGGCTGTCTCTCTTCTCAACTCTTCCCTCATACGCGAGATAGCATTCGTTCGGCCGCCATTTTCAAATCGTTTCTTAATCAGCGCGGCTTATAAAAAAAAATTCGTTCCCATATTTAATTTATTCCGTTCCGTTGTGCACAGAGATGGGAGAACGTTGAACGATGCCGAAAATTAATTGATTGATTGTTGTTTTGTTATTCGCCCGTTCAGGTCAGGCAAAGGAACATAGTAGCCCATACAGCCAAATATTCATTATTCGTGTTTCCTAAACTAATTATATTACTAGAAACTTCTTAGCGCGAGGCCATTTATTAAATAGTTGATACACAAAATATTATCAAAATAGCCCCTTACTATGAAGAACCTGTATTTATGTACAGTGCCAGTAACAATTACAGCAATTGCATACCATTTTCTGATTGCACGGAACCATGAGCTGAGATGAAAATGTTTCATCGTGCGTGTGTTATCATCCCATACTCCGTAATAGGCTGTGCTTACCGCCGTAATGGGCTTCAAACTTTTTTTTGCCGCTGTAATAGGAATCCTGAATTGTCAGAAAAAATATTTATTTAAAATTAATTATCACTCTAAAATAAATAAAACGACATCTGAAATAGAAAATATAATTATCATGAGTGTCAAAAAAAAATTCAAATATCTGCTAAAATATTAAGAAATGCTTAATTTCTTACCCTACTTTAAAATGTCGTCAAAACGCGCCGTAATAGGGCATGTTACCCTATACAAATTTATTATGTGATCAGATTTACTGATACTTTATGATATTGACAAAATAATTATGTTCAAGAAGGTGTATCTATTATTCTTTTATAAAAATTTATATTCGTGGTTCAGTTGGAAGTGAAGTTGACTATATCATAGGAGTTCCGGATTCAGTTTCCGGCTGGAGCGAACTATGTTATAATACATATCGATGCTTGTTTTCCAGGTATAGATTTTTATGTTCAATCTCCTGCCACTGTAGCAAAGTTGCAGTCAAAAGTATTAATTTTTCAATGCCGAATGAATTTATTTTAAATTTGTCCATAGTTTAATTTAAATTATATTATTAACTTATTTTTTTAATAAATGTTACAAACAGCACAAATTTTAACTAGTTTTTTTTTTGTAATTTAATACATGTTTTTATTACTTTTATGTCTTTGTTACAATTAATTTTTTTGTTATTACCAAGACATTGTCTCAGCGCCTAGATTACTTAACTCAGACGTACTGTGACTGTCATAAAAATAAATCTTTTAGAATATTATTCTATTTTAGTCTCAAATATTATTCTCATACACGTTACAGAGCTTGCCCAATCCAATCACCCAAACACAGACTGTGTTTTACCGTTTAAGACATTTGGCGGTTTACCCACCGGCTAAGACGTGTGGTTAGACCTAATACGCCGTCCGACCTTGCCATTCTACCACGTGGGAACCACATTTTATCAGTAACATCTGAATTTATTAATGATCGGTACTATTGAGCGCATTATGTTCAATGTTACTATCGATTAAGAGCCAGTTTACAGCGATGCTAGCGCTATTCGCGAAAAAAATAAAAACTTCGAAACAAAGGCAAATATCGAAAATATTGTGGCACAGTATGACACAGGCTGCATTATCTACAGCCTGGTACTTTTGGGTACTGTTGTTGTTATAGCTTTCAATTAAAAACCAAAGTAAGCTACAAAGTGTTGCTAAAAGTGGCCACTCCTTCTAGTTAGGACTACTTTACTGTGCTCAAAAAATACTAAGCAAGATTATCTAGTGTCATACCGTGCCACATTTTTAATATTTGCCTTAGTTTAGAAGATATAATTATTTTTCGAGAATGGCGCTAGCATCGCGGTAAACTGGCTGTTAATAATGTTAAAGAAAAATAAGTGCTATGAACGCGTTGATGTCTTTTGTATTGGGCGCGCGTTGATATCTTTTGAATACAGCTGCTTAAAGATTAGAAACATAATATTTTGGAACAAAGCTCTGCGAGGCGTGAGAAAGATTATTAATAAATAATGTTTTAATATTATCAGTCCTAGACATAATTATACTAATTAACACAATGCTGTCGGTTTGTTTGTCTAACCCTAGGCTGAGGTCGCGCTTGTGAAGTTTTTTCATAATAATAACAATGAACATGCATTAACGCCTTTGTTTTTTTCTGAGTTTATATATAATTTTACAATTAGGATATTTTAATATAAAAAATTACTGTTTTAATATGGTTTATATATGGTAAGCAGTAGAAAAAACGCGAAAAAGTAAACATAATATTTAGGAGACGATTGCATCCAGTTCAATTTAAGTCCAGTGATAAGGACAATTTTTGCAATAATATGGGGATGTCTAGGGTCCCGGAAACGGATACAAAAACTCTTAGATCCGGAAACATAGCTATATTCATTATTTATAAACAAAAAACCTTTTAAAATAGGCCTGCATCTTAAACGGAGATGGTCAAATACTCTGTGGCAACTAATAAAAAAAAACTTATTTTAAAACATTTGATTTCTCACAAAAATCACGTTGTGGTTGTTTTCGGTTGGACAGGACATTGCAGGCTTGAATCACCTGATTGTCCAAAAAGTAAGATGATTCCGTGTTTCGATAGGCACGTTAAGCCGTTGGTCCCGGCCGCAGTAGTGGTCGTTATAACCGCGGCGACAAGCTGGTCCCTTGACACGTCGGTAATAAAATATAAACTCGGCTAAACGTCGGTCCGGCTCTTGAGCTGGTGCCTCTGCCAAACCCTTCGGGGAATAAAAGGCGTGAGATTCTGTTATGTTACTTCAAACATAGAACATCTAAATTGGACAATTTAAAATACAAGCACTAACAGTCAACTAGTACCTAGATGTAATCACTTTATCGCAAGCGCCGCCGCTCCGTCACACAACTTATTACAAAACAGTCCCATTTCGTTCACACCATACTGGGTGATCAAGATGTTACCTTTACTTGTCCGCAGTGTAATCAGACTCATTGTTGCCAAAGTTGGTAACGATTTGGTAACAATCGGTGAAAGTTTATGGCATGTTTTGTTTTATTAGATGTGGTTTAGTTTGAATGATTAATTAGGTTACTAATTACGAGTATGTCATATTGAATACAAAGGAGTTTCTCGTTTTGATTGTAGTAAAGCTTTTGATGAAAGTTTGCCGTGCTTGTTGAGTAAGATGAGACGCGAGACGCTGCTTTATTGGTACTGAGCGGTAACTGAAAGGTAACCGAGACCGGAGGAGCCGCACTTGCTGAGGGAGGCAGGCACTGTATGTAGTACTATTTATAATACTGTGCCTTTACTATGGCATGAAATTACCGTTTCATACTTGAGAAAAATTGGTAAAAAGGAAAACTTTCTTCAACCTATGAGTAAACTCAACAATGAGATTACTAAGAGTCTCTCGTAATCTCAAAGCTAAAGCTAGACTTAGGCCTGCAGACACCTTTTTTTATCTAGAACTAACCACAGTGATACGCTCCTAACCTAAATAACACCCGCAGTGTCGACAATGCATTCTCACGTCCGACATTTTTAATTGTTCGCGTTATATAAGTTGGTGAGTTTATCAGTGTTTCGGATATTTTTTGAGTAATTTTGGGGTTTTAGTCAATCTTTAATTACTCTGACCGACCAAGTTTAGGGGCCTGCGACGTTCTTTGGACACTATTTTACGGCCATCTTGGGTGGATAATTTTCTGGCCTCATCGGTGTATTGTATATTAAGTGCTTCCCTGGCTCAGTTGGCAGAGATGTGACCCGGGAGCACCAGGTTCGATTCTCGGCGGGGCGAACAATATGTTATTATGAATATCTATCAAATCAGAAAACAATAGATTAGATTCATTTATTTCACACTACCATATTCATATTACATACAAAGTTACATATAAAATGTCAAAGTATAATGTGATCTTCAAAATAGTGTACAAAAATTACATAAAAAATATTCTACAGGAGCACAGATCAGCTCGTATAGCAAAACACACGAGCCAGACCGCATCCTCCCGCGACTATTAAAGTATTTATATAAATTAATAAAGTAAGTATTTAAATGTTGTTTTTAAACATTGAACTTTCGTCGCAATGCTTAAGTAGTTTTAAAAATATTGAAGAACACTTAAACAAGGCCGATGAAGACACGACCTGAAAGGTCTTTTGTTAAACAAAATAAAATGCAAAATTACACTGGTTGACATTATGCTGTAATTCTATGCAATATCTAAAAATTTTCATTGTTAGGAATATTTTTCGTGGTTTTGAAATGTTTTAAGTATTTCCTTACTCAAATGCTTTGAAAGGCTTGCAATTAACCAACTTGACATTATTAAAAAAAAATCTTAATTATTATTATTTATTGCAAAAGTGGCTTTATTTCTTAGAGCAATTTTGTTCAGGCAACCCATATGCTTTTGTGAAAATAAAAGTGAAATCTTAGGGACCTAATGAATCTATGTACTACATAAACTGAAAATTAAACATAAATTCCCAAGTTCAAAGATCAAATAAAAATGAAAATTCTCTACTATTTAGGTAGATAATAATTTTAAATCTCTTCCGTTTAAAGTCTGGGTTTGATTGCGTTGCGATCCATCGAACGTTGTTATGATGGATCGATCGTATCTATAACATCGATTTTTTTTCCCAAGTTGGCTGTAAATCAATACATGGTATAAAACAAAGTCGCTGTCCGGGTAGTCTGTCGCTATATATGCTTAAATCTTTAAAACTATGCAAAGGATTTTGATGAGGTTTTTTAAATAGATAGAGTGACTTAAGAGGAAGGTTTATAGGTACAATACATGCACAAAATAGTAATAGGTTAGGCGGTACGAAGTTCGCCGGGTCGACTAGTATTTGTATATGTAGATAACGGGCGCCCTACATAAACTATTCTACATAGTTAGGAGCTCTAAGTATAATGCGTTAATATTAAATATTACTTAAAGCAATACATATTACAGAAGTATAAAACATAAAAATTACCTTAATTTTATTATAATACACTTAACGCAGCCGTGTTGCAACCTCAATACAAATCGTATAATCAGGTATCGAGCATTATTGCGGTATTCACGATCGGTTTAATTTTTAGGATTCCATAACCAGTGTATTAAAATTATTATTATTAATATTATAAAAAAAAGGGTTATTGCTCAATTTATTATGTGTCAAATTGCTAATATACTTTAAAATCAATCAATAGGAAAAAAAAGATAAAGAACAAAGAAAAGAAAGGGACACGTGGATACAGAGGGGGAGGTCTTTTCCCAACAGTGAGACACAAATTAGGCTCTATAAAAAAAAATTACACTTTAGGTTCTATAGCAGTATTTTCAGTTCAAAATCTTGAAATAATAAGAATATATTAAATCTAGTTAAGAATAATATATTAATGTTAACATTGTATTAAAAAATATCTTTGAAATGTTAGTAGGTATGTAATATTATCTGCTATTTTTGCATAAAAAGAGGTATTTTATATGGCTCTCTCATACAAATAAATTAATTTGCAACCCAATTTTTTTTAGAGAACATTAACATAATCCCACGCCTATATTCCCCGAAAGGGTAGAAAGAGGCACCAGTGCAAATCAAATAAAATAAATCTTTATTCAATATAGGATACAAGATATCACTTATTGAAAGTCAATTAGACTACTTAAAATCTAATCGCTATTGATACCTTATTTGGTAAAGTATCCTATACTGTAAGAGGCGAGGTAGTTCAGGGTGCCCACCAATTGGCTCAGGCAAACAAATGTTTGGATTGCCTTACGACAATAGTCGCCTGAAGAGGCCCCCAAACGAGCCCCCCTCTGTCAAATGATTCTACTCCCTTTCGCAATGATTTTACAGCGTAGAGAAGAAAGGGGTAACAAACTCTACTTTACAATTTATCTCTCTCTTTTTTTTTTTGTGATATTACAATTACAATACAATTAGGTAACAATACAATGAACATTATACAGATTAATAAAAATGAAAGTACATGAAATAATGAAAATATCTTAAGTGCAGAGCTAGACTACTTCCATGCGTCTTTGTCGTTTGAGTGTGCATTTTGGAGATCATTATATGTAAGCAGAGGCTGCGTCCAATGACTTAGCCCACGAGAGACCTAAGTGCATTTTAGAGAACATTTTATTATTGTTTTAACGTTGGTTCCGAAACCACGTGTTTTGTTAGCGGGTTTTAAAACAAAAATCCAATAAACTTATAATAACCGTACAACGTTGCCAGGCTTTATGCCCACCCTTTTAATCTAATTTGTGAACTTGACATTGGCAAAATACTCCACTGAAGTGGAGTCAAGTCCATTAAATTAAAATAATATTAGGTAAATAGAGATCATTCATTATATGAAAAAAAAAATCGTGCGGAACCGCCAATGCCCATTTAGTATCGAACTTGAGTTTTACTGAATTAGATTTGTAGAAATTTAAGGTGACTCATTGGTATCTATTTTAATATGTTACGTAAATACGTAAAGAACTATAAATTATTTAAAGAGGTCGCAATGTAATTTGTAATAGGGGGACTGCTAAACATAAGTGTTTTGGTAAGAAAAGTGTGACTATTTCTAAGCATTTACAATTAAAACGTTGATTCCCGATTTCAACCTTTTAAATTAAAATTTCAGATTGACATTGCTTGTTTAAATAATGTAGGTATTATGTGTCTATTATTTTCTCTTATTTTACCTCCAAAAGTACCTGCGTTCAAAATTTTAACTATCCATTTCTATTGGTACGGGTTGTACGTTGTCTGTCTGTCATTTACGGAAGAGATAAATTAATATACCTTTAGATTGTTCCTAAATAAAATTTAACTATTTTACGTTTCATTCCTCCGTGCTTGCCAAGAAGAAACCGCTATTAGTATTAAGGTCACCTATTGATTGTTCGATGTCATTTATTTTCTTACTAGTGGACCCGGCGAACTTCGTACCGCCTTTTTTTTTAAGGCGGGAAAACTCCTAACGAGTACCCTGCGACCCCGGGGAGAGTCGCAGGGTTATGTGGGGTTCGCACCCACTAAAACCCCGCCGGTGTCCATCTCGGCTGTTGGCAAGGGGGTAAAGGGTGATCTTTCGATTGTTATGTTCAACTCCGCGACAACTTCGTACCGCCTAACCTATTACTATATTGATTGGTTGATGTTTTATTTTGGTTGCAATTAATACATAGTATACAATAAAGTCGCGCCCCCTATGTATGCTTAAATCTTTAAATTATTTAACGGATTTTGATGCGGCTTTTTTTAATTGTTAGAGTGATTCAAGAGGAAGGTTTATAAGTATTATACATGCCCAACATAGTAATAGGTTAGGCGGTACGAAGTTCGCCTGGTCGACTTTAGTAAAGTATTATATCATCTCTTTCCTTATCTTATTACTAGAATCGTGACGTCCCTCGCAAATAAAATCGAATCATAAAAGGCTATGTAATCCTTTCATTTTCATTTTATAATCCGTTGAAACCGGTTAATGCAACTCACGTCTTTTAATGTCAAAGTCACCTGCTTGTTACTGAAAACTGGTCTTTTTTGGCTTCGTCTCTGATGTGAATGTTTTTTAACAATAACATGACTGAGTGTAATGACCTTTTCAACAAACAAGGAAGTAAATAATGATGTAAATCGTGCAAATATAACAAATTTAGTGATTTTTTTTATTACTGCTTTTTTCAATTTGTTAGCCCTTCTGTCAAATCAAATCTAAATACTCTGATTTGCAAAAACAGGTATTTACATAAAATCAGATCAGTATTTTAAAAAAAAAAATCACATTGTCATAAGGCAATCGGCCTCATAGGGCTTGCAAAATCTTGATTTATCTTTATAGAAAACTAGTAGACCCGGCGAACTTCGTACCGCCTAACCTATTACTATTTTGTGCATGTATATGCTTATAAACCTTCCTCTTGAATCGCTCTATCTAAAAAAAAAACCGCATCAAAATCGGTTCCGTAGTTTTAAAGATTTAAGCATACATAGGGACATACGCGAAATTTATTTTATACTATGTATTGATGATTACATTGTCTGGTTCTGCCTGGTACCAGCAGAAAGATGAAAGAACGCTACGCTAAAATATGATTAGGTACCAGGTAGTTTCATAAAACTTTGCTAATAAAAATAATAGAAGTACAATTACTACAGAAAGTTTTCGAATAGGTCAGAAAGAGTGCAATAGATAGGCCTATCACCGATAGAGATTTCTTTCAGGCAACCCTGTGTTATGATCATGTTTAAATTGCCTATTTATTAACATTAATAACGGTTGTTTTTTTGTTTCTAATTTACTTGTACTCCCTTAAACATTATCTATGTAGGTACCTATTAAGTCTATTTAATTTTTATTATACACAATTAAACTTAAATATGTTACGAAAATCTACAAATAACAACACCACGGGGTTTATGTAATGACAATATTTACATTTAGCTTAATGTAGAGCAATTTGAGTTTACAAGCATTCTCTCTGCGCACACGCAGGCTAACGTTCTAATTTAATTGTATAAAATGTCAAGCCTTTTCAACCGCTTTTTGTGAAATTGCTCTGTGGACTGCTATGGCCGCCATCTTGGTCAAAGTAGGCTAGTTCAACAGACAAGGGGATAAACTTCAAACTGTCAAAATTTAATTTTAACTCGTTTCCCGCTCCAATTTGATAAAAACATTTGAATTCCCTCTTCAACACAGTGAGCATGCGCTCGTCAGAGTATGAGTCGGCTCGAGATCTGTCTTGAGACTTGTCCGAGTATCATACTCGACCGAGAAGCCTCCAAAGACGGACTTTAAATGTCAGCCTAACACAAAAATTGCATCTACGGCGCCGAAAACGCGCGAGCGTTCGAAATTTGCCGTGAGCAGGCTAGGTGTTAGGTCTTTTAAAAAAAAAATCTAGAGTCAGCTACTTAGCAAAATCTTCAAGTGGGCGGCACTCTGGCACATGGGAATACGGCCTTTACAACATAGAGGTTGTGTTGACACACTTTTGATTGCTCCTACCATCTCGGACTTCTGCCCATTAGGCATTAGTGTAGAGATAGCAAGAAAATATTTATTTATTTTATAGTTTTTTAAATATAAGACCGTATTTTGCATTGTTCCAATGCCATTTATATTTATTCTTGTTACTTGATGTTTTATTTTTATCCCAATAAAGTATTCTCTTATTTTATAACATTTATGAATAGAGAATATAATATAGTTTTCTATTATTTATCTAAAAAGTTACCTAAAATGCAATATTAGTTTACGTGGAAATTAATTATATAGTAAAAAACTCATACAATTGTAACGATTAACAATTTTGTTTCATGATTTAATTGCGTTTTATTTTTATATCGACACATAACTTGTCTAAAGCCTATATTATGGTTCTTTTTCTGATGAATATCTCGAGATGTAGCTCAATCTTTTGAGAAGCTTGCAAGTGATTTTTTTAATTTGCTAATTATCACTACATGCATTTTGTTGAATGATGTAATTAATATACTTATTATTTCTGTCATTCATCTGTATTTTTGTATTATTTTTGTGATTTTATTTTTTTAGACTTTCCATATTTAACTGTAAAAAAAGGATTTGCCAATTTTTTTTAAATCAACATTAAAAACTTAGATATCTTAAAAGCGCGTTAATTTTTTTTTATAATTGTATATTCTAATTGTTATATATTTCATTCTATACAACAAAGATTGTGTTACAGTTTTTTATGCGAACGCTCCCCAAAGGCCGAACAAAACTTACGCTGTGTACTTGAACTTTTGTTTCTCCATTCGGTTCACACACGTAATAATAATAATTGTGTATTGCAGACACTTGTGTACTTGTTGCCTATCTGCTTAATTTAATGTTGGGTGCTTTTTTAAATCTACATGCTAGAATTTCGCATGTTTAATCAATACATCAATACATAGTATAAAACAAAGTCGCTTCCCGCGTCTGTCCCTATGTATGCTTATATCTTTCAAACTATGCAACGGATTTAAATGCGGTTTTTTTTTAAGGATAGAATGATTCAAGAGGAAGGTTTATATGTATAATTTATCCACAACATAGTAAAAGGGAAGGCGCTATGAAGTTCGCTGGGCGATTAGTTAATAATAAAATCAACCTTCTACTATTTCATGTTAGCCTGGTACTTTTTTCTTTAAAACTACAAAACCATTTGCAACTAAGTAATTCGTCTGAATTTAACTTTTGAAAATCTGTCGCTCTATAATATATCGAACAATCGTTTATGCGAGGAAACGTTTTTCGAACAAAAGTTGTTTCGAGCTAAAGTCTATTCGAAGAATTGTTCTGTCGACGTTTCGTAAATCAATATATATAAAACTCTTCCGTTACTGACTGACTGACTGACTGACGGACTGAATGACTGACAGACAACGCAGAGCCGAAACTACTGGGCGTAGCGGGCTGAAATTTTGCAAGTGGGTTCCTTGGGGAGTGTAGGGGAGCACTAAGAAACGATTTTCCGAAATTCCCATGGGAACGGGAAAAAACGGGATATTGGTGTTTATGAGAAATCTGCGCGGGTGAAACCGCGGGGCAGCCTCTAGTCGAACATAATAAGACATCCATCCATTTACAAAAGTTTCTATCACCTGATCTATTTCTGCATTTAGTGGAGTATCTCAAATGGTATCCATAAATAAAAAAAAAACATAATAATAATAAAAAACAACAACATCAAATCTTAAGGTGGTAACTCACGGTATGGCGCGAAATTCAAATTTTTTCACGTTTTTTAATTATTTTGGCGAAAGTATTTCTCTCTAATAAAGTTTAAATGAATTCGCGTACGTAAAAACCAATCTCCCACATTGTGATATATCGTTTTTGAAAGACAGAGTTACCGATTTTGTGTATATTCAAGGAACTTGATTTTTGGCCTTTTACCCCTTAGACACAAAATCTGTAGGTCTGTCTTCCAAAAACGTTGTATTACAATGTGGAAGAAGGTTTTTTACATACGCAAATTCATTTTAACTTTATTAAAAATGAATACTTTCGCCAGAATAAATAAAAAACGCGAAAAATTTTGAATTTCGCGCCATACCGAGAGGGACCACCTTAACAGGAAAACAGTAACGGAAGAGTTTGTATGGATAAATTTTTCCATATTTTCTCAAATTTTAAACCGTCCCTGTACTACTACGAACATTTCAATACCAAATTCAGTTAAATCGGACCGGCCCGGCCGTTCTCGAGTTTTGACGAGACTAACGAACCACTATTCATTTTTATATAGTAGAAGAAGTAGAAGTAGATAGATAGATAATAGATAATTATGTATACCTGTTTTTTTTGGAAGGCTTTTCCTGGTTTTACAATGCTATGGTTTCAATACATAGTATAAAATAAAGTCGCTTTCCGCGTCTGTCCCTATGTATGCTTTAATCTTTTAAACTACGCAACGGATTTTGATGCGGTTTTTTCTAATAGATAGATTGATTCAAGAGGAAGGTTTATAAGTATAAAACATGCAGAAAATAGTAATAGGTTAAGCGGTACGAAGTTCGCCGGGTTGACTAGTAATTTAATAAACTTAAGATAGTCTGTTATAATGATTTTGTATAAATTGTCTAGCAATTCTATCTATCTCGATCAATGGTACAGTGGCGGAGGCCGTAACAGATTTGTCTATGGTTTTGTCAGCCCTAGACTGTATTACCAAAGGACAAGAGCTATTTTGCAATACAGAAAAACCGGAAGTGTTACGGCGACCTAGACCGCCACTGTATCTACTTTAGAAAATGGCCGTCAAAATACTAGTGACAGCAATATAGATCACCAGACTAGTTGACATTTTGATATCGATATTAGTAAAGGCTTATTTTTTGACATACATTTTTCTAATTAGGCACTTGCTAACCTTCTTTCGTTAGAGTGCTTTTTCTTATTTATTGACATTTAAATATTTCAAATATAGTAGATTAAATTATTGAAAACGAATTCTTATCAGCCATAATTTATTGTTTAATTTTGTATATTTTTGTACAAATACCAATTAATAAAACAGTTGAGCTGTTAAGTCGTGCCTTTTTATATAAAACAGGTAGTAAAAGGCGAAACAATGACGCGAGGTTACAAAATAAAAATCCCTACTGCTCCTTTTTTTTATTCATAAGAATGTAAAATAAAAGAAAATTTTAGTCAATAAAAATATGAGGTTCTTCCACAAAAAGAGTTAAAACTGGTCTAAATCACTAGACTAGGTTTAAACAACAAATTCGTCATACAAATTGGCGAATTAGACCGGTCTTACTTTTTTGTGGTAACAGGGGTAGGGTTTTATTATGCACGAGCTGTCCCGGCTTACTTCGTTACGCCATAGAATATAAGATAATACTAAAAGACTTGGCTCTATAGACTATGTTCTTTCGACTGCCCAGAATGGGCGAATCAAAAAACAAACAACAACAACAAACCACCTGTCAAAATATGTAAACAGCGGATAAAATATTGCACCTTGGGTTACATTATTTGAGTTTAAGTAAGGATCCCTTATTTTTTTGAAAATGTTATATAGCCTTGTCACTCGGGAATAGTGTAGCTTCCTACCAGTGAAATAATTTTTCAAATCTGTTCAGTGTTTCCGGAGCCTATTCGTTAGAAACAAATAAATCTTTCCTCTTTATAATATTGGTATAGAAGAATGTAAAATAAAAGAAAATTTTAGTCAATTAAAAATATGAAGTTTTATTATACATACTTATATTATAAATACCTAGTTGTTTTATATGGGAAGTATTCCGTTTTTCTTATTTAAATATCGATTCCGTTAAATTGGCCTACTAGTCCGTATTAAAAGAAAAAAAAACATCAGAATCGATGTTTACTCCAACTTTCAGTGTTTTTTTTTAATATTTTTAATTTAGTAATTGATTCTTATTAGCAATATAATGTCATGTTAGTAAAATCCCTGAAAAACCTTTTTAAACTTATTTGAAATGCAACTCTACAATTGCTTTTTGAGAAAACAAAAGTAACTCACTAGGACTTCTGGACACTCCTCTGCTGATGAAAATCTTCACAACCTGAAACAATAAAAATCAATATATATAAAACTCTTCCGTTACTGACTGACTGACTGACTGACTGACTGACTGACTGACAGACAGACAGACAACGCAGAGCCTAAACTACTGGGCGTAGCGGGCTGAAATGTTGCATGTAGGTTCCTTAGGGAGTGTAGGCGAGCACTAAGAAGGGATTTCCTTAAATTCCCACGGGAACGGGAAAAAACTGGAATTTTGTGGTAATGAGAAATCTGCGCGGGAAAAACCGCGGGGCAGCCTCTAGTCTAGTATCTTTATAAGCTAGCGTTTGCCCGCCGTTACACCTCCGCTTTTACTATCCACTTAAGGAACTGTAATACTACTGAACAGATTTTGATGAAACTCTCAATATTTTGAGTTGTGATATGGACTCTCCAAATTCCGAAAAAAATCAGTTCAATCAGTTAGTTTAGTTGGCAAAAATTGTTATAATGGATATCGATATGGTTTTAATCCTGGGTCTGGTGTTTTTCTGTCTTAGTTCTGTTTCGGGCACCCTAGATACAGGTTCTGCCTAGATAAGGGCTCTAAGTGTATTTAACTGCTCCGTAGCTCAGTTGGCAGTGATGTGGACTGAGACGCGTGTGCACCTGGGTTCCATTCCCAGCGGAGCGTATATTGATATGATGAATATCGATGTTTGTTTCCGGTCTGGGTGTGATGTTCATCTCTGTATGCGTTTCGGGCACCCTAGATACAGGTTCTACATAGTTAGGGGCTCTGTGTGTGATGTGTTGTTATTATTATTATTACTCTGCATGGATACAGGTTCTTCCTAGTTAGGAACTTGGAGTGTGATGCATTTTATTATATTACTAGCCAGTTAGGGGCTCTGAGTGTAATGCTTTATTATTATTATTATTATTATCTAGCAACAGCAGAGTTCAACAGATCAGAAAATGTATAAGCTCGTTAATCTTAATAATATAATTTAAGATACAATGACCAAATGATGGCAAGTTAATGTGATAAATGGATAATAATAGAATGTGCCGGTTTTGTCAACTTTGTAAACATGCGAGGTAATCATTTGAAAGGTTCTTTTGTGCTCCAAAATTACATAAAACGTTTTCAAAATGAATTATCGTTTGGAAATAATTGGAAATTGTTTGCAAAATTCGTGTTGGTAATCAGTGAAAGTGTGTTTTTTTTAATAGGACAACGATGTATGTTCGTCTGTGTGTCTGCCTGTCAAAAAACCTTAGCTTCATAATTATGCACCCTTGGGCAATATTAATTGACAAGCTGTCCCGGCTTACTTCGTTACGCCATAGAATATAAGATACTACTAAAGACTTGGCTCTATAGACTATGTTCTTTAGACTGCCCAGAATTGGCGAATAAAAAAACAAACAACAACAACAAACCACATGTCAAAATTTGTAAACAACGGAAAAACGGAAAAAATATTGCACCTTGGGTTACATTAATTGAGTTTAAGTAAGGATCCCAAATTTTTTTGAAAATCTAATATAGCCTATGTCACTCGGGGATAGTGTAGCTTCCTACCACTGAAAGAATTTTTCAAATCGGTTCAGTATTTCCGGAGCCTATTCGTTACAAACAAACAAATCTTTCTTCTTTATAATATTGGTATAGATTGTCCTGTCCATTTAACACTTTAACTTAGGCCACATACTAAAAACTTTAAGGTAAGAGTGTGGCCGGCCATACAAAAATGGGTTTTTAATTTGTTTTTAAATATGACGTGCGTGATGTAGGTACTGATATCCATTCGCCTAGCCGGGAATCGATCCCCCGGTCCTCCAAATTCACCCTCATTATTACTGCTAACTCAATCACGTCGTGAGTCAAAACAAAGCTTAAAAAGTGAAATTCGCATTCGAAAGGGACCCTTGTCTAAGGTCAATCGTGTATCGCACGATTTATCTATGCGACCGATAAAGGTCGGTTAGGTCGTGTGTTGAAAGCAACAAGCACATAAACCTGTAGAGTTCTAATGTGATATTGATTCTGAAATCACCAGTGAATAAATTTTATAATGCAACAATATCAGTTTTGCTTTTATTTTTTTTTAAATGTATAAATTACGTGTGGCGTTCGTATGCCAAAGTCGTGTTGGATGGATGTTCATTCTGATGTTTTGGTAAATCATCAATACATAGTATAAAATAAAGCCGCTTGCCGCGTCTGTCCCTATGTATGCTTATATCTTTGAAACTATGCAACGGATTTTGATGCGGTTTTCTTTAATAGATAGAGTGATGCAAGAGGAAGGTTTATAAGTATAATACATGCACAAAATAGGAATAGGTTAGGCGGTACGAAGTTCGCCGGGTCGACTAGTATATTATAAAATACACTTTTTATTACACAATATAGCTTTCCCGGCAAACTACGTATCGCCTTATTTTATGTAGAAAATGAAATTATTTTTTTTTATAAATTTTTGCATATTTTCTCACCATTTAAACCTTTCCTGGATTACTACGAACATTTCAAAAGCAAAATCCGCTAAATCGGCCCGGCCGTTCTTGAGTTTTGGCAAGACTAACGAAACACGATTCTTTTATTTATAAGTAGTTATATATATAGTAGACTTCTGAACACACTTTTAATATTTTTAGTATGGATGGATGGATATATTGTAATGAAATTAATTTCATTCTTTAACATACCTAGCTGATAGCTAGAATGATACAATAATAAAGTTTGTGATCGAGTTAAGTTAAATGACTGAATCTAGAGTGCGCTCCATATAAGTCTGTACGTAGTAAAAATATGAAGCAATTACCAATAAGCAAAGTTGTTATTAATAGCGTGCGAAATACGTACTCATAATTATGTACTAAAGCGCATTATAGAAATCATTTTAAATGTATTAAAGAACGACATTGCGTCTCTATTGAATAAGATGCTCGTTGGTTGAAAGTGGTGCTATTGTAGAGATGGTCGAGGGCAGGGCATGATGCGATACCCGGCAAAAGAGTGGGCGGACTCAGATGACAATAGGATGTGTAATGTTTAGTGATGTCACTGATTACGGTAACGATGGGTGTAAAGGTTATTTGGATTGAATAATAGTAGTAATAATATTTTTTATTCCAGACATACCGGAGATACATATTTACTGGAGGTCTACTTCTCTTGTTTGTTGTTTGGTACATACGTGACATCCAGTCTAAATGACATACGTCATATACTGGGTGTTTCTGACAAGGCGGTAATAAATCAAAGGAGGGCTTCAGCTCATCATACCTAACAACTTTCCCAAAGCAACATGGGTCAAAATCTCACAACAAAAATCAGCTGTCCCGTACATTGACCCCGCCAGCTGATCGAACCAATGTATGGAACAGCTGTTTTTTTTTGTTGAGATTTCGACCTATGTTCCTTTGGGAAAGTTTTTAGTTATGGTGAGCAGAAGCCCTTCTTTGATTTATTACCGCCTTGTCAGAAACACCCTGTATAACTAAAATGCTCTTTAACTTTTTATAAATAACAGGAAAAGTATTTATAAAAATGTTTTAGTAGCTATGTTAGACTTAATGTAGTGTATGAAATAAGAAAAAAAACTATTTACTCAGTTATCGCTCTTCTCCGATTGAAGCCAATCTATCTACTCTATCCATTGTGAAGAAACGAAAAAAATAAACATTTCGTTATGTTCAGAATTAACTCTCTTTTTGATAGACGACTGGAACGGTTTTTATATGAGAAGAAGTAGTCTGATAAAGAAGCTATAAGCTAGCTCGTCATTCAACAATTCTCTCACCAATATCGACTGTAATTAATAATTTGACTGCTCCGTAGCTCAATTGGCAGTGATGTGGACTGAGATGCGTTGCACCTGGGTTCGATTCCCGGCTGAGCGAACATTTTTATATGTATATATTTCGAGCACCCTAGATACAGGTTCTTCCTAGTTAGCGTAAACTGCATTCTATGCATTGTTTATTTGCATAAGTTTCAATGAAGATTAAACTATTTTTTATCTCATTATGATTGCCATTCTCATTAAGAACCACATAGGCACATAGATCAAATCAGTGTAGATAAGGTCCATTAACTTAGTTACGGTAGTAAAGTTAATTATTTTTTGGAAATTCAAATAGTTTCAGAATAATAAAATTGCTTACCTAAGTACATTTTGTGTGCTAATTGTTTTTCTTTTCGCTATGATTTCTATTGTACATTAGTTTCAGTCATTAAATATTGTGACCAACAATAGTTATCGTTAAAATAACTCAGTTCAGATGAAGTAATAACTCCGTACGTGAAAGTGTGCGTGTGTTTGTCGGTCGTTCACAGTGGAATTAGCACGCGACAATGTCGTTTTTCAGTGTACAGGCGTGGGCGTATAAAAAGTTATTTATTTACTAAAGAAGACACATAAATATACAAATGATTGCTTACTTATAAATGTTTTGTTAGTAGTGGTAAAAATAAAATGAGATTGTAAATACAGGCTA
Organism: Euspilapteryx auroguttella; assembly: GCA_951802225.1. Taxonomy (NCBI): domain Eukaryota; kingdom Metazoa; phylum Arthropoda; class Insecta; order Lepidoptera; family Gracillariidae; genus Euspilapteryx; species Euspilapteryx auroguttella. Next base: position 8,397,880 of record OX637660.1, on the reverse strand, counting down.
TTAAAGGATAAGATATTTTTTCTTTATTTTCATTTAAATTAATTAGATTTTCGTAATATTTGTTTCCGGAAAATAATAATTTTCGTAAATTTATAAATTTACGGTTGTAAATTTATAAACAACCTAACCTTCGTTGGTTTATAAACTGACGTACGTAGGTTATAACCTAACGTTTGTGTTATTTTACGGTGACATATACTAAAACTCAGGAAAATTCTAGAATAGGATGTTTCTCAACTAAAACGCTTAGATTTGAATCTTCATGTTTCTACCCACAGGATAGTCTGCCGAGATTGTAAACGAACTGATATAAGTGAGGACGAAATTGTTAATGAGCAGAAAAATTAAATTTTCCTTTTGGAGATAGCTTCAGTCACGTACAATGAAATGTAAATAAAGTAAACTTAGAGTAAACTAGAGGCTGAACCACCCACGCAGATTTATCTTAAACACAAAAATCCCGTTTTCTCCTGTTCCCATGGGAATTTCGGGAAATTATTCCTTAGTGCTCCCCTACACTCCTCAAGAAACCCACGTGCAAAATTTCAGCCCGCTACGCGCAGTAGTTTCGGCTCTGCGTTGTCTGTCAGTCGGTCAGTCAGTAACTATTTTGATAAAACTTCCACTCTGTCCTTGTTCGAGCAGTAAAACTGAGCAAAAGATGTAGCGATTCCAAAGTCAAGATAATCATTTGCAGTCTTAATTTGATTGCTTTATACACGGTTTTTTTTTTATCGTGGATGAAAATTTAATACCCTGTAGGCATAGTTATACAGGACTGATTCCTGAAAACAAAATTGAAAAATAATGAACCGTGCTCACTTTAGGTACCTATACTTCGAAAGTTATTAAAAAAAACTAAAAACGTTGTGTAGCATCAGAGCAATGACCTACGGTGGCTAAGCTGGTGCCAGACGAGTCAAGGGGTAGAGCAATGCGCAGGGGTAAACAAGGAGTCCATCGGCCTTATACAAGTTTTTTTATTTTTTTTAAATTAAAAAAAAAAAGAATTTATAATTTATTCGAGTCATCTAGCGTGCAAAGACTTAGTCCTGAAAGTATCCGCCACGAAAAAAAAATTACCTTATATATGTGTTTCAAATAAAGTATGAATTTATTTATGATTTTATGGCAGTCGCCAAAATTCGTTACTTAATTACCTATATAGAAGTCATGTTTTGCCCCAATTTTATAAAAAAAAAAGTCTAAACAATTTAAGGAAAAATACATGTTTTGCTACTAAATAAAACTTGTTGTAGGTATGTACGTACATCCTTCCTGCAAGTAATGTAAAACCAAATTTGAAAGTTCCCTCGCCGGACCGTCGCTATCGACCATGACTTTTGCGAGCTTACGAAGCTCACAAAATCTTTGCGGATGTTTTTCTTGCTTGGGGACGAACGAGAATGTATCATGCTAATAATATCTCAATTAACTAGTAGCTTTAAGCTTTAAATATTTAATTTATGAAGTCACAGCGCTTTGATCTTTTATCTTGTTTTAAACAAAGTAATACAATCTTTAAAGTTACTGTGTCCGACGTGAAGGGCATTGAAAAATTGGATAAAAACGATTTATCGCCAAAATAAGCACAATTAAATAAAAAAATATACAAATACACTAAAATACGAAAAAGGAGTAAGAGGCACCTCATCGCTAAAATTTATTACGAGTAGGTAAGCTACTTCTCTAAACACATGGGGTTATCATTAATCATTCGGCGACTTTTCAATTTACGCAGTATTTATTCTTATGTTTTTTTTGTTCTTTTTTGGTGCATTTATTGATACAATAAATGTCAAATATATTGTTTTAGCTTCTAGCTATAATTTTAGCTCAAAAGATAAAATCACAACCTTAGTTTCATAACTAACCTCCTCATCTTTACGACTTAACTAGCAATCCTCAAAAGCCTTAGGCTTTCGAGGATTTGTTTCTTATAACAAAAGCATTAGAGTTCACATTAGGTAAGAATTTTTCTACAAAATTGCATGTAATTGAGCATGACCTTAAGCGTCGGATCAGTTTCGTTTCTTTTGATACCGCATAGATCTTATCTCATAGGTCATAAGGTTTATAATCTCATTAAAATGGAAAAAGTTTTTAAGGCTACTGTGTGGCAAATTAGCCATATAATAAACATTGTTTGTAACTTTACATAAACTTATTACAGATAGATTTTTGATACTGATTATTGTGCACTTTTTATGAAAATTATTCATTAAATTAGCACTTGTATTGTGAGGGTCTTACGGCGCGAGCCAGTTTAAAGCGATGCTAGCGCCATTCTCGAAAAAAAAAAACTTCTAAACTAAGGCAAATATCAAAAATGTGACACAATATGACACTAGATAAACTTGCTTAGTATTTTTGAGAACAGTACAGTAGTCCTAACTTAAAAGAACCAAATCATACACAGATTGTTGCTAAAAGTGGCCACTTTTAGCAACACTGTAGCTTTCTTTGGTCTTTAATGTTAAAGCTATACAACAGTGCCCTAAAAATACTAGGCTACATTATCTAGTGTCATACAGTGCCACATTTTTTATATTTGTCTCAGTTTAGAAGATATAATATTTTTTCGCGAATGGCGCTAGCATCGCGGTAAACTGGCTCTTAAGGCTGCACGCAGACGGAATTTCGGCTTATTTTTTATTGTTTAACAAAGCGGAATTGTATTTAAGACAGGTGTAAAAAATCATGCAGAGTAAACAAAAATTACCCCATCCAGAGATCAACTTTCACCGATATTCGCACACTCACAGCGTTTGTATGTAAGTAATGTATGGAAATATGGGTAAAATCTGTACACATTTTGAGCCAGCGGAGGATATTTTTTGTAACAGTTTGTGTGTGTTACTTTCGTACAAGCTGTTTCCTAAGACCTAACAATATGTACTAAATCGCCAATGCAATTTTTCTCTATATTAAATTCTATTTGCTTCGCTTTTAGCGAAAAGTGCGCTCATTGCCCTTTTTAAAATCATAATTTTACTGTTTGTTTTATTTTATGTTATTTATTACTGTGTTTATTATGGCAATAAAGCGTTTTAATGTTTATTTTTATGAAAATAAATGATTGATAAAAAAAAATGTAAATATGGAGTTTTGAATTATGAATTTTGCAAGTGACTGTAAGTACCTAATATTATTTATTGATTTCACTATATACCTACAGTTAAATTGTAGAGTTATGTATGTCAGTAGGTACATAATGTAGTTAGCAGGTGGAGGGAAACCGCGGCGCGCCTGCGTTATGTCACCTCGTCACCGCAGATGATGATAAAATGACATATTGAGATGAGCTTCCTGATTCGCTTTATTGTGGGGTTTTACTGGTTAAAACCTATTCTGCTATTTTGAAAACAACTTAGGCCCGTAATATCTTACTCGGTTTAAACTGCGTTGTTGATTTAAGCTGCAATTGTTACTATTTGATTATATGAGAAAGAAAGTGACAGGTGTAGTTTAAACTATTGAAGCGGGTTAAACCGAGTTGGATTTTACAGGCCTTGTGTTTTAGAAGATACTATAGATAAGAGTGGTTTTTATGGTATCTTTAGATACTTTCTTTTTTTCAAATTTTTCGCTTGTATCGCAGACTCTCTGAGCCGCGAATAGTGAGCGCAACACTATCGAACTGTGTGACATTCCATTTTAAAATGTGGAATGGCGTACTAAACCTATACGCCGACGTTAAAACTCAGTCGGCCGCCAAAGTTACGTTACTGGGGACACAGCCTTAGTGTTGTAAAAATCATCCATAAAACATGATACCTAATAATAATGCAATTACGCTGCTTTATGTTTTAACGCGCACTCGTAAACCGCTTGTGGGTCACTACTGCTAGCATTAACTGAAAATCAAAATCTTTAGCGAATGCTGAGTCAGTGCCCTTTAATGTCATTTGCACATACTACTTACTAGCTGTTTTATTGTACACAGATTAATTTTTATTGATTAATTACTGGAAATTTATATCCCGCGATCTACACATGAACTCTTAGAAAATACACTTGTAGACTAGTTGTGCTGAAGACTTCGTACGCGCGGAGTATTTACTTTTCCATTTTTCACACCGTTTAAACTTCCCCGGACTACGACAAACATTTTTAAAACCAAAATCTAGGTACTGAATCGGCCCAGCCTTTTTATTAGTTTAAGCGAGACAATCGGGCATATTTTATTAGAAATAGATTTTATTATAGATAAGTTTTAAGAATATTCCAAACATTTTGTTCATTGCTACTCTATACCTATTGATCAAAACGTTATTATATAACTGCTATCATATATCTCTTCAATTAATGAATAAGATATTACATACAAAGTAACATTAAAATGGATTGCTCCAAATAAAATTGGCTTTTGATTCATACTGTTTTTTTTTTGTCTATTTAATTAGTAACACGCAAAAGACACATAGGTTACGGGGTTATGTTGTTATAGTTACCGAGATATTGCGTAACATTTAGGAGATATAGCGTGCATAAAAGTTGACTAACAAACAATCGTCGGTAATATAGTGATTTAAATCTCATCAGATGACTATGTCGGCTTATGAAATGATTCATCGGAATGTAAAAGTAGGTTTAAGTACATACATATATAATCTCACGCCTTTTTTTTCCCCGGAGGGTCAGGCAGAGGTACCAGCTCAAGAGCCGGACCCACATTTAGCCGAGTTTATGCTTTTTTATTACCAACGTGACAAGGGGCCAGCTTGTCGCCGCAGTTATAACGACCACTACTGCGGCCGGGACCAACGGCTTAACGTGCCTTCCGAAGCACGGAATCATCTTACTTTTCGGACAATCAGGTGATTCAAGCCTGCAATGTCCTATCCAACCAAAAACAACCACAACGTAATTTTTGTGAGAAATCAATATGTGGTGTTTTCTGCGGGGATCGAACCCACAACCTTCCGTGCCCTAATCAAAGGCGCGACGCGCTACGCTACTGAGCTACGGAGGCGGCTCAGAGGCGCGGCGGAGGTTTAAGTGTTTATGACATTAATGTTTTTACAAATATTTAAGTACCAGATAAACGGAGTATATTGTAAAGGTATACCAAACTACCCATTTTGGGGTTCTGTGGAGGTGTTGCGTTATTATTATTATTAAGTATTAAGTACTAGCTGTCCCGTCGAACTTCGTGTCGCGCCTTATTAAAGAAATTGTTTCTTTTACTAACTTCTTCTCAATTTTTTTATATTTTCTCACCTTTTGAACCTGTCCCGAGGGCCTATTATGGCCACATATGCTAAATTGCTTTTCATCCTCTAGAGTGTCAAAGTCAATACAAAAAAACGCAAGCAGGTAATAGGCCCTCTGGACTACTACGAACATTTCAAAACCAAAATCAGCTAAATTGGCCCGGCCGTTCTCGAGTTTTAGCGAGACTAACGAACCACGATTCATTTTTATATAATACGAGCTTTCCCGGCTTACTTCGTTACGCCATATAATATAAGATGCTACAAAAGACTTATTGGCTCTATAGACTATGTTCTTTTGACTGCCCAGAATGGCCGAATAAAAAACAAACAACAAAAACAAACCACCTGTCAAAATATGTAAACAACGGAAAAAATATTGCACCTTGGGTTACATTATTTGAGTTTAGGTAAGGTTCCCTATTTTTTTTGAAAATCTAATATAGCCTATGACACTCGGGGTTAATGTAGCTTCCTACCAGTGAAAGAATTTTTCAAATCGGTTCAGTATTTCCGGAGCCTATTCGTTACAAACAAACAAACAAATCTTTCCTCTTTATAATATTGGTATAGATAGTAGATTGTATCTCTTACAATATTACTTAAACAAATAAATGATAATGTACTCCATTGGTCGGAATGTTAAACTTTTACATTACTATGTTACACTTTAACTACTTATGTTACTATGTTTTTAATAAATTTAAGGTATTTTAGTGTACTAGACTTTAGATAGACCTTTATTTTATGTCCATATTAAGTTTATTTTATAGCTCATGGAGGCCATTATTAACTCTTCTTTCAATTTTTTTTTTTCCAATTTAAATTCTATTCTTTTAACATTTTATTTTAAAGATGTCACAATGTGAACAAGCCTTTTTCGCTAATAATAAATAATGACCATATTTTAAAATATAGCTACTTACTTTTTTCTACAAAAAAAGACGTTATCTTAGACTTGCAAAAGCGTACTTCCGGGCAATTTAAGATTCAAAATGACATGACGTGACCTTTTGTATGATATGCGCAGGCGCAACATTTCAACTGCAAAATGGCCGCAAATCACTGCCAGTTAGTGTTATAACGTCGTTAGAAAGATGTTATTTTGGATTGTATTCATTTAAGGCGTAGCACACATTTGTTGAGGCGCGGCGGAGAAATCGCGAGAATAACAATGTAAACAGATCTTACTTCGATGGGAAAGGATTGAGGACCAAACGTGTGCCCTTTAATAATGAAGTTTATAATATTTTTTGATTGAAAACCTGATTTAAAACATGTGCCATCTAATTAAGAGACTTAAAATTGTAATACTTTGTGGTTGATTGCTTGAATGAAAAAAAAAAAGTTGTTTTTACTAACCTCCCCTTCATTTTTCCAAATTTTCTCAACTTTTAATCCTTCCCTGGACTACTACAAACATTTCGAGACCAAAATCAGCTAAATGGGCCTGGCCGTTCTCGAGTTTTTGCGAGACTAACGAACCAAGATTCATTTTTATAAATATAGTAGATAATAGATAGATAGTAGATAGTAGATGTCTGTATTTCATTTATCTCAGTCGACGTCCACTGGTTTGCCATGATCGCCACGCCTGGCAGAATGGTTGGCGATCACAGAATGGCTCAAATTCAAATTCAAATTATTTATTGCATTCACATTTCTCTCTCTCTTTAAGATTTCTAACGAAGCTGTATGTTTCCGTCTAAAGAACTCAATCCTCGAGCGATTCCCTTCCTCAGATGATTGTGCAAAAAATATTCCAAGCTTTAACTATTACATCTTTACTTGAGAGCGCTAGAAATGTCAGCACGCGCATGCGCGGTGGTTCTCACAAAGCGTAATCATTCATCACAGATTACACAATGAGTATCGAGCGGTTCATGTTGATTACTGATTCGGCGGTGAACTATTTATCTAATTGCTGTTGATGTAGAAGATCAGTTTAAAAATTTGTAACTTATTTTAGTAAAGTAGCGGCCCGTGGCTTCGCCAGAGCTTGCCTTTCAAACTTAAATTTTCCGTTCCCGTGGGTTTTTCTGTTATAGTATCCTATAAACCGACTTGTGGTCCCACCCAAGCTACCTATCGACCAATTTCACCATATTGGTTCTGGCATATTGTTCCCTCCCCGGCTCGCCTTTGTAGCTGCGGCGGCACAGTGCCACAAGCTGTGCCGCCGCCCATCTTGGGGCCGTTTGATGAGTGTGTCGGGAGACTGCCCCCCCTCCCCGTGGCATGTTGCCGATGAAATGAAAAACAAAAGTTTAATAAAAATTGTTAGGCAATTTTTAAAACATCAAATAAACCTACCTATTGACAATTAGAATTGCTTAAAACGTCCACCCACGAGCAGTATGGATGCAACAAGGGAAAAAAGAAACAACAAAATTGATTGCATAAAATTAAAGCTTCATGAAAACACTAGTAACAAAGCAGATTGAAATAATGGCCGATTCGAACTCCGCTTCAAATTAGCTAAACTATATTTACTATTACAAGTAGTCAAACAACAATTATTTTTTAACACAAAAAATCATTCAAAACCAAAGTAAATTGTTTTCTTGTGCAGGAGACACCGCAAACACGAATGGTATAAAAAATTATATATCTACCTCTTTAAAAAATAATATTTCAAACTGAGGCCCTATTACGGCCACTTTTGCAATATTGCTTTTCATCCTCCAAGTGTCAAAGTCATACAAAAAAAACGCAGCAACGCTGCCCCCGCAGCACGACGGACCATTTGTCGAATCTAACTGTCACTTTTAATCACTTTTGACATTTCAATGCTGGAAAATGTATGTAAATGATCGACAAAAGTGAAAGATAGATATGACAAATTCGACAAATTGTCCGCATGTTACCGCCGTGGTTATATAAAGGAAGTTAATAAGTTGTCTATCTTTCTTTTGCCGGTAGGCAGTGGATCCGACTGGCGCAGGACCGTGGTGCATGGCGTGCGAGAGAAGAGGCCATGTCCAGCAGTGAGCTCTTACAGACTGATGATGATGATATTATTAAAATATTTCATGTACAGGCCAGTACCTATACATTTTAGCTTACGCGACGCGTTTACCTAAGTAATACCTAAATATTATACAGTCCAACACTGACCGCGAACTGAGCCACTACAGAGCTACCTATATACTGTATTTGTGCTATACGTGTTTATATCATTATAGTAATTTGTGCTTTATAATTACTGGACTTATTTACTTACCCTTGGGAACCTATAAACTTACCAAACTAAATAACTAACTACTTACCCGTACGGGTTAGCTAACAGCAGCCCGTACATTTCACCTACCTAAAATTGCCTTTATTGCTATTTAGATTTTAGGCCAAATGTCCAATTGTCCAACGCCCTAAACTCTACATTTTTGTATTTTTTACCGTAAAAAACACCTCGTAGACAGTAAGCAGAAATGGGCACTTATTACCTTATTACGTAACAATGGATGGCACCGAAGTTGAACGAATTTTGCGCCATCGGCCACGACTTTTGTAATGCAATAATAATAACATTGTAATTCCGATAATTATTTCTCACTGGTTAGTGCTCGCAGCTTTGCATAATGAAGCTTTTAAAAGTGAGTTTAGTCTGCAGATTAGATAAATAACGTTTTTTTTTGTTTTTTTTTTGAGTAACGGTGATTTAAATGCAATTTTTAATGCATAAGATATAATAGTTATAATTGATTTATTAAAAACTCTTCCGTAACTGGTTGACAACGTCTCCTGACACAAAATTTCAACTTTAGAAGGGTGCTTGGTTTTTGTTTTAAGAAGCGAATGGTATAAAAAAAAATATTAAAATAAATAATAATACAAACTCGTTATATTAAGAAGTTAATAAGGTGTACGCCGTACACCGCCGTATCTATACGACCTTTATAAATCTAAATTTAGAAATTTATTGTTAAATTAGTTGAAAAAAAAAAAAATTAAAATAACGAAATTTTAACAAAATAACATTGTTATTGCATTAGAAAAACCTTTTTGTTTTGTTTCGGAATTAAATATTAGATATCAATTTTAAAATTCCCTTTCCCTTTGATAACATGCACTATAAATTTACGCAATGTAAGTTCGATTTAATTAAATTTATTACATACATTATCATTATTGTTACTCTTCATTTTTTAAATTATTAAAGTCCATAAGATGTTTGGGAAGAGGGACAATACAGGTTAACATTAACATAACTCACGCCTTTATTCCCCGAAGGGTTAGGCAGAGGCACCAGCTCATGAGAGCTGGGCTCACGATTAGCCCAAAAACGAACATAGAAAACCACCATAATAATGTTTGCCTCGCCGGGTTGGAACCCGGACCCCGGAAGTCACCATAATCAACATCACAGCCTGCCAACTAAATGTTGGAGTTTAAAGCAGAGTTTATTTGTGTTAAGGCGGTAACTCTCAGTATGGCGCGAAATTTAAATTTTTTCGCGTTTTTTATTTATTCTGGCGAAAGTATTCATTTTTAATAAAGTTTTATGTAATGAATTCGCGTATGTAAAAAACCATCTACCACATTGTAATACAACGTTTTTTGGAAGACAGAGCTACTGATTTTGTGTCTAAGGACTAAACTTGATACTTATTTGGCCTTTTAGTCCTTAGACACAAAATCAGTAGGTCTGATAATGAATACTTTCGCCAGAATAAATAAAAAACGCGAAAAAATTTGAATTTGAAGAGTTACCAACTTAAAGCAGAGTTTTCATAAGTTTCTTTGTGTTAAGTAATAAAAAAACTTACCCGATCGCGATTTTCAGCAGCTTTTGAAGAAACCACACAATATTTTAGTCTAGAAATTTCACAACACGATATTTCACTGAAAATCACTTTTTATTAGTTTATTTTCAACAAAGGCACAAAATAGTAACAATTAACAAATCAGCATAAATAATTCATCCAAGAAAAACTTACTCAAGCTTGAAAATTTTAAAAAGAAAGAGACGAAAATAGGCTAGAATTACGTTATACAGGATATTTCTGAAAAGTCGGTAATAAATTAAAGGTATGATTAGGCTCAACCATACGTACCAGATTTCCTAAAGCAACATGGGACGAAATCTCGAAAAAGCATTCTACTGTACGATACATTGGTTCGATCAGCTGACGGGGTCAATAGGCGGGACAGCTGATTTTCGTACTTAGGTTTTAAGTTGCTATGTATGGCGAGCTAATTTACACCAGCGTTGTCAAAAAAATCCTGTATACAAATAAAAAAAAATGTCCGTGTCTTTGTTTGTTTAAATCTAAAGTTATTAGACAAATGAGCTGTTCCTATAATGTGCCTTTTACTTTCAAACGGTAGCGAGTGTCGCGAGCGAGTGAATAATTGTTGTGCACTTTTTATTTAACTAAGTTCTTATTACTACAAACAAGGTGAGAAATTTGCATGAAATTCAGACTAAGCGTTTTAAACGCAGCGTTAAACTCAATCATTCTATATTTCCACAAAGTGCACACAGTAACATTGTAGTATGTAGACCCTAATTGGCGCTACAATTTGAAACTTAAATATTTATTGTTTTCACAACTTTACTTACACGAACTACACTAAGCTAAGGTATCAGTCAGTAACATTGTGGACCCTAATAGGTTAGGCGCTAATATTTTATTTTTTGTTTCGGTAACACTAGTTGCAGTTATCTGTTATTATTAAACCGTGCCTGAGAAATTTATTTTATTCATTTTCTTTTATTTTGGCAACATACAGTCATAAGAGAGGAGTACATATTAAAATATCTTAACTAAAAATAGAAGATCTAGAGTGCCGAAAAATTTACAATATAAGTAATACTTAATACTAAAGAGAATAGTGAAATGAGCTATTCACTACTAAGTTTCGATTTAAAAAAATGTTTTAGAACCAAGTAGATCTGCGGTCATAAACTATGCGTATCGAAGAGCGAGACAGAGAGACATTACTAACACAACTACTAAATAAGCAAAAAAAAATTATCGCCGACTGTGTAAAATCCCTTAAGAATTTTCCATACGAATGTAACATCGTTTTTTAAGACGGTATTATAACTGAGTTCCGTCGTGAGACAATAAGCGGTTTTTGCTAGTCTTACAGATTTATATTGAAAGTGAGATATCAGATGATGCAGTTAAGTTTATAAGAGAAATATTGATAAACATGAAATTTTGCTTTTGTTTTGTGCCTCCAAACACAACCGTAGGTTGCCTGGAAGAAATAGAAATGGCTTTTAGCTATAAGGCCGCACTATGTAATTTTTCTCTCCCATAAAAAGTTTAGTGTACATAGAAAAGTTACAATTTTGTAAGTATTATGTTTTTTATTTTGTATTTGTAGTTTTTATTTTAGAATAAAAAACATTTTTTAATCGTTTTTTATTCTTATAATTTAGAGGTGACAGAGTAATTAGACAGGCTGTTGGTCCGTTTCTAATTTTTTTTTTAGATTTGTTATCTTCTATCAGTTATATTGCGAAGTGGGGGCGTAGCCTAAGATAAGTGATTGCTCCAACTGTAATATTCTCATGCTTTGGGAAGTGCTGAGATTTTTTGTGCTAATTAATTATATACGTTGTGCAAACAAGTGCTTAATTTTAGTATGGTAATAATTTAGTAATAATAAAGCATCACACTAGATTATCTTGCTTGGTATTTTTAGGGCACTGTTTGTTGTGTAGCTTTCAGGCAAAGGCCAAAGTTCAAATTAAGCTACTGACCATTGCTAAAAGTGGCCACTTTAGGCTACTATCAGAAGATTATATATTTGTATTTAAATTGCGATATGGCCGCTCATTGCAATCAATGTACCTACATATTAATTTAAGAAAATTTAAATTAGGTAAAGAAAGAAAATAATTATATACTTTCTTTCTTTTATTTCTTTACCTATTATTAATTTAATAAAATTTAAATGGTATGTTAAGTTGATTCATTGCAATAAAGTGACTAACAACTTTTAGGTATATATCAAAGTTAGATTTTTTTCCCTTTGGTCTGTGAGAGAAAATCCGCCATTTTGTTTTGATTTACCCTTTCTGTGAGGTCGGCAGGCGGACACGGTCACATGGGCTATCCGGAAAAACGTTTTTCTTAAAAAAAAAAAAAAAATAAGGAATATTTTTTTTTTTATTTTTTTTTTTTAAATCGTGTTTTCTGGTATTTATGGGATGAGGCAAAGGCAACCAGTCCAAAACGCCTAAAAATAACCGAAAAAAAATAATAAAAAAAAGGAAAATTAAAAAAAACAAAATGGCGGGTGGTCGGCAAACGACCACGTCACAGACTTGGTGCGACAGTTTCCCGCCATTTTGGTCGGCAAACGACCACGTCACAGACAAGGGGATTTATGTTTTCTTTAAGTAAACGACCGTGTGGGTAAAGGTAAATGCACGCAAAGGAAATGTTTAACGATCTTGTGAAAGTGCCACACTATGCTACTCGGTAGCCGAACTCTGTCACGCGAACGCTAGTGATGTGCCGGGAATTCGGCTTCACTAGCCGAATAAACATTGTTAACTTAAGTGCCTTGTAAAGATTGATTGTCAAGTTTTTCTGAAAAACATGATGTGCTTCAGCATTTGGTAATATTTTGGTATTTTTTGAGTAAATCGTTTGAATATTTTCTTTGTTAACAGGGAATTTACTATTCTCACAAGGAAAAAAGTTTCTTTAATTGATTTTGTTAATAGACATGTCAGATTAAAAACATGAAAAAACTCATAGTTTTCTTATTTCAGCAAGTCATAATTTTTAATAACGTTAATTTTATATAACGAATTGTTGATAAAATAAAATTGGGATCAAGGCCTATTCAGCCTTATTTCACTTCAAAGGTAAAACATTTTTTTAATAAAATAATTTTATGAAACCTATCAAAGAATACAAACCTAACTATAAAATCGTTGAAAAACCTCAAACAACAAACACAACGACACGCGATCTATAACATAACATGTAATTAAATCAAATCAATACTTTTTAAACTGACCGCACCAAACATTTGCAATGATTTTTTTAAAGCAACGTCATTCTACTTTTCTTTTTTTTTTTGATCGAAAATTAAATAGAAGTTGATGAGTTGTAATCATCGGCAATCATGTAACAGTTGAATGACTTGTTGATAAATTAATCTAATATTTCATCTTGAAGCACAGATTGTTTTATTATTACTTTACTTTTTTTGCCCCGGTACTGTTTTACGCGCTCTTTTTTAAATTTACTAATTGAGGCATAGTAATCAATATATATAAAACTCTTCCGTTACTGACTGACAGAGCCGAAACTACTGGGCGTAGCGGGCTGAAATTTTGCATGTAGGTTCCTTAGGGAGTGTAGGTGAGCGCTAAGAAAGGATTTCCCGAAATTCCCACGGGAACGGGAAAAAACGGGATTTTTGTGTTTAAGAGAAATCCGCGCGGGTGAGACCGCGGGGCAGCCTCTAGTTCAATATAATTTGGGAAGAATCTTTATTCAATTTATAAGGAAATACATTTTTATTTCAGATACGAATAAACTTAATTTTTCTTATAAATAACATTATGCAAATCAATAACTAATGACCGTAAAACGGTTTTTTTTTGGTACAGTGAAAGCATTAAAAAAGTAAAATCCCCTGAATTTATTTTAACAGTTTAAGCAATTCGCATAAAATGCAATTGTGTCTCGTCTACCATTAGATATTTTTTGACATGACAATCTTTTGTTGAACTTTCCATTTTTTAAAGTTGAAAGGAGACCCGTGAAATCTTATACTGAACTAGATTGTAAGTAGATTGTCGAAGAAGTAATAAGCGAATAAAAGCCCGTATAATACTCTATTGTATAATAGCAACACAACATAACATAATCTAGGCACAAAAAGTGTGCACATGAATATATCCAGGCTCCAATCTCAGATGACAATGAGTTTCACACGCCAAGAAAATTGCCTGCTTTTTGAACAGATTGCGCAAAAGTGTAGCTCAGTGATCAAGTAGGGCTTCATGTCTTTTAAGACTATTAATTTTGAAAAAATATTTAAACTTAATAAATAAATAATAAAGGCAAAGAGCATCCAAAAAAATCTAACTTCAAACCTTTTTTTTTTGTTTTATAATTCCGTGTCACTCAGTACACTCGCACAGTTTGAAAGTAGTTCTCAAAAGAAAAATATAAAACTTTTTTTTGCAATTCTTTTTTTGAATTTCGTACCGTTTTTATTTAGCGAATCCAGTGATGGACCGATGCGCTCGCGCCGGGTGCTTGAAGACACACTGCGATGGTCGCGATGCGTGTTCTCAGCTTTGGCTGTATAGAAAGGGAGTTAGTGCATAGATCCACGTAGAGCGCAGATGCGGCATAGTGCAGTATCGAGAGAATGTCTTGACGAGCAAGAGGAAGGTACGTAACGCAAGGTCGGTGAGAATACTTTGTTTACTACTCGAACGTATATCTTAACCTCCAATAAGGTCTTGTATTGCTTTTTTTTTAGAATAATAATAAATGCACTATCACATTTTCTTTTATTGAGGAAATTTGCCTGAAAGTGTGGGACTTGCACCCACTAAAACTCCCAGTTGACCGTCTGGGCGATGTATGTGAAGGACCCCAGAAAATCGATGATCAGCATCAATCACTAATATTTATAAAATAGCTACTTATGAACCTCAATTAAGTACCCAAGTCAAACCCAGGCATTTTAATGTACTTATATATAAATTCTAACAAGTGTGATTTTTTTTTATCTAAAAGATAACATTAGACTGGCTTAGAATCGCATCTATAAAAATATTATATCAAAGACGGGTCATCCACCGTTCATCACGAAGTTTTCTGTCAAGTTTTAAGTTTTTTTTTTTCGGTCAAAATGTCAAGGCCGTTTCGGATGGTTTGTGTACAAATACCTTAATGGAATTAAAAAATCCGTTTCGCCTGTCGCCTTAAAAAAACATTTTATTATTTTGGGAATTCGTGTTCTAGCAATTGTATTAGCCTGAGAAAAGTTTAAATACGATTCTGTTAAGCACAATGAAGAGCTTAAAGTTGCTTAAGCTTTTGCAAACAAATGTCAACTATTTTTTAATGCTTTATTATTTTTAATGATGTGTATCCTAGTGAACGTGTATGCAGTTATAGCTCATGATAATGAACATTTTGATTATATGATTATTTCTTTAACTGGGGTATTTTTGTTAATTAAAAATCTATTGATCGGGTTTCTGAGCTAGTGTGATTATACCGGGTGCTTCTGACAAGGTGGTAATAAATCAAAGGAAGGATTCAGCTCACCATACCTAACAACTTTCCCAAAAAGCCCCACAACAAGGTATTATATTTATAGTTAAAAAAAAAATGTATTTTTTATAAAAAAAATCTGGTGACCTTTGTGATAACCCCTATCACCCCTTACTAGGTACGTAACTTTTGGGACACCAACACTCTATATAATACAGCATAGTAAGTTTGGCAGTACGAAGTTCGCCGGGTCGACTAGTAAGCAATAAGCTTTATATATTGGCTTATTGTGGCTGCCCCGCGGTTTCACTCGCGCAGAAGATATTCCCATAAGAATTTTGGGAAATCCTTTCTTAGTGCTCACCTACACTCCCTAAGGAACCTACATGCAAAATTTCAGCCCGCTACGCCCAGTGGTTTCGGCTCTGCGTTGTCTGTCAGTCAGTCAGTCAGTAACGGAAGAGTTTTATATA
This sequence comes from Euspilapteryx auroguttella, assembly GCA_951802225.1. Taxonomy (NCBI): domain Eukaryota; kingdom Metazoa; phylum Arthropoda; class Insecta; order Lepidoptera; family Gracillariidae; genus Euspilapteryx; species Euspilapteryx auroguttella. The sequence continues at coordinate 8,381,980 of OX637660.1, read as the reverse complement.
TATTGATTTACTAGAGGCTGCCCCGCGGTTTTTCCCGCGTAGATTTCTCATATACACAAAAATCCCGTTTTTTCCCGTTCCCGTGGGAATTTCGGGAAATCCCTTCTTAGTGCTCACTTACACTCCCTAAGGAACCCCCGTGCCAATTTTCAGCTTTCTACGCCCAGTAGTTTAGGCTCTGCGTTGTCTGTCAGTCAGTCAGTCAGTCACTCAGTCAGTCAGTCAGTCAGTAACGGAAGAGTTTTATATATATTGATTACATAGTGGCCTAAAGCTTCCGGCACATTCTAGGCTCTGTCTGCCAGTGTAAAGTCTGGCTAAGTATTATAGACAAAAGCGCTTCAGGCGAAAGCTTTCAAAAGCTTCATTTTGTTGGACATGGCTATTGCAATTGGCATGTCCATAGGTCCCTGACCTTATTTGACAAGAAGTGACAGGAGCTGGTGGATGATCGTGTTCAATTCCCGGCTAGGGCAAACCTTTTCAGTACATTTGGTTCGGGTACGCTAGATACGGTTCTACTTAGTTGAGAATGTATTTCCTTTCTTTGGGGGTTCTTTAAATGAAAATCATATTTGTAAGTGAAATTTAATCATTAATTTTTTTTTTAATTTAGACCTCACGTAGTACAGTGGCGGACACGGTCGGCGTAACACTTCCGGTTTTTCTGTATTGCAAAATAGCTCTTGTTCTTTGGTAATACAGTCTAGGGCTGACGAAACCATAGACAAATCTGTTACGGCCTCCTAGTCCTTGACCCTAAAACGTACGTACGTAGTAAAAAATTCTAGGAGTGCCTTGCTCACTTTACCTACCTAAGAACTTTTCTCATTTAGACTTTTTTAATTAGTCTAGGGTAACATGCCCTATTACGGCGCGTTTTGACGACATTTTAAAGTAGGGTAAGAAATTAAGCATTTCTAAATATGTTAGCAGATATTTGAAATTTTTTTTGACACTAGTGATAATTATATTTTCTATTTCAGTTATCGTTTTATTTATTTAGAGTGATAATTAATTTCAAATAAATATATTTTCTGACAATTCGGAATTCCTATTACGGCGGCAAAAAAAAGTTTGAAGCCCATTACGGCGGTAAGCACAGCCTATTACGGAGTATGGAATGACAACACACGCACGATGAAACATTTTGCTCATGGTTCCGTGCAATCAGAAAATGGTATGCAATTAATGTAATTATTACTGGCACTGTACATAAATACAGGATCTTCCTAGTAAGGGGCTATTTTGATAATATTTTGTGTAATAACTATTTAATGAACGCCCTCGCGCTAAGAAGATTCCAGTAATATAATTAGTTTAGGAAATACGAATAATGAATATTTGGCTGTATGGGCTACTATGTTCCTTTGCTTGACCTGAACGGGCGAATAACAAAACAACAAGCAATCAATCAATCTAAGGCATCGTAACGTTCTCCCATCTCTGCACAACAGAACGGATTGAATTAAAATGGGGACGATTTTCTTTTTATAAGCCGCGCTGATAAAGAAACGATTTAAAAATGGCGGCCGAACGAATGCTATCTTGCGTATATTAGTATGAGGGAAGAGTTGAGAAGAGATACAGCCCATACAACCCGCCGCCGCCATTTTGAGATAGTTTTTTTATGTGCGCAGATTATACCCATAAAAGCGTAATTTGCGAATTTGCCAAGCTTAATAACATTATTTTTAATATTTGTTGTTAATCTACATAAGTGAAGTTACAAATGATCATTATTTAATGTCTGTTGACCAGGTCAATATCTCAGTAGAGGCTCGAATTTTGTTCAAAAAAGGAAGATTTTGGCACAATTTTTGCATTTTTCTAAAAAATTTCCATAATTTTTTGAAGTTTTTAAATTTGTTAGTATTCTTTGGACGACAAATAAAATATGGTGAAATTTTTTCATTAAAATTAATCGAGCCGTTTCGGAAATAACTACCTTTGGCAGACAGACAGACGGACGGATGGAAAAGACATATTAATAAGATCCCCGGACCTGTACCCGAAACCTTAATCAATAAACTGATACAAACCTAAACTGAGAACTTCCTCTTTTCTAAAATTGGTTAAAAATAGGTACAGTTACGGACTAGGAGGCTGTAACAGATTTGTCTATGGTTTCGTCAGCCCTAGACTGTATTACCAAAGAACAAGAGCTATTTTGCAATACAGAAAAACCGGAAGTGTTACGCCGATCGTGTCCGCCACTGTACTATAAAACCCTTCTTCTGAATTTAAAAAATACTTTTGTGACAATCGGTTTTGACAAAATCGAAATAATCGCGAACAAACATGCATAAAAACATACATACAGGTCGAATTGATAACCTCCTTAACCTCGTTATAAAACAATTGCTGTTCGTTTTTCTCAAACTTTATTTTGAAAAGGGCCCGGACGGGGGTTTTAAATAATCCTAATAATATTATAAACGACATAGTTTTTAATAAAAGATGTCTGTAACTCTTTCACGTAATAACTACGAAATAGATTTTAATGAAACCTTACAAATAAAACATATTTGAAGGAAAATTTAACGGGCGAAGCAGCGGCGTGCAGTCAGTGAAGATTTAGTTAAACGGTAAAAAATATGGAAAATGGACTTCTACCCAAGCGGGGAAAGTTAAAAAAAAGAAAGAATGTTTTTTTACAACAACGTTGACACAAACATAAAATAAAATGGAACACAAAAAAACAACAACAAAACAGTAAACCAAAATACAATCAATATATATAAAACTCTTCCGTTACTGACTGACTGACTGACAGACAACGCAGAGCCAAAACTACTGGGCGTAGCGGGCTGAAATTTTGCATGTAGGTTCCTTAGGAAGTGTAGGTGAGCACTAAGAAGGGATTTCCCGAAATTCCCACGGGAACGGGAAAAAACGGGAATTTTGTGTTTATGAGAAATCTGCGCGGGAAAAACCGCAGGGCAGCCTCTAGTAATAAATAAAACAACCAACGAATCATAATCAGTTTTGTATCGTGTGTCAAAGTTGTGGTAAAATCTAGTAGTAAATTATTATATTGAAGGGAAAATACGATAAACCTAACCTTAGTATACATTTTTGAGTAAGTTTTTTAATTATTTACTTACCCTGTTGTTCAAAAAAGTTAAAGTGCATTTTAGTTATTTGACGTATGACAATTTAGACAAGATGTCACGTATTTACCATACAACAAACCAAATAAAGCTTGCAGTAAAGCTTTTTAAAATGTACGGTATCTTTATGAATAATACCGTTAAATTATTAGCTCTGTAATTTCCATACACCGTGTTAGGATTCCTTACAGCCTAATACGGTAGGTACTAAAATATCTTATGAGTTTTTATATCCTAATTCTGAAATATAACGTTAAGATATTTCGATAATGTAAGTTATTACTTACAAATAAGAGTACTCTGACTTTACCATAAAACTCTCAAATCGTTAGTAATCGTTGTATTACACCATTTTTCTTCATTAAAACTCATACGTTAAGTTTCACAGTATTCTAATAAACTTAAATTTTAATGTCAACTTTAAGCGTAAAAAACAAGAATTTTAGTTAAAAAACATGTACCTCCAAAATTGGTTTTATACTTGAGAACTAATGAAAATTACACTTAAATAACGAAATGTTCATAAATTATATTTATTATACCACTAAATTTATAAATTACCGACACTGCGTTTTTCCTATTACCGATGGTACCCTCCGTAATAGGCGGTACCCTCAAATAGCCTTCCTAACACGGCGGACTTTTGTTTACTCATATTTACTTGTTTTATTAGATTTTAAACTGAAATAAACTTGATTAACTAAGACTACTTGAATGTAAAAAGTATTCGAATATAGTAACATATTCTTAAAGTGTTTGTTTGAACTAAAAACGAAGTCTGAAAATTCAATGTTATACCGCGAGTCAGTCTGCTTTTGTATGAAATACCTTCTCGCTTTGGTGACGTTGCACAAAATAATTAATTTAAGTAATTTTAAACGATTTTAAACGCACGAGTGCTGGGTAATAAGTTACGTGTTAGTTTCTCTTGGACACTATGTAGTCACCTTTACCATACACAGTCACAACGAATTATAAATTGCAAAAGATAAAATAGAGCCGTAATAGGACGTGATTTTGACTACCGCGGTAATAGGACGTTTTACCCTAACTCAAATCTAAATTTGAGCCATATTTGTCAAGTTTTTCACAATAAAATGTTTACAAATACTCAAAAATACTGAAACATTTATACATTTTCAGCCTGTATAATGTGAGTTGGGCATTTTTAAACACGGTACAAAATTGTGTATTTACCTAAATTACATGCCTTCACCCTTCAACGGAATATTAATAACTAGGCAGAATGATAAGGTCAAAGGTAACCTCGGGGTCTCGGGATCACTTCCCGTCTTCAACTATTTGACAATATAGGATAATGAGCCCTTTCTTGACAAGACTGCTTGATTTTGAAATATGGTTTTTGATAATTTTATTTCCATTATATAAAACTCTTCCGTTACTGACTGACATACAACGCAGAGCCGAAACTACTGGGCGTAGCGGGCTGAAATTTTTCCCGTGAGAACGGGAAAATACTGGATATTGGTGTTTATGAGAAATCTGCGCGTGTGAAATCGCCGGGCAGACTCTAAATTCAATAGCTTGGATGTAACTTAAGCATTAAAACTGTGTACTCTAACTACTTAAAAATAAGTTGACATTATTTTTTTATAATACTGAATGTTGTTTCGAAGTTATAGGGATGCTCGATATTAAAAAAATATCGATGTTGACATCGTTAGCTCAATGTTAGATGTTCTTTAATCAGTAACTACTTATTATTTTTTTGTATTATTTTTGTACACTATTTTGACGATCACATTATACTTTGACATTTTATAATACAACTTTGTATGTAATATGATAGTGTGAAATAAATGAATCTAATCTAATCTAATCGATTTAATCATCGAATCCAAAACATCGATGTACGGCAACATCGATGATTTCTTCAGACATCGATAAAGGTTAGTAATAGATTTTTTTTTTCATATTTCGTTGCGTTCAGAAATTGAATAAATAATCTGTGGATTCGTTTATATTCGAAATCGAGAAATCGATTTCTTCCAGGGGCCCGATGTCGATTTTGTGTTTGTAACATCGATGTTTCGATGCAAAATCGACCTTTCGATGTTTGATATAACAACATGAGTAGATGTTGCGTTCATCACGCAACATCGATGTTAAAACATCGATCGATGATCATCGAGCATCCCTATGAAGTTCTCAACAAAAAAATTTGGTCGAGTTTTTATATTTTTTTGTTTTCCATTCCCTTTATTCAATTTCATCATCCAAACAAATTAGTTGACCTAAGGTTGACCTATAACGTCACCTAATCGATCATTTCTTCAAAAACGCAACTAGCTTAGTAATTAATAAAAACAAACAGCCTTAATTAATTTAACACTTACGCTTTTCATTATGTCCTTGAAATTAAAAATATTCGTGACTCCTCTTAATTAGCCCAGCGGTTTGTCGAAAGGGTTCGCAATCCGCGGTTTTGTACATTTGGCAACGGTACCCTAATTGCTAGTTCTAGGTGCGAGAATGAGAGGCAAGGGCAGAAAGGCTTCACGAAGTTTTTTAAAACAACATTTTTGTGGTCGTTTGTTTTATTAAAGCAATGTCGTGTCACAAGTTAAAGTCAAGCATTGTTGCGTTGAAGCGAAAATTAGAACTTTTAAAGTAGGTAAGTAAAGTACTTAGAGCCCTTTAGACAAATAAGTTAAGTACTAGTTTGATTTGATTTTGATTTTTGCGCACTTGTTGTGGCAAGCTGGCAACTGAAAATAATATAACACATCACACTCAGAGCCCCTAACTAGGAAGAACCTGTATCTAGGGTACCCAGAACACACACCGAGACGAACATTACACCCAGACCGGAAACAAACATCGATATTCATCATATCAATATTCGCTCCGCCCGGGAATCGAATCCAGGTGCACACGCTTACTCAGTCCACAACACTGCCAACTGAGCCATGAAGCAGTCAAAATGATTTAAAGTTGAGTTGATTGAACTTTCAGCACCTTCGCAGCTATTTTTTTAAGGAAGTAACTAAGTAGGTTAAGTACCTACCTTTTTCAGGTTTTTCAGAATTCAGGCAACATTTGAAATACTTCAGGCTACATTTTGAAACCTGTCTTTATAATGCCTGCCGTGGTTTTTTTTTTTTTTTATTAATAAATTCACTAGGAAAGTGGTATTAAAAGTGGCCGTTTTAGTGTCAACGAGAATCTGATATATATCCTGGAAAACATAAACTAAAACTAAAAGTGGCTTAAAACACTTAATACGGGCTAAGAATGTTCTTCAAAGTTTAGTTATAGAACTAAGTTTACCGATATTTTTAAATTGAACAAATTTATTCTCGTTTAAATCAAGTTACTGCAAAACTTTTCAAAAGTTTCGTAAACACCATATCGTACCTACCTATTGTATGAGTAATAAGTTTGTTTGTCCATATGTTAGGCGGGTATTAACGTGACCCAGTGACAGACAACCTGACAGTTTCACACGAACTGTGTCATAAGGCGACGATGGACAGTCATCTGTCAGTGATGTGTGTTGAAATTATTTGATATAGCAACACCCCTTTCATGTTTTGGCGTTTGTAAAGTAATCAACGTGATCAAACATCTTGGGAGAAAAATATTATTTATTACGCATCCGAAGTTTATTTACACTTAAATGGTGTTCTTTAGGGCTTACACGGTGCGAAACTAGCGCCACTTCCGATAAATAATGAATATCTTCTAAACCATGGCTGAAATAAAAAATATGCGTCTTTGACTCCCTAGATATAATCTTGCTTAGAATTTTTAAGGCCCTGTTGCTGCCTGATGTTGCTCCCTAGATAATCTTGCTTAGGAATTTTAAGGTTCAAAATGTAAGGAATAAACCGTTTGTTGCCTAAAATGTCCGCTTTAGTTTCATAAAATTATATTTCTAAGATCAATATCCTAAGAGCTACACAACAGAGCCTTAAAATTTCTAAGCAAGACTATCTAGGGAGTCAAAGACTCATATTTATGATTTCGGCTATGGTTAAGAAGACATTCATTATTTATCGATGTGGCGCTAGTATAGCCGTAGCAAGATTTAGGTTCATGTTCTTGGCCGCGTGTGGAGTATGGCGGCGGCATAGTATACTACCTCCCCATCTCCTCTCATGGGTGTCGTAAAAGGCGACCAAGGCGACTAAAGGTACACCCGAAGAACAGACAGAAGCGTCTTACGTTGAAATATGTTCTTGAAGAGTCGCACTGTAAAAACCAACCAGCGCCTACCTTGGTGATTAATAATAATAACGCATCACACTCCGAGCCCCTAACTAGGAAGAACCTGTATCTAGGGTGCCCGAAACATATGCCCACATCGTTTGTTTGCAATATGTGGGGTGTTGCCCGTTCACTGTAAGGTAAAGTTTATGTTGGCCTTAGATACCTATTATACAAATACCTACAAAGTGTCTGTTCGTGATGGGTACCCAACAAGATCGGTTAAAACAGGAAAACTTGTACAGCCAATTGCTAAAAACTATTATGGTGAAAGGCTCAAAGAATATCTAATCCCAAAGATGTATAACCGAATACCATTTTTACTGGGCAATAAGAAACTACCTATCAGTATTCTGAAAACTCTTATGAAGAAAACTTTACTCGAAGGTTGATTTATACAAGTTTGTTGTAATGTTAGTCTGTTAGTTCTATTCTAGTATTGTATAAAAAAATAAAAAAAAACAGTTTATTAGTAGTAGCTTAATGTAGTGGGTAATAATAAGACTAAAATAAGAGTGCATCCGCGAACAAACTGCAATAGCAGTTTGGCGATATTGTTTAAATTAATAATGTTTCTACCTACTTCGAATAAACGTATTAAAAAAATATATATATATACAGAGACGAACAAATACACCCCGAAAGGAAATAAACATCGATATTAAATAACAATGTTCGCCCTGCCGGGAATCGAACCCAGGTGCACACGCATCCCAGTCCATATCACTGCCAAATAAGCTACGGAGCAGATTAAGGTGGTTACTCCTTTCACAATGTTAGTCTATCTAGCAATTTTTGAGGAGACCTGTCCATAAGTATAAGCCATAAAATTGTATTTAATTATTTTGTATAATTTGTGTGAGACTCATTCGATCCCGCAGACAAACCGTTTAAACGGTTTTTGCGGGACTATGTATAGCTTATGGTAATAAGAAATGTTTAATAAAATATATAAATAAAATATATAAATAAATAAATAATAATCGCACGACAAACTCGTGGCCCCCCTGCGTTACCCCCCTGTAAACGAGTAAAACGCAAATTGCTCGTGGCCCGCCCAAACTTGCACTTGACCGTCGGATGCATGTGTGTGTAATTGACTACTTTTTGGTTTGGTCGTTTTAAAGAAAAAAGTACCAGGCTAACATGAACTAGTAGAAGGTTATGAAGCTCAACACACAAAATATCTAAGTAACATGCCATGCATGCAGCGCCAGAACGGACCTGCAGAACTCCTTTTCAATTCAATATGTTACAGCACGATTTTATGCATCAATCATCAATTACTTCACATGTTAAGGTAATCAAACCAAATACTCCCGCGTCACATTCAACATCATTACCAACAGAATTCTGGAGGCAGTAAAATAGCTTTATTCTTTACCAACTTCCAATAAAGATAGTCGACTAGAAATAATGCTCGCACTTAGGTACCTACACAGTTTAGGTCTAGATCACCTATTATACTGTCGCCCACCGCAGTAATGATCTTCATTAAACACTCCATTTGAACACTAGAACCGAGAATAAATACTTATACAGAAGACTTAATGCCTTAATTTTAAATTTTCGTAGGCTTTTTATGAGACAAACCGGCGCCCCACAGTGGACCTGTCGCTGCAGTGGATTGTATTCATTCATCCTTTTTTTTCAAATAAGACAAATGGGTAACTTAAATTTCCATTACCTACGAAAAAATTATATTGTTTCTAAAACACAAAAATTGTCGCGCCCATCAGGGTCCACAATGTAGCCTAGCAAAATTTAACGCTAGTGGCTAAGATTCGTCTAAGACTAGTGTAAGACTTGTTTAAGGTGATTTGTGGAAACAATAAAGTATTGACCAGGAAGCCGCCTCCCTCGACCTAAACTGGGATATATTGGAGCAGCAGGCGCAAAACCAGTCAAACTGGAAAGCTTTAATTCCAGCCCTATGTCCCTGATCAGGAATAAGACGATAAGAAGAAGAAGAAGATTTTATGTGACTGTCATGCTCCGTGGCTTTTTCTGCTCAATTTCTCTTCAAACCGCATAATACCAATTTAACGTTCAAATGGAATTTTCAGGATAAAAAGTATTATTAAAATCTAAAAATCTACCAATTTTTTAAGCAATATTGCTTTTTTTGGTGGTTCGGGTGTCAATGCAAAACCACACAGACAGATAGTTAAAGTTAATTTCGCATTTATATAAGCTTATTAGAACCACGTGAAAAAATGGTGAAAACACGAATTCGTAGGTGTTTATTGCGTCTCCTAAACAGGCAGGCCATGTCTAGAATGAAAATTAAGCAACCGAAGATGAGACAAGCAAATCGGTCCGACAATAGTATAATTTGTACCTTTTATTTGACCATTGATCATAGCCAATTATGGCGTGAAAAGAATCCACGCAAGATCATGCTGGGAATTTATTAGGCAAGTAAGATACTTGTAGAGCTATTTTGGAGTAGAATCTATAGCAATGTTTTTGTGACAAAATCACAAAGTTTATGGCTGTTTTTGACCGACTTCAAAAAAGGAGGTTATCAGTTTGACCTGTATGTATGTTTGCATGTATATAATATGTATGTTTGTCCGCGATTATCTCGCGTTTGGCTGAACCGATTTTGATACGGTTTTTAGATTTATTTTTGTTACATTAGAAGGTACCAACTTCGAAAAAGTGAAAGTGCTCAGTTGATGTATGTGTTAGCTTATTGAAGGCAGGTTCCTTTATTATAATTTATAAAAAAGAGTTTATTGTAACAATAATACGAATATAACTCGCGCAGATAAAGAAAAAAAAAATACAATATATAGATTGCGCCCACGGTATATTATGTAACATTATTTTATTAACTACACTATACCCTTTAGTACTTAGCTACTTAAATTTAATCAATATATATAAAACTCTTCCGTTACTGACTGACTGACTGACAGACAACGCAGAGCCTAAACTACTGGGCGTAGAGAGCTGAAAATTGGCACGTGGGTTCCTTGGGGAGTGTAAGTGAGCACTAGGGTGGGTCACTCTTGTATGGAGAAAAAAAAAAGGTTTTATATTTTTACGTAATAGTGATAAAAGGGTGCTAAATCATGATAATGACATACGTATTTAATTATATAATAATTAAATGTCATCTTCAGCCTCCGAATTTAAGTTGAATTTTATAAAAAAATAAAAAATTGACCTTTCTGTTTAGTACTGTAATTTATTTATTTTTGTATAAAATATGTTTTTTTTTGCAACATAAAATGTAGTATTTTAAAGCTTCTTTGATATTAACTTAACATTGTTATTAAACTTATTACCAATTTTAATCTAATTTCTGTTCTAAACTGCACGAAAATCCTTCCTACACTCGAATTTTGCCATGATTTACCTAACTTTCGAAAATAATTTTTGAGGATCAGTAACATTGTCAGGTTATATATTCTCGGGGTGGGAGAGTTAGCAACTTTGTAACAGGTAGATAACAGATCCTAGTATGTCTCTCAGGTCATCTGGAAGATACCTACAAGCAGATCTGAGCTCTCATAAAGGTCTTGCCTCATCTTTGCAGCTGGAATGAGTCTTGATGGCAAATCAAGGTGGTAACTAACAGCAAAAGTAGCCAAAATAATTAACTTCTGTTATTGATCTCTCGTTGAAACATACAGATGAATAAAACGTTAACTCGAGTGAGATGTTTCAATGCTCGCCAAGGAGACAGTCGAACGCGAGCGAGAGGCGGCCCGTCCCCGCCGGGCAGGGCAGGAGTCGCGGCTGCCGCGGCAGGACGAGACCTTGGAGCTTTCGTGAACGAAGCTCAGTAATTCTGGGAGCAAGAATATAAGTCTACGGTATCTTCAGCCTGGCGTAAAAGTCGCCTTGGGGCCACGAATGTACGGAGCGGGGGCAGCATTTGGTGCTTCCGTACACCGAGCAGTTGTCAAAGGGAGAACAGCCCTGTCTCCCTCCGAGAAGAAGCCAATGCGCGGTTATTTGCTTAATTGATCCCTAATTGCATACAGCTTCTTGTGGACCCTATAATATGCTAAGAAGAGGGCAATGAGGGGATGAAGTTGGCGTGACTACGATATAACCCTGTCGCACCTCATACGACATCACATCGGGCGTAAAAGTAACCATTATGGGCTCACCTTCTCCAAACAAAAACCCATTCGCCATGGGACATCTTTTCAGGTCATCTATAAGCTAAATCGTCATTGAAAAGGCAAATCGAAACAGACGAAGCAATGCTGTAATGATATGATTGATTCTTACTAACATGTTGCCTTTTTAATCAAGTACCTTTAAAGGAAGGGGCTGTAATTGAACAACAGGTTGGTTTTTTCAGTTCTAGTTGTTTAGCAATTGCTTCCGTAATGGGCTGGAGGCTGGGACCTGTTGTAGCGCCGTCAACGTAAGCGAAAAATAATGTTTCAATGGTAGTTTATTTAAATGAAGCAAACTGCATTTCCCGCCCCTCGCGCCTTAATATCAAGCAGTCAATTTGTAGTGTAAATGATATAAATATATACTTTTATATATATTTTTCTTAAGCAGGCTATATTTGCAGTATAAAAAATTAATAAATAATATAATTATTCAATTTGAAGATATAAAATTTGGTTCACGAAGTGGCGTCTAGTAATTATATTTTCCAAATTTTTGATGACGATTCGGAGGCTGTTAATGATGTCGTATTTGGACAAAACTTTGTACTCGTCAATTCTAACCCAAAAGGCACCCTTTTATCACTATTACAAACAAAAAATCTAAAAAAAAATTTTTTGACCCACCCTAGTGAGCACTAAGAAGGGATTTTCCGAAATTTCCACGGGAACGGAAAAAAACGGGATTTTTGTGTTATGAGAAATCTGCGCTGGTGAGACCGCGGGGCAGCTTCTAGTAAAATATGAATTAAATTGGAGGTAGACCTAACCGTACTACGAGTTTACCTGTTCTGGTTCAATATCCGAGTTATTCCGGACCGATCCCTTAATCTGAGCCAGCGGAGCAGGGATGAAGATTTTTTATGGTGGAAATTCTTTCTTGCTGCCACAGCGAATATATCACAAAACTCTGTCGCGATGTAGTTTATACCTATCCTATTTAATTTAGTATATGGGTATATCTAGGTTACTCACGTCCCGAGCTATGCGCAAGTCAAAAACTTATCGGGTTCGATTCCCGGGCGGGGCGAATATTGATATGATGAATATCGATGTTTGTTTTCGGTCTGGGTGTGATGTTCGTCTCTGTATGTGTTTCGGGCACCCTAGATACAGGTTCTTCCTAGTTAGGGGCTCTGAGTGTGATGTGTTATTATTATTATTATTATTATCAACAAACTTAACAATTTTAATTATATAATTTCCTATACAAAAAAAACTATAAGTAATCCATTACAACTGTTAAGTAAACAGTTTAAATTCAAAAAGCCCTTTGAATTTTTAGATTGCTCGTTTCCTTACGATAAAATCATTTAAAATTACAATTTGTATACAGATGAAGTGAAGATAGTAATTCAAAAAGAATAAGTATACCTAATTGTTTTTCGGTACTGGCTATGGCTATTAAATGCGTATTCAGCGAAATAAAAAACAAAACTTTTATACAGGTTTGTGCAAATTGGTTACAACTTCGAATTGGCACTTATAAATTCAGTTCGAATTGGTCACAGTCAAATATTAATTATTAAAATATAATGTTATTGCCCTTTAAATAAAAGTTTAGTCGCCCATTATCATAAGTGAGAAATTTTTAAGGCTGTAACGAGTAGCAATTCTATAATGTTTTATTATAGGTGCGAATGCGAACTATTTTTTATAGGGTGCCAATTTACACTTGTGACCAGTTCGATCTTACTCTTATGTACTGTGTCATCAGGGTTATTAAGTAAGTAAGTATAATAATTTAATTCTACATAATCCTTTACCTAATCACTCTAAAAACACAACAAAAAAACATAATTTCCCAAACGATCACAAACATAATACTGGTTTACATTGCATCACACGATCAAACTATATTATTTTTACCATAAATTAAGCTAAAATGTTCTTTAACGTAAAGCACTAGAGTCCAATAAGTAAGCACTAATATATTGTAAAGTTGTAATTATAATGATTACGCTTGGGATCCGATTCAGTTAAGATAAAGAACGTCGCAAGCCTACTCGAAGTCGAATTCGTACTGTAACCCAAAACCTTATTCATACTAATATTATAAATTTGAAAGTAACCCTGTCGGTCTGTCTGGCTTTTCTGAGAAAACTACTGAACCGATTTGAATGAAATTTGGTATATATAGATATTCTAGAGCCTGAGAAAGGACCACCGGTCCCGTAATTCCCACGAAAAATTGGGAATTTGATGTTTTAAGGGAAAATGCGCTGGCGATGCCGCAGGGCGCCCACTAGTAGGTAGTTCACAACTTTCACGTTCACTTTAACTAACACGGGACTGCCTCCGTGGTTCATTTGACAGTAATGATGACTGTAACTTCGGCCCGGTTCTATTCCTGGCGGGAACACCCTATAGAATGGAGTCCGGTCCTTTGAAAGGCGTTCGAAGGGATGAATTAAACTATTAGAGAGTAGGCCCTTTCAAGAACTTTCGCTATAAATATATTGTATTAATATAAATATTAATGCTTTCATAACAGAATACCACTGTTGGTTATGCGCAGATCATCTCGAAACTGAATCTTGGGAGCAAATAAATTAGGTTCAGATATTATTATTGTTCATCTTCACTCCACTTCTCTTATGAGCTTTGAAATATGTTTTTAGAACACGCGCTCGGCTCTCGTGTGAAAACAATACAAGTTGTAAGCTCCTTAGTTTCTAAAGTAGGTACCTAACAGAAGTATCCAAATTACTGGCCAGTAAATAATTTATTAAAAAAAAAAAGATTTCTCTTTTTCGAAGTCTGTTCAAATATGTATACTAAAACCTCAGAATAAGGAAAACCTAGTCTCTCTAGTTGGTCTGTGGAAAACCTTTCCCTGAATATAACCACACCTCCATTTTTAAACCCTTGCATTTTTTAAAGGAGGTTCAAAATTTTGACGATTCTTTGACCAGGCATTAGTTAAAACATGAGAACATAAATGTATATCTTTTTTTTAAGCGGGCAAACTCTGACGAAAAAAGTGTTAAAAACCCTTCTCAGCTGTTGGCAAGAGGCCACGGGAAGGCTTGAGAATGGCATTACCGCGACGTTAAAACATTCACCTACCTAATTTTGTAACTAGCATTGCAACTTACTTACATTTTAAGAAAACATAACATAATCTCACGCCTTTTATTCCCCAAAGGGTTAGGCAGAGGCACCAGCTCAAGAGTCGTACCCACATTTAGCTAAGTTTATGCTTTATTACCAACGTGACAAGGGGTCAGCTCGTCGCCGCGGTTATAACGACCACTACTGCGGCCGGGACCAACGGCTTAACGTGCCTTCCGAAGCACGCAATCATCTTACTTTTCGGACATTCAGATGATTTAAAAAAACAATACAATCCAAATTAAGACAAAATGTAAGTTCTGACCTTCCGAGGTTTAAAAAAGCTAACATTGCAAAAGGGTCAGCGTAACAGAGGTCAAAGGTGGACCTTTTAATAACGAGGTTGATAATTAGGCAAGTAATAGAAGCATTATTGATGAAGTGGCGAAATTAGATTTTGTCTTGTTAACGCATCTCTCTGCTGACAACTTGCACAATTTTAATTATTACTTACTAGTCGACCCGGAGAACTTCGTACCGTCTTTGGTTTAATCATGTATTATACTTATAAACCTACCTTTTGAATCACTCTTATCTATTTAAAAAAACCGCATCAAAATCCGTTGCATAGTTCAAAAGATTTAAGCATACATAGCGACAGACGCGGGAAGAGACTTTGTTTTATACTATGTATTGATATTGATGATCTACTAAAATTTATATTTATCATCGTCTTAGCCAAAGAATTTCACAGCTGGAAATAGGCCTCTCCAGAACAATATATCGAGCGGTCTGGTGAGACCCTCATCCAGTGTATTCCCGCAAACTTCAACAGGGTCCTTAGTCTCATCGCGCAAAATGTAACTATCGAATAAAAGTAGAGTAGAAACCACAGAACAAGGAAGATGCTCTCTCTCTCTAAATAGAAATCGCGAGTAGGCGGAGCCCGCGTGCCTATCATTAGCTCTGCAGTGCCTATGCGTAGTTTTTGACAGATTTGATATGCTCAGTTGCTTTATGCTTCTTGTAAAAAACCACCAGGAAAAATATGAAAAAAAAACCACTAAAATGCCATATTGTGCTGTGTTGGAATGCAAAAATTAAAGTTGGGGACTTAAAAGTACTAATTATGCCGTATCATTACATCGGTAAGTAATATTTCATTGTATTTTTAAATAAATTTGATATTATACATGAACAAGAAAACAAAACCATAAGTGAGAAAATGAAAACACCCTAATTACGGAGCAGTAAAATTGAATTTTCATTGAAGCCTGTGACTGTGACTGTACCTTCTTAGCGTTCTTCTTTATCTATGGTATTAGACTCATGACTTTTTCTAGAACATTTTGACAACCAGTATAATGAAAATCAGTTAGAGATTGCTCAACATGATGAAAATCTATCGATAATTTTCTATGATAAAAATCTATAAATAATAATTTTTAGTGAAAAAAAAAATAGGTATTCGCTTCGACTTGAAAACCTCTACCTTTTTTTCGGTTTAAAATGTGATTCACTTTAAAGTTAAATTCTTGAATACGAATGAAATTATATGAATCTTTCAACTTAGACTATTGCGTATGAATGAAATTATATTAGCATCATCATCATATTACAATAATGTTGTAATATGTAAAAAATAAAGTCGCTTTCCGCTTCAGTCCTTAGGTATGTTTAAATCTTTAAAAATACAGCGGATTTTAATGCGGATTTTTATAATAGTTAAAGTGATTCAAGAGGAAGGTTTATAAGTATAAAACATGCACGTTCTAATAATAGGTTAGGCGGTACGAAGTTTGCCGGGTCGACTAGTATTGTATAAAGACAAGTCGTCACTCTTATAGTGTGCTATATTTTACTTTTCTTTTCATTTATTTACAGCCTGTGTTACTGGATCACCTTGGGCCAAGCTCAGAACCTAATACACTTAAGCATAAACTTGAAGATGGAGCCATCCTGATGAAAGCTTCTTAAGCTAAGAGTAGTTTCAATAAACAATACCTAGAGAAGAAAAAATGCTAAATATTCTGTATTAAAAAAACCAAGATTAGTTAAGAGTTTAAGGCAAGTAATTAATAAGCAATTACTTCGATATTTAATAAGATAAAATAATATAAATATAAAACCCATCTTGTTTTATTGGTCTATCTATCCATCCACCTAAATTGTTTACTTTGGTTAAAATAAAGCTTAATTTATACAGTACTTACTCCAAAATTAATAATGCGCATGCAGATTCGCTAATTGTCGATTTCACGGAAACACCTGAATCAAAAATCATAATTCTACTAAATTACGCATGCAGAAAATGCACCTATCCTCCTTAAATACATATCGTCTTCCGTCGCTTGGGAATACGACCGTTATCGAACGTGACGAAGATTTCTATGCGCATTATAACTTTTGCAGTACTGTAGGTATATACAATTTTATAACTAAACACATTTTTATTTCTGAATCTCTATTTATGCGAAGCATAACTGTTGAATACAAAACGACATTGGAAATAAATAAAAATTAAACTGTACACTAAAATAAACTTTATTCTATGAGCGACTGTATTTTTCATATGATAATACCAATACATCGCCAATCACCAGAAGGCCGTTTGAGTAGAATACACATAGATTTTCGTAAAAAAAAGTAATTGTTAACTGTAGCCATATGAAAGAAAGTTGTATATCGATAGGTTTTTCTCATCGACAAACTTTCTCCCGCAATATGTACATCCCTAGCTTAGTTTTTCATTTTTCGACGTAGCCACCTAGTGTTTAGTAGCGGTAGTACAAAAGCTGTAGTTCCATCTAGCGTCGAATAGTAAAACTAGGAACAATGCGTGAGGATTTTAAAGCAAAGAGGATGTATAGCTTTCTACCATGTCTTTGGAAAAACCTAATTTCATTCTTTTATCATATGTATGTCATCATAATCTTAAGTATTTCATAATTGTTATTTGATTTTGATCTTTGTTTATTTGTAAAAAGGTTTATAGTCTACTTCAAAGTTTTGTGATGTAGATCTTTTCGGCTTTGTCGTTGATCACCAATGGTAGCTTGGATTTCATAGTGAGCGTTTGGTTTATATGTGTGAGTTTGGACACACTGGTTTCAGTACTAAAAGCTCATGATGCTATTTCTATTGTATTCTCTTGTTCTGTGGTATAAGCCATGAAATTGTATTTAATTATTTTGTATAATTTGTGTGAGACTCAATCGACCTCGCAGACAAACCCTTTTAAACGGTTTTGCGAGGAACTATGTATAGCTTATGGTAATAAGAAATGTTTAATAAAATAAATAAATAAATAAATTACCCCCCGTTACCCCCCTGTAAACGAGTAAAACGCAAATTGCTCGTGGCCCCCCCAAACTTGCACTTGACCGTCGGATGCATGTGTGTGTGTAATTGACTACTTTTTGGTTTGGTCGTTTTAAAGAAAGAAGTACCAGGCTAACATGAACTAGTAGAAGGATAAGAAGCTCAACACACAAAATATCTACATGCCATGCATGCAGCGCCAGATCGCCAGAACTCCTGTTCAATTCAATATGTTACAGGAAGATTTTATGCATCAATCATCATTTACTTCACATGTTAAGGTAATCAAACCAAGTGCTCCCGCGTCACATTCAACATCATTACCAACAGAATTCTGGAGGCAGTAAAATAGCTTTATTCTTTACCAACTTCCAATAAAGATAGTCGACTAGAAATAATGCTCGCACTTAGGTACCTACACAGTTTAGGTCTAGATCACCTATTACACTGTCGCCCACCGCAGTAATGATCATCATTAAACACTCCATTTGAACACTAGAACCAAGAATAAATACTTATACAGAAGACTTAATGCCTTAATTCTAAATTTTCGTAGGCTTTTTATGAGACAAACCGGCGCCCCACAGTGGACCTGTCGCTGCAGTGGATTGTATTCATTCATCCTTTTTTTTTCAAATAAGATAAATGTATGTGTATGTAAAAATTATAGTGTTTCTAAAACACAAAAATTGTCGCGCCCATCAGGGTCCATAATTGTAGCCTAGCAAAATTTAACGCTAAGGTTAAGATTCGTCTAAGACTAGTGTAAGACTTGTTTAAGGTGATTTGAGGAAACAATATTAAAGTATTGAGTATTGACCAGGAAGCCGCCTCCCTCGACCTAAACTGGGATATATTGGAGCAGCAGGCGCAAAACCAGTCAAACTGGAAAGGTTTAATTCGAGCCCTATATCCCTGATCAGGAATAAGACGATAAGAAGAAGAAGAAGATTTAATGTGACTGTCATGCTCCGTGGCTTTTTCTGCTCAATTTCTCTTCAAACCGCAAAATACAAATTTAACGTTTTCATGGAATTTTCAGGATAAAAGTATTATTAAAATCTAAAAATCTACCAATTTTTTAAGCAATATTGCTTTTTTTGATGGTTCGGGTGTCAATGCATAACCACACAGACAGATAGTTAAAGTTAATTTCGCATATATAACCTTAGAACCACGTGAAAAAATGGTGAAAAACTAGCGGTTTTTTTTTTATCCCAGGAATCCCACGGGAACGGTAAAATGTTTTAAAGGGAAATTGCGCTGGCAAAACAGCGGGTCACCCACTAGCTCCACAATTCATGAAATTGACAAATAAAATGGAGATTTTATTTTATAAACACGAATTCGTAGGTGTTTATTGCGTCTCCTAAACAGGCAGGCCATGTCTAGAATGAAAATTAAGCAACCGAAGATGAGACAAGCAAATCGGTCCGACAATAGTATAATTTGTACCTTTTATTTGACCATTGATCATAGCCAATTATGGCGTGAAAAGAATCCACGCAAGATCATGCTGGGAATTTATTAGGCAAGTAAGATACTTGTAGAGCTATTTTGGAGTAGAATCTATAGCAATGTTTTTGTGACAAAATCACAAAGTTTATGGCTGTTTTTAACCGACTTCAAAAAAGGAGGTTATCAGTTTGACCTGTATGTATGTTTGCATGTATGTATGTATGTTTGTCCGCGATTATCTCGCGTTTGGCTGAACCGATTTTGATACAGTTTTTAGATTTATTTTCGTTACATTAGAAGGTTTTAGTACCAACTTCGAAAAAGTGAAAGTGCTCAGTTGATGTATGTGTTAGCTTATTGAAGGCAGGTTTCTTTATTATAATTTATAAAAAAAAAAATTATTGTAACAATAATACGAATATAACTCGCGCAGATAAAGAAAAAAAAAACTATATATAGTTTGCGCCCACGGTATATCATGTAACATTATTTTATAAACTACACGATACCCTTTAGTACTTACCTACTTAAATTTAATCTTCTATACCAATATTATAAAGATGAAAGATTTGTTTGTTTGTAACGAATAGGCTCCGGAAATACTAAACCGATTTGAAAGATTCTTTCACTGGTAGGAAGCTACATTAAACCCGAGTGTCATAGGTTATATATTAGATTTTCAAAAAAAATTAGGGATCCTTAACTCAAATAATGTAACCTAAGGTACAATATTTTTCCTTTGTTTACATATTTTGACAGGTGGTTTGTTGTTGTTGTTTGTTTTTTATTCGGCCATTCTGGGCAGTCAAAAGAACATAGTCTATAGAGCCAAGTCTTTTGTAGCATCTTATATTCTATGGCGTAACGAAGTTAGCCGGGAAAGCTCGTATAATATAAATATAATTGGAGGTAGACCTACCCGTACTACGAGTTTACATGTTCTGGTTCAATATCCGAGTTATTCCGGACCGATCCCTTAATCTGAGCCAGCGGAGCAGGGATGAAGATTTTTTATGGTGGAAATTCTTTCTTGCTGCCACAGCGAATATATCACAAAACTCTGTCGCGATGTAGTTTATACCTATCCTATTTAATTTAGTATATGGGTATATCTAGGTTACTCACGTCCCGAGCCATGCGCAAGTCAAAAACTTATCGGGTTCGATTCCCGGGCGGGGCGAATATTCATATGATGAATATCGATGTTTGTTTTCGGTCTGGGTGTGATGTTCGTCTCTGTATGTGTTTCGGGCACCCTAGATACAGGTTCTTCCTAGTTAGGCGCTCTGAGTGTGATGTGTTATTATTATTATTATTATTATCAACAAACTTAACAATTTTAATTATATAATTTCCTATACAAAAAAAAACTATAAGTAATCCATTACAACTGTTAAGTAAACAGTTTAAATTCAAAAAGCCCTTTGAATTTTTAGATTGCTCGTTTCCTTACGATAAAATCATTTAAAATTACAATTTGTATACAGATGAAGTGAAGATAGTAATTCAAAAAGAATAAGTATACCTAATTGTTTTTCGGTACTGGCTATGGCTATTAAATGCGTATTCAGCGAACACGTTAAATAAAAAACAAAACTTTTATACGGGTTTGTGCGAATTGGTTACAACTTCGAATTGGCACTTATAAATTCAGTTCGAATTGGTCACCGTCTAATATTAATTATTAAAATATAATGTTATTGCCCTTTAAATAAAAGTTTAGTCACCCATTATCATAAGTGAGAAATTGGTAACGCTGTGACGAGTTGCACTTTTGAATTCTATAATATTTATTATAGGTGCGAATGCGAACTATTTTTTATAGGGTGCCAATTTACACTTGTGACCAGTTCGATATTACTCTTATGTACTGTGTCATCAGGGTTATTAAGTATAATAATTTAATCCTACATAATCCTTTACCTAATCACTCTAAAAACACAACAAAAAAACATAATTTCCCAAACGATCACAAACATAACACTGGTTTACATTGCATCACATCAAACTATATTATTTTCACCATAAATTAAGCTAAAATGTTCTTTAACGTAAAGCACTAGAGTCCAATAAGTAAGCACTAATATATTGTAAAGTTGTAATTATAATGATTACGCTTGGGATCCGATTCAGTTAAGATAAAGAACGTCCCAAGCCTACTCGAAGTCGAATTCGTACTGTAACCCAAAACCTTATCCATACTAATATTATAAATTTGAAAGTAACCCGGTCTGTCTGGCTTTTCTGAGAAAACTACTGAACCGATTTGAATGAAATTTGGTATATATAGATATTCTAGAGCCTGAGAAAGGACCACCGGTCCCGTCATTCCCACGAAAAATTGGGAATTTGATGTTTATAAAGGGAAAATGCGCTGGCGATGCCGCAGGGCGCCCACTAATAGGTGGTTCACAACTTTCACGTTCACTTTAACTAACACGGGACTGCCTCCGTGGTTCATTTGACAGTAATGATGACTGTAACTTCGGCGCGGCCCGGTTCTATTCCTGGCGGGAACAATTTTATGATGGATATAGATTGATGTTTGTTTCCTAGGTCTGGGTGACACCCTATAGAATAGAGTCCGGTCCTTTGAAAGGCGTTCGAAGGGATGAATTAAACTATTAGAGAGTAGGCCCTTTCAAGAACTCTCGCTATAAATATATTTTATTGTTATAAATATTAATACTTTCATAACAGAATACCACTGTTGGTTATGCGCAGATCATCTCGAAACTGAATCTTGGGAGCAAATAAATTAGGTTCAGATATTATTATTGTTCATCTTCACTCCACTTCTCTTATGAGCTTTGAAATATGTTTTTAGAACACGCGCTCGGCTCTCGTGTGAAAACAATACAAGTTGTATAAATGCTTAGGGCGGTAACTCTCGTCCTGAGACACAAAATCGGTAGGTCTGTCTTCCAAAAATGTTATAATAAAATGTGGGAATGGTTTTTTTACATACGCAATACTTTCGCCAGAATAAATAAAAAACGCAAAAAAAAACTGAATTTCGCGCCATACCGAGAGTTACCACTACAACAGAATTAACGGAAGGCTTAAGAATGGCATTACCGCGACGTTAAAACATTCACCTACCTAATTTTGTAACTAGCATTGCAACTTACTTACATTTTAAGAAAACATAACATAATCTCACGCCTTTTATTCCCCGAAGGGTTAGGCAGAGGCACCAGCTCAAGAGTCGTACCCACATTTAGCTAAGTTTATGCTTTATTACCAACGTGACAAGGGGCCAGCTCGTCGCCGCGGTTATAACCACCACTACTGCGGCCGGGACCAACGGCTTAACATGCCTTCCGAAGCACGCAATCATCTTACTTTTCGGACATTCAGATGATTTAAAAAAACAGTACAATCCAAATTAAGACAAAAAGTAAGTTCTGACCTTCCGAGGTTTAGACAAGCTAACATTGCAAAAGGGTCAGCGTAACAGAGGTCAAAGGTGGACCTTTTAATAACGAGGTTGATAATTAGGCAAGTAATAGAAGCATTATTGATGAAGTGGCGAAATTTGATTTTGTCTTGTTAACGCATCTCTCTGCTGACAACTTGCACAATTTTAATTATTACTTACTAGTCGACCCGGAGAACTTCGTACCGTCTTTGGTTTGATTATATATGTATTTATAAACCTACCGCTTGAATCACTCTTATCTATTTAAAAAAACCGCATCAAAATCCGTTGCATAGTACAAAAGATTTAAGCATACATAGCGACAGACGCGGGAAGAGACTTTGTTTTATACTATGTATTGATATTGATGATCTACTAAAATTAATATTTATCATCCTCTTAGCCAAAGAATTTTACAGCTGGAAATAGGCCTCTACAGAACAATATACCGAGCGGTCTGGTGAGACCCTCATCCAGTGTATTCCCGCAAACTTCAACAGGGCCCTTAGTCTCATCGCGCAAAATGTAACTATCGAATAAAAGTAGAGTAGAAACAGTACGTTAATCGCAAGAAAATACACATTTGGTAGTCTCGTAATCAATTTTGCTATAACTATAGCAGTAGTATCGCAACAGATTGGAATTGACCAAAAAGGGTAGTCTGCTCCATAATAAGATAATGTTATGATTACGTTCGACTGACATTATATTATGTCAATAATGATTGATATTAAGTGACAGTTGCACTACGCCCGTTCACTATTTAGGTAAAAAAATCCCAGATTATTCTATAGCTTGCTATTCATATTCTATTGCTATACTATAATGATCGATCAAAGTTACGAGACTCGCAATTTTTGACACAATCGTAATAGAGTAATAGTAGAATAATAATAGAATAGAAGTATAATCGTAAGTTTAAGAGACTAGAGTCCCAGGTCGTCTAAGCACTTTGTAGGGAGTCTGCCTAATCTGTGTTTTCCGGTTCTCGGTCGCGACTAGAGAACTTTCCAACCCCAGCGGACTATGTGTTTTTTATTCATATTGGGGGAAATGCCAATGTCGCTCGTGAAGGGTGTAATATAATATGTGGGGATCCACTCACTTAAACACCCGGTTGTTGTCTCGGCGATTTTTGGGAAGGACTGGAAACATTGATAATCAGCAATCGGTATCCTTACACGCCTAGCTGGTTGTCCAGCTTTGTCCTCGGAAGAGCATGTTGTTCCTTCCCCGGCTCGCCTCAGAAGCTACGGTGGCACTGTGCCACAAGCAGCTGTGCCACAGCCAATCTCGGGGCCGTTTTTGAGTGTGTTTGTTTTTGAGTGTGTCGGGCGGGCCCCCAAGAAATTAACAATTTTTAACTACTTACCTACCTAAATTTTTAACTACGTAATGTCTATAACTTTACTAACAATTGGTACCTGTATGTTTTGTAATTCTCTGGGCTATATGTCGGTGACTTTAGTTCTTCGGTGGATCTCACTTGTAATTTCGGATTCAGTAACTTTGTAAGTTACACCTAAGTAGGTAAGTACTTACTTACATTACTTTTTGAGAAAAATATAATAATAAACTACGTACTGTCCTTGACTCCATGATAGTGGCAAGCAATTACTCGACGACATCGTAATGAGCCGATGGCTGCAATAGAGCGACCCAGTTCGGTGAAATTGTAAGATGTGCGGATACAATACGGAGCGAGCTATTCTAATCGTAATAATGCGATTATTAGCGCGAGGGTTGCTTCTGCGCTGCATCAAAATTTAAAAAAAAATGTGTTTTTGTTTTTTTTACAGAAAAAAAAAATAGTTTTATGCGCAGACCGACACACAGATCGGTATTTCAAGAAACAAAATGGCGGAAGTGGCGCTCTTTATTTCTACTAAGTATAAATTTTTTTTTATAAAATAACTAGTCGACTTGGAAGAAGGTGGATTGAAGAAATAAGGGCAAGCCCTTGCACAGCAGTGAGACTGGGACACTAATTCTGCCGTCCTTGTGATAACCACAGTAACTAGGGTTTTGGTCGAAATTGAGTTATATACATATTCGAAATCAGCAATTCAAGATCTACAACTCTCTCGAACAAACTTTTCTTAATTCCTACGGGAACTAGGTTTTTTTAAAAATGCACAATAACGAAAAGCGCAGTAACTCGGCCTGAAATTTATGAATTACTAGGCATTATTTTAGTAACTATAGTTACTTTTTAGTAATTTGGACTACAACTACTCGAAACTTATTCATTCCTAACGATAACAACAGTAAGATGAAATACTATGGAGTGTGCACACAAAAAAACTAAGACAATGCTAATAATAAGCGCAGTAGTTTTAGATTTACTGTGCTTATGATTAGCAACTTTATAGTTTCTCCTTGAGATTTTGAATGTAAGTATTTGTAGTAACTTAAGACACCTTAAGTTCGGGTGTCTTGTGTCGGTGCTCCTGCGGGCCATCGGGAACGTCCTATGCTGCGGCTGACATCTGTCATCCGATGGTTGGCGCGATGCTTGATGCATGTAGCCTTCGAAGGGCCTTTTTGGTAGAAGGTCCTTTCAAATTTTTATAGTTTAACTTTTTTATATTAAAACAAAAAGCTAATCGTATACTAATACTTTTATTTCATTTGTAGATAATGGGTGCAGGTTAGGATCTATTCAGGAAACAATAAACTAAAAGGAAAAGGGAAATAAAAATGTTTAAACTTTGACATAAGTTTTTTACACTGAAGTTACTGCGCTTATCATTAGGAAACTTGCATTTTTTTATAAAAAGGGCTTACAGTAGCGACTTTTCCTAACAATAAGTGAAGTAAGTACGAGTTTTACTGCGCTTATTGTTAGGAAACAATTAGTATTTTATCTACATATTCCTAAGCAAAAACACATTTTTGCGTTTTAAGCCGTAATTTATGCAGTTTCTGCCATTTCTAGCAAATGGATAGGTTATGTTTTTTAAGCTCTTTACGCTCATAAAAGATTCATATTGCTAGGTTGTTTATTTCAGGAGTTATTCCAAAAAACAAAATTTTAAACTTTGAGCTCATTTTTCTCAAAATGAACTCAAACATAGTTACTGTGGTTATCGCAAGGACGGCAGAATTACTAAGGCTAAATAAAATAAAATACATTGTAAGTTAGTAAACTTATAAGAAGAAATTTCCTACATACTTACAAAAAATGTGTCCCATCCCACCTATCGTTTCTACTAAAAAAATATTGTGCTACAAATATAATACAAACCTTAATAATACCTACATTACCTTACATCCAAAAGAGCCCGAGCTGCTGCCGAC
Source organism: Euspilapteryx auroguttella (assembly GCA_951802225.1). NCBI lineage: Eukaryota > Metazoa > Arthropoda > Insecta > Lepidoptera > Gracillariidae > Euspilapteryx > Euspilapteryx auroguttella. Next base: position 8,355,941 of record OX637660.1, on the reverse strand, counting down.
TGTCTTTTACTTGCTCTATACTTACTTACTTACTATGCACAAACAAGAGAATAGACTTAAAATTAACTAAGAGAGATAAATTTGTCTTATCGTATTATGAATGGACATTCCATTTTATTTTAGTAAATTAAAATCTATTTTAATTTAACAAAGCTGCGACAACCCTACATCACTTGAAGCGCATTCATTAGTAGTCCTTTGTACGACGGTGAAGCAACCGACCGCTGTGGGTGTAGAGAAATGACCCACTGCTGGGTACCAGCCTCTCTACAGAAAACAGGGTATTAGGTATTACAGCTTCCTTGGTATTAACGGGTTGCACATTCAATTCAATGTCTTCATCATTAGTTTATTGGAGCGAGTGGATTGAGAAAAAAGCTTCGGATAGGCAGGCAGGCATGGTGAAACTTAGGATTAGGTATAGCGGGTAGGTAATGGATTCCTCGATGAACACGGAACTCTGAAAAAAAAAAAAAAATTTTTTGATACCTAAGTATACTTACTTACCTATAAATACCTAATCCTAATGTACCTATGTTGAGAGATGGAGGACTATATTTCAATACATACTTACCTACCTACCTGCCTAAGTAAGTACGTAAGTTTTTAAGTTACTTAAGTTCAAAATTTGAGGTACATACGAGGTTTGGTGATGATTAATTAGAGGTACAGTGGCGGACACGATCGGCGTAACACTTCCGTTTTTTCTGTATTGCATAATAGCTCTTGTTCTTTGGTAATACAGTCTAGGGCTGACGAAATCATAGACAAATCTGTTACGGCCTCCTAGTCCGTGACTGTACCTACAGGACTTGACTTCAGTCTAACCGATTATTTTGCCATAGGTACTTATTTCAAGAAACACGTGTTTCTGGAACCGACATTTAAACAATATAGGTACTTACTTGTGCTGATAACGCCTCTAACGTTCCTCTAAAACTGTAATTTGAGAACGAGCCCAAACTAGCTTTTCCTATCTCTTTGGCCATGCCATGGACCAACTAAGTATCATGTCAAGTAGATGTCAAGTTATTTCTTTCAGACATAGTATCTCTAACTTAAAATATACAGTAGGTAGGTACTCAACTCCAAGATCTCTAAATACTTGACTCCTACAGTCAATGCTCCCTACGCTACCGAATATTTGGCTGTATGTAACTCTTTGCCTGCACATGACATCAGAACATAAACGTCAATCCTCTTGTTGATTGATTGATAACTGATTGCTGACGCATCGGGATCGGTCGGGCGTTTTTCGGATTTTTGTTGCGGTCGGTCGGTTTGTTTTGCCCCAAATAAACTTAGAATTAATTGAAAATCTTCTGAAAACTAAATCAAAACGAATTGAGAATAAATCCAAACAAAGGTGATTTACTCTAGTCTTCAAGAAATCACCAGTGCCGGTTGTGTTTCAAGAGAAAAATAACTAAACCGTTCCAAGGTACGTGTATACTCGACATTTATTTTATGTGAAATCAGCGCAAGTTTTCGTATTCATTTCCAAGTTTATTAGCTCTATCCATGCTTTCTAGATTTATGACCTTAATTCACGCCAAAAAACGGTACTAAAATTAGTACTTAGTGTGTGGTATGCATATGCATTACTGTGTGTTCTAGTAAATTGAGTTTAAATTTATCTTCCTACTCTGTGATGTGATAACGAAATGATAAAAAAATTGTTATCGATCCATAGCTGAAGTGAAAGGTACTTAGGATTCATTTTAAGTGTAATTTATCTACAGAAACGGATAGGGATTGGAAGTCAGTCATCACAATTTCTGATTCATTTTGCAAAACTCCATCCTGTTCTCCTTGTTTGTAGCCTCTGTACATTTCCCCACATTTATTGGAGCCATCAAGCTCATCAGCAAGCTGCAGGATGCTCTAACAGCTCAGCTTGGTGGTCAAGCTGAGCTGTTATTGGACACACATGAACTTCTAGAAAGTTTATATTATATTTCTAAATATAACTCTTTATTGAATTTTCTTCTACTTATCCCTAATCAGGGACATAGGCCTCGAATTAAAGCTTTCCAGCTCGACCGGTCTTGCGCCTGCTGCTCCAGTTTATCCCAGTTTAGGTCAAGGGAGACGGCTTCTTGGTCAACTGTGCGGCGCCAGGTTTGGTTCGGGGTCCTCAAAATAAAAAAATCAAAATCAGTCCGTCGGTCCTCTCCGACATCTTCCACTTGGGTTCCATCTGAAAGCAGCTTTGGGGAGGTTTTCTTCCGGTCTCCTCAGGGTATGTCCAATCCAAAGCCACTTCCTCATCCTTATCTCCAAGTCTACAGTCCTCTGATCGGTCATTCTCCAAAGCAATCGGTTTGTGATGGTTCGTGGCCAGAATATTTTGAGTATTTGCCTTCGGCAATTGCCTCAGAATTTTAATTACTTTATTATTGTTAATACAACACATTTTGTATCAAACTTAAAAAAAAACATCTTCTTATCAACAGATGTGGAAAGCATCTTTAGACGTAAAAGCCCCGGTCCAGGACGAGGCGGATGACTGGGAGACTGACCCTGACTTTGTAAATGACGTCACGGAGCAGGAGCAGCGCTGGGGGCCAGGCGGACGAAATGTTGAGGCTATTGAGTAATAACTATTTTACTTACACAATTATTTAATTTTATTTGGGACCATAAAAAGCTTTTAGTGTAAAGGTCACCTGTTGTCACCTTCCTGGAAAATTGTTTAATATTTCTGTATTTGTGTCTCTATCTACAGTATTACGGAATTAGTGAAACAATAATCCATTAACTTAAATGGATTTGGTAAAAAAACCTACAACATTGCCAAACTTTATGACCCTTATCCTAATTTTTTAACTTGCTATTGGCTGCTAAAATACTGCGCTGAAGTTGAGTCAAGTCCATTAAATACATTACATACTAAAAAACTAACACACAATAAGTAATCATTGTTACGATGAGCTGCCTGCTAAATATAATGATTACAATAATATGTGTGCATTATTGCTAGCATCTGGTTGGTGATTCATAAACAATAAAGCAAAACTCTCCCAAGGGCCTCTTCAAGTTTAATTCGGCCCCTCACGCGTCTCTCAAAAGACGGGGTTCTTTCCCGAGATATACTAGTGGAGAAACCTAATAATAAAAAACATTTTCATTGACAGCATGCAGAAGCTAAGAGACGAGGTGCTACAGTCAGACATGTCTGCAAAGAAAAAACAGATGGACGATGGACCTAAAGCTTCATATGGGTAAGTTTACCACATCATCATCTATTAAAACTACTGCTGGACATAGGTTACCGCACAGATTTCCACAGTGAATGAATGAATGATCTCTATCAATATATATAAAACTCTTCCGTTACTGACTGACTGACTGACTGACTGACTGACTGACTGACTGACTGACTGACTGACTGACTGACTGACTGACTGACTGACTGACAGACAACGCAGAGCCGAAACTACTAGGCGTAGCGTGCTGAAATTTTGCATGTAGGTTCCTTAGGGAGTGTAGATGAGCACTAAGAAGGGATTTCCCGAAATTCCCACGGGAACGGGAACAAACGGGAATTTTGTGTTTATGAGAAATCTGCGCGGGAAATACCGCGGGGCAGCCTCTAGTAATCAATATGTTACGGTAAATGTGAATAATGCGGTAATTATGCATAATTACCGGTTATTATTAATAATTCCCGGCACTTTCGGTAAATGTAATAAAAACCACTGAATTAATCACATTTACCGGTAATTATTAATAATTCCCAGTCCCCATTAGTAAATGTAATAAAATACGTTTATATTCATCAGTTTTGAGTGTTTATTTTAAGCTAAGAAAAGAAAATTGTTTAGAAAATTTTTGTAAAAATGTTAATGAACTAAATTTTTAGACAACAAAATGAAATAAAAAAACGCTGTAACTCGTCGTATTTCACTCTTCTCAACTCTATTGTGTTTATTGAATAAAAATAAAATCATTTTTAAACTCTTATTATTATAATAATAACTCTTAAGAATAGAATTAACGAATAATCAGTCAAAAATTGGTAGAACTAAAATAATGAAAATCAGTAAAACAATAATATAAGCGCTCAAACAGACGACGCCGCCGCACCGCCGCCGCCGCGCATTTAATGCAAATTTTATCGTTCCACTGTACTCTTGTTAGTAACACCATGGACCTAATTATCACGAGAGGACTGTGTTCATTGCCAAAAAAATCGGGTAATTCTCAAGAAAAAACGAATGCGCAAAAAGAGCGAAAACATTTAGCAAAATTGTTTCCCACCTCCACAACCTGCGGCGCCACTTTCTATGCGACAAAAAACAAATGCTCCATCTAGTCGATTGGCTATTTGCAAAATGTTTTTCCTGTTGGCAACTGGATGGCGCATTTGTTTTTTTTTTTTCGCATATAAAGTGGCGCCGCAGGTTGTGGAGGTGGGAAATAGAGCTTTCTTGCGAATAACGCGATTTTGTTTAGCCATGAACAGTTCTGAACATCGCACATGACGTCGTCGCGGCGGTGCGGCGGCGGCGCGGTGGCAGCGCAGGTGTCGGCGTCGTCTGTTTGAGCGCTTTCGTAGAGCGAATAAAAAAAAAAGAAATTAAACACTTCAGAAAAAAATTAACGAATAATCAGCCAAAAATTTGTAAAACTTAAACAATTAAAATAAGTAAATTAATTATCTAGGGATTCGGTGCGCGAATATAATAAAAAAAAGAGAATTTAAACTCTTATGATTGAAATTAACGCATTCAGTCAAAAATTAGTAAAACCGTAAAACTAAAACAATGAAAATCAGAATAACAATAATTTTGGGGATTTGGTGAGCAAATAAAATAAAAATAATAATTTAAACTCTTATTAATAGAATTAACGAGTAATCAGTCAAAAATTTTTAAAAATAAAACAATGAAAAACAATAATGTACGATATTCTGTGAGAGAATATAATAAAAAAAAAATTATCAACTATTTTAGAGCTGATCATCTTCAAACGGCAGATCAGGTCATGGTCACCTTACCATATACTTTCAATATCATTGAAGTAACACTGTACCAAATTTTAAATCGATAGGACAAATCAAATGGAAGGTAGTTAGATCTTCTCATCCATTATACAAGAGCTGATCATCTTCAAACGGCCGATCAGGTCATGGTTACCTTACCATTTATTTATTCGTATGGCTGCACTGAATACGCTAGTACTATGCTAGTACTAGCATGTCAAAGGCAAATGTCCAGGTTTCTTAGCCAGTTGGCTGCGTCGGCCGGAAGAGTGACGAAGTCATCAGCTTCGCCGGGGTAAGCTTGCCGGGGGCAGTCGCGCGCGATGTGCTCCGCGGTCTGGAACTCCGCGCCACAGTCGCAGCGGGGAGACTCGGTCCAGCCGCACATGTGCTTGTACTGCGCGCTTCGCCCATGGCCCGTACGGATCCTGTTTAGGGTGCACCACTGGCGGCGAGGTAGCTCAGCGCCCGGGAGCGATTCGCCAGACCTAACCATATACTTTCAATATCATTGAAGTAACACTGTACCAAATTTTAAATCGATAGGACAAATGGAAGGTAGTTAGGTCCTCTCATCCATTATTCAAGAGCTGATCATCTTCAAACGGCCGATCAGGTCATGGTTACCTTACCATATACTTTCAATCATGAGATCAGATCAGATCTTCAAGAGACATGGCTAAGAACACTCGGGCTGAAATTATCTATGATAGCCGTTTGAACTCTACGATGCCACTGATAGTTACACAGACAGACAGATACACACGTTAAAATTATAACATCCCTCTGATGTTTTCGTCCGGGGCTAAAAATAAAGTAGCATCGAATTATCGGAAAACTGATATTGTAGATAATATCGCAGCTTATATATTAAATCGAAATCAAACACACAGATATTATACAATACTTATCAAATATTTACCTCCTAAAAATAACTCGTTAAAAATATCGATATTGGAACCACCTTGCATCTCTATGTAGGTGCCTAGCTAGGGAGCTAGGGCCCTACGTAGGGAGCTAGGGCGGTCGGGACCGCCTAGCCGCCTGGCGGTGGGGTCCTTACTCCAAATATGTTATTACACTACCTCGCCACTACCAGTCGGGAGCTAGGCGTCAGCCAATATAATAGGGGCTTTAAGCTTGTGTCAACATTTACCTCGGTTGCATGGAAATTATGCATAATTACCGGTCAATGTGAATAATTTATCACATTGACCGCGTGCGTTGGTAATTATTAATAATAACCGGTAATTATGCATAATTCCCGATTATTCACATTTACCTTAACAAATATATATAAAACTCTTCCGTTACTGACTGACTGACTGACTGACTGACAGACAACGCAGAGCCTAAACTACTGGGCGTAGAAAGCTGAAAATTGGCACGAGGGTTCCTTGGGGAGTGTAGGTGAGCACTAAGGAGGGATTTCCCGAAATTCCCACGGGAACGGGAAAAAACGGGATTTTTGTGTTTATGAGAAATCATCGCGGGAAAATCCGCGGGGCAGCCTCTAGTGTTGAAATAAACGCAAAAACAAGAAACATAATACATCAGTGCCAAAAGTCGACCTTAAATTGTGGTGGAAGTTTGCCGTAATCGCCATTTTGCCTTCGATTTTACACCCATAATTTATTAATCTATAAATTTTGATGGTCCGAGTATGAACATTAATGGGAGTATGAACATTAATGGAACCGCTTTCGAAGCTCGCGAGTGACAACTGAAATAAATCTATTTATTTACTGACTGTCGCCAGTCGTCGGCTGAGAATGCGCGGAATTCAAACTTAAGGTATCTTATAATTAGTACTTTCCTAATTAAAATTATTTTTAGATATGGTGGTAAATTCGGTGTCCAACAAGACAGGATGGACAAATCCGCTGTTGGTCACGATTACGTGGGAAAGACTGAGAAACACGAGTCGCAGAAAGATTATGCTCATGGTAAGGATATAATATTAAAATTTAATAGCAATAATAAGTGTTTATGAATGTTTGTTTGATATTTATTAGCTATAGATTATCAATAAGCTACTTCATATTCCGAAAATAGCAGCTCTCTGTGATTGTAATTCATGTAAACTTTGTATCCATAATAGTTTCTCAAATATGTAATGCAGGCATACAGCATTATAATAAATGATAACGACAAATAAATCTAAGAACCTAAACCTTCTTAACCTTCTTACCGTACGTCAACTATTTGTTCTAAGGGCAGTTTTAGAATATCACAAGAATGTTCTAAACGGCAACCTCGTTCTGGACTCAGCCAAAAGACGTCCTCTTAGAGTCATAATTCCTCTTGTTCGTACGGCGTTCGCCTCCAGATTTAAGTATTTTTTATATCCATTTATTTATAAAAAAGTTATGGAAAAATGTCCCTTGTCAAACTGTAGTCTGTTCGAGGCTAAGCGAAAGTTAGTGACCTGGCTTTTAACATTAGATTATGATTCCACTGAATCTATCTTAGGCAGTAAAGATTAGCGGGTTATTGCAACATAGGTATGTAACTATCAATATAATTACACTGTATTTATTATCCTATAGCATATGTTTCAAAAAAAAAAAAAATGTTTATGGGCTTGCTATAGTTAAAATTAACGTTTTCAAAATACAAAATTGTAATTTATTTACGGCTCACCATACATTTAGGCGAGAGCGCGCTGTGCGTGCATCGATCTGTGACAATGGGACACAATTGTAACTCTATACCCGGGCTCCCGCGACACAGGATTACCTAGTGCGGGGCTCACATTGTTATTCCTTGATTTGTTACGCAAAGCTCTTATAAATTATAAACTGCTCGAAATTTATTCGCATGAAAATTTATTGTAATTGTAACTATTGTTTATTTATTTTTTAAGAGAAATAAATATTTTTTTGTATTTTTTTTTTTTTGTTTTGTATTTGTAAGAAATTTTATGATAGATTTATGACAGTTCACTGTCATAAATCTATCAATCTTCATAATTTACTGTAAATGTTTACTGTTTTTATAATACAGGTTTTGGCGGAAAATTCGGTGTCCAACAAGACAGGATGGACAAATCCGCTGTCGGACACGATTACGTCGGGAAGACGGAGAAACACGAGTCACAGAAAGATTATGCTCATGGTATAGGGGAAAGTGGGGAGGATTCGTACAATTTTTACTTCGAGGCTTCTCGAAGATAAACTAACAGCTTTTTTAAAATGAGTTTAAGGCTAATGTATAATGAACTTATCTGGGTATATTATTACAAAAGTTTTTTTTAGATATAACCCCATTTTGACCAAGATTTGCTCGTCTGAAAAAAAAAGGGAATTCGTACGAAAGCACCCCACGAGTGGGGTGCTTTCGTACAGAGGGTGGGGGACCTTCGTACATATAGTGTTAAAAATGCAATTTATTAGAAATAAAATATGTTATTGTTATCAAAATTAATTGAAAAAATGCTGTTCAAGTTAACATGTCAACCTGAACTGTATAATCAACCAGCCTCAAAAGTTTAACCTTTTGATTAAAACCTACCTATATCCAACAGTGGACGTATTTTATAAGATGATGACTATGGATGATCACTTTCGTAAAAAGCAGTGATTTTGATTTCTGTGGCAACTATTAATGTGCTTCTTCAATTTCTTCCAACCTAGCAGGTTTTCAGGAGTATCCTTGACTTTCCAGTAATTTTTCCATACATAATAGCGTACGAATGTACCCCACCTACCACTGTACGAATGTACCCCAAACCAAAAAACCAACACATTAATTCAAAATAAAAAAAACCATTTAACTCTATTCCAAATGAATATAAATAAAATAAGCTACAGATATAGCTTGAACTTAGTTAATATCGGTTATGCAGTAAAAACAAAAAATATAAGGTTAAATCGTGTTATAGAGCCAATCGGAAAATTACTTAGGCGTCGCGAAATCACGTTTTGTCTAGTCCTGGCGAAGTTGGTGAGCACACTTACCCCCCGCCCCGGGGGAAGCCTATGCCTAATATTAGGAGTCCCACACACAAATACGAGCGTGTCAACGTTTTAGGTGTAGGAGATATGGCTACTGTACGAATGCTCCCTTTGTACGAATCCTCCACACTTTCCCCTACTATACTTTGTTTCTTTCATTATTTTTATCAGTAAAACTTTTTGACCAAATAATCCTTTTTTAAGCCTTTGAGTATCCCCTCTTTCTCACAGTTGTCCAGTTTCTCTTTTTCTGCAGGATCCCGTTTGGTTTATATGCAAGTATGCGGGATGCTTGTAAACATAAACAAATTCGCCATCATACGGAATCCTGCAGAAAACGGCAAACTGGCCTGCCGTGAGAAAGGGGAGCTATGACTGAACTTAATTTAACAGATAAAGACACGTTTTAAACCAACTTAGTGTATTATTTAATAACAAATAATGAATATTTAATGATTTTTTTACTTACGTATTAAAAAAAACATTTTATGAAAGGCAGCGAAATGTTAATTTACGCAGGTTTCGGTGGCAAGTTCGGTGTCCAGACTGACAGGATGGACAAATCCGCTGTCGGCCACGACTACGTCGGCAAGACGGAGAAACACGAGTCGCAGAAAGATTACGCTCATGGTAAGAAAAATACTGGATTGCCTCTAAGTGTACAATTGTGCATAAGTGTTTGTCTACAGTGTAGACTCTACACAAATGCTATGAGTCCTTTTACGCGAACAGTGCCGCCACTCTAGAAAAAAAAACATCTTCAAAAGTAAGGCTTTTTGTCAAAAAATGGCTCTCTAGTCCATTAAATTTTGATCCCTAGTATTTTAAGTATTTCCAATAATATCTAGGTTAAGATTTTTAAGTACATTTTATTGTTTGTTGCTAAAAGGGACCACTTTGAACGAATCACTGACAAAAAAAAAATTCACTAAGAATTCTCGTAAAAAAAAAGAGAATAAGAATAAGTCATAGGCTTAGACATAGTACAGTCCGTACAGTATCGAAGCATTTTATTTAGCTGGGATCCCCGGGATACTAAACTGGAGTCTAGCACTCAACAAGAGTGTCTTGGAACGGAACGATTTTTTTTTGAGTTGGAAACCCTAACAAAAATTACTTCTCGTAAACAAACAGATCATCTTTTTAATTTTGACTAACTTTGGGCTTTAATGGTGTTTTATTTAGGGAGAAAGTAAATATAAAATTACAAATTCGTCATACAGTGGCGCCCCATTTCACGACTTTTGTGCCAAGCTGTAGGTCAAATTGTCTTATTTTCGCTGTCAGGATTCGGTGGCAAGTTCGGTGTCCAGACGGACCGGATGGACAAGTCCGCTGTCGGCCACGACTACGTCGGCAAGACGGAGAAGCACGAGTCGCAGAAAGATTACTCGGTCGGTTTTGGCGGGAAATATGGAGTGCAGACCGATAGGGTTGATAAGGTAATTTAACTTTTTACTCTGTGCCGTTTGTGATCGAATTTTTCTTGCCTTATGGCCAATCCACAGTCTTCTAGTCTTATAATGAACGTTTTCAAAAATCATGACTAAAATCATGTCGTCTCGCTCAGATTTATTCATTGTTAGCGAGGTCGTATGTCTTTTCAACTGCTGGACATAGAACTATCCAGATTGCCTCTAACCCTGTTATTCATAAAAAGTTAAAGAGCATTTTAGTTATTTCACATATGTCAATTTAGACTGGATGTCACGTATTTACCATACAACAAACCAGAGAAGTAGACCTGCAGTAAAGCTACTTAAAATGTACTGTATCTTTATGAATAAGACGGTAAGACTATAACTGCTATCTGACTACTCTGCGATCGCCAACTCGCCTGCCAAGCGAGGCAATTATGATAAATTTGACCTGTAGGGGTGACCTATGTCCAGCAGTGGACGTCTTTCTTCTGAGATGATAAAACTGATAATGACAATGATGATGAATATTCATATCCAGAGCGCAGCAGGCTGGGAGCACAAAGAGGAAGTCCCAAAACACTCCTCCCAGAAGGACTATTCCGTCGGCTTCGGTGGCAAGTTCGGCGTCGAGCTCGACCGACAAGACAAGTCGGCGCTGTCCTTCCACGCCGGACAGGACGGCGGCCGGACGCCCGGACAGGACGGCGGCCGGACGCCCGGACACGGCCGGGTGAAGCCGGACATCGGCGGCGCCAAGCCCTCCAGTATTAGAGCCAAGTTTGAGAATATTGCTAAAGAAAAGGAAGAGGTTTGACTTTGTTTTTTTTATCATTAGAAAGTCAGATACACACACATCTAGACAAAAAATCCATCGGCAATTGCGAAAAAAAATATCTACACTATATGCACTGTAAAGTCCATACATATACAGGGTGTAATTTTGTTATCCCATTTGAAAGAAAAGTACTCTTAATACTGTAAATAGAAAATTTTACTCAAAGCAAACATTATTTTATTTTTGAGAGAAGAAAGCATTCAAAGGTTTTCGAAAATTCGCTTGCCACACCCGGAATTGCGCCAACTTAAATCGGAAAAGATAACACCCTGTACTTTTTGTGGCCTCGATCGATCGTTAGGGTCAATTATAATAATGAAATCTCTCTAACAAACTTAATATAAACCACAGACTTACTAGTAGGATTATATAAACTAAAGCATAAAATCTCAATAATTTTATTATTTACAAAAATTTTACCCATGTAACAAAATAATTAAAATTACATTTTACATAATAAATATTTTTACACAGGAAGCATTACAATCAGTCCAAAGGATACGCCAGCAAAGAGAAAAGATTGACACAGACCTGAAAAACAAGGAAAAGGAACGCCAGGCCAACGAGCCACCGGAAATAGAGGATCCGGAGATAGATCAACCAAAACTCACACCGAGGGACCCGCCGAGAGTTATACAACAAACCCCGCCTATACAACAAGCCACTATACAACAAAATACGCCTATACAACAAGTTTCTAAACAACAAAAGGCGCCTATACAACAAGTGTCTATGCAACAAGTCCCCATACAACAAGCCCAGCCAAGTAAAACGGAGAAGAAAGTTAGCTACGAGGAAGATTTGACGGCAAGTAAAGATACGGCAGCGAATTTGCCCGATGTCACCATTGTGGGACTAGCTAAGGAAGAAAAGGAAGAGGTATGTGCATTTTAATGTGATTTTTGATATGATGAACAGGACAGAACCGGGCAAAAACATCTATATTCATATAGCGATTTTAGCCCCTGCGACAAATTACTTTCCTAACGAAAGGTCTTTGATATTAAAAAAAAAAGATGCCCTGTTGGGAATCGAACCCGGGCTGCCACTGCATGGTGCCTTTGTATGACGTAAAGCGCGACGCAAGAAAGTAGTGAAACAGATCCATTTTTTTTTATTTTGACGTGGAAACACTAAAAAAAAAAGAATTTCTTGTATAGTAAAAGATCAAATATTTTTTGTATTTTCTTTAATTTGGTCTTAAGGGCTTACACGGTGCGAAACTAGCGCCACTTCCGACAAATAATTAATTCTTCTAAACCATGACCGAAATCAAAAATATGCGCCTTTGACTCCCGCTGTGTAGATTTTAAAATCAAAGAAAAGAACCGTTATGAAACTAAAGTGGCCACTTTTGGCAACAAACGGTTTTTTTCTTTAATTATAAACCTGAAAGCTACACAACAGGGTCTAGAAATTCAAAGCAAGATTATCTAGGGAGTCAAAGACGCATATTTTTGATTTCGGCCATGGTTTAGAAAATATCAATTAATTTATCAAAAAGGCGCTATTTTTGGATCGTTTCGCCCCTTAAATTGTGTTTTTTGCGGAGGGTTGAATAAATGCCAATGTGTACTTTGTAAGGACCTCTAAATGTGACGTCACATTTACGAATCCATTTAACCCACCAGTTAACCCGTCAGCCGACGATAGTGGTCTCCCCCGTGGGCTGGGAGGGGGAGGGCGGGGGGGAGGCGGAGGGCTGCGAGGAGGAGGAGGAGGAGGGGTACACGGCGCGCGCGCTGTACGACTACCAGGCCAGCGCGGCGGACGAGATCAGCTTCGACCCTGATGACGTCATCACGCATATTGTCATGGTGAGTGAGAGTGAGAGGAAAATAGCGCGGAGAGGGAGTAAGGGTTATACCACCACCACGTCAAAGTTAAAAGTCAAAAATTCTTTGTTCAATACTAGAGGCTGCCCCCCGGTTTCACTCGAGCAGATTTCTCATAAACACAAATATCAAATTTTTCGATCATCGATCGTCTCAATGTCTTTACTTTAGTTTTTTAGATAACTTTTTCTCCCAATAGATCGACGAGGGCTGGTGGCAGGGCCTCTGTAAAGGAGCCTACGGACTGTTCCCCGCCAACTACGTGCAGCTACAGGACAAGTGAACTAGCACCTTTATATATTTTACTCAAGTCTCTAACTCTAAACTATTTCTTTGGCTGTAACCCATGTGTACAGTGGCGGACTAAGACGGCGTAACATATCCGGTTTTTCCGTATTGCAAAATAGCTCTTGCTCTTTGGTATTACTGTCTAGGATGCACGATACCTTAGACAAAAGTGTTACGCCATCCTAGTCCGCTACTGTACAGAAAATTCACATGTCCTAGTTAAATAAGACTACCTATAATTCACACTTGCTAGAGAAGTACTGAATATTTCTGGCAAAAGAGTTATTCAGCTCACCATACTGCCGTCGTAACGGTAAATGCAGTACTTGCAAAAAGGTGATTTTGAGAAAAGCGACAAAAACTGTTTTTTGTAATTTTGAAGCTGATATTGTTAAGAATTGTGTAATTATGAAGTATGTTAAATTCTTGAAAAAAATCAGTAGACAAAATGTCATACTTTAAAATTAAATATATATAAGGAATATTAAATAAATGTTGGTAACTGCATTCCAACCTAGCAAAACCGAACATTTTTGATAGTATTCCTACGCCAAAATGCAGCACTTGCGCTTATTATTGCATTCTTTCCTAGGAAAGACGTCGCGCGTCCCTCAAATACTGCATGTGAAGTATGGAACTTTAGTTCTAAAATTTTTACCCAGCACTTAATTATTATAACAGCTTGTCCTAAAATATAGTTTTTTGTAGAAAAGCCGCTTATTGCAATGCTTGAGTATCTTCACATAGCAATTTTTTTTTTACCTTATATTTTAACTTGTTCCCATATAAATCAGCTTATGGTATAAAAAATGAAAAAAATTAATTGAAGATTATATTCTGATATAGTTTCTTTACAATTTTAAAACATCTGTTATAGTGATTAAAACAAGTTTTTCGTACTTATATACCAAAATAAGAGCATTATTTTCTTAGTAAAAGTGTGCAATTACTGCGTTTCAAACTAGTTTTTGTCGAATACTGCATTTAACGCTAGGAATGTAACAACTTTGCGTGCAAGTACTGCATTTTTGCTTATTGTATTTCAGTATTTTAGTACTTTTCAGGTGATAATATTTTTTTTATAGGTAGATAACCGCCTATAGGTGCCATTTATGCAATAAAACTTAAACCGCAGTAATGGCGATTACTGCGTTTACCATTACGACGGCAGCATACCGAACAATTTTAATACTCAACCTACATTGTTCGATCAGATGACGGGGTCAATGTTCAGGGCAGTTTTTTATTTTTTTATTTCGACCCACGTATCTCTGAGAAAGTCGTTAAGTATGGTGAGCGTAATTTTTTCTGTAATTTGATATAATTATGAAGATATATAAATGCAAACAATTGAAATGAAATAAACATACAGTCTTCCGCAAATAAATTTCATTGAATAAGTTATGCAGTTATATTGTAAGTAAATATTTACTTTATTAGATAGTTATAAAAACTGTAAACATAGATTTAAAGTAAAGATATGCATGCTAATGAACGAAATTATAACCTCAAAAAGGAATTGTATTGTTAAAAATATTATTTTAAACTTTTTAGCATAATAAACACAAACAATATGTACTACTTACTTACGTATCAATATTAATATAATGATTTTTTGTAAGTTGACGAAGTTTCATAGATTTTTAGTAGTAAGGGTACTTTTCTATGATGGAGGCACAATACAGGCACTTTTTGCGACTATTTTAATGATGAATTTTTTCAGAAACGACAAAGTTGCAGTTTGCAATAGATTAGGCCATTCGGGCTGAAATTATGAACAAATTATAATTAAGTCAGTGAAATATCAATTTGTTTTGAATGGCGTGTAAAGTACGTCAAGTACAGTGGCGGACACGATCGGCGTAACGCTTCCGGTTTTTCTGTATTGCAAAATAGCTCTTGTTTTTTGGTAATACAGTCCAGGGCTGACGAAACCATAGACAAATCTGTTACGGCCTCCTAGTCCGTGACTGTACATATACAGTGGCGCCCCCCGACGCGCGCAGAGTTCGCTGGCGCGGACTCTACTAGAAAAACCTAAATTAAAATTTTCCATTTTAAAAATTTTAGTGAGTTATGTTAGGTACTTAGGTCAGAACAAGGCACTTTTAACTCTTGACCGAAAACGTATTTTTTTTTAGTTTTAAAATTATACAGGTTGTTTCTGACAAGGCGGTAATAAATGAAAGGGGGGATTCAGCTTACCATACCTAACAACTTTCCCAAAGCAACATGGGTCGAAATCTCAAAACAAAAAATCAGCTGTCCTATACATTGACCCCGTCAGCTGATCGAACCAATGTATTTTTTTTTAAACCAGCTGTTTTTTTTTTTTTTTTGAGATTCTGACCTATGTTGCTTTGGGAAAGTAGTTAGGTATGGTGAGCTGAATCCCTCATTTGATTTATTACCGCCTTGTCAGAAACACTCAGTATAAGGGAGGTAAAATTTTTGTTATTTTAGTAGCCGACTGACTGACATGCATTAAAAGAAAAGCCTATAGAATTAGAAGAACTAAGACGTGTTTTATACTCTACAAATAATTACATTCCTAAAAATACCAATAAAAGCGGTAATCAATACATAGTATAAAATGAAGTCGCTTCCCGCGTCTGTCCCTATGTATGCTTATATCTTTAAAAGTATGCAACGGATTTAGATGCGTTTTTTTTTTAAAGGATAGAGTGATTCAAGAGGAAGGTTTATAAGTATCATACATGCACGATATAGTAATAGTTTAGGCGGTACGAAGTTCGCCGGGTCGACTAGTAATACTATATAATACAATTTTATTTTTAATAGTTATCTCGGTTACTTCTCCACAATGTACGCTGGGCTCGATACTAACGCTTTATACTAGTGTCTGTCAATAAAATTCGATTAAACGACTTAGTAAAAATATAATTTAAATTCATTGGCTTTTTAAACGAGACTAAAGTGCTTTTGTAATTTTTAACCGACTTCAAAAAAGGAAGACTTTGACCTGTATATATCGACGCTGGAAAGGAAGAAGTACCTAAGCGACATTATGCCTAATGTTCAGGAGAGCAATTTGAAAATCTTGTTTTTGAAAAAAAAATCATAACTATTTTCCTAATTATTCTACAAGTGTGAAACCTACATTGCAGACAAACTGATTTTTTCCGCTTTTTTTAATATTAATAGTTTTAATAAAAACGTATTATTTTAGGAGATAGTGTCGCTTAGGTATTTTTAATATAAAAATAGTACCCGGAAAAAATACCCAAGCGCCAAGGCAAAATATTTATCATCCTAGATAAAACAACACATAGTGATTTCAATAAATGTCTTAGGAACGGAAAAAATACTGAAATTAACATTTTATTATCACCGCATATTAGTAAAAATGTCTAAATGTTTCAGTTTACTAAAATATTCCCTAGAAAAACTTACTTTTGAAAAATTCGAGTAGTTTTTAAACCCATTAAAAATAATATAAAATCAAAAGTAAATAACGTTTTTCCAACATATGAATAAAGTTAAAACGATAATTTTGAGGGATATTTCTTATTTTATGACAGTGAACTAAATTGCACAAAGAAATCCTTAACTCCAAGTGTAAAACTACTAAAAAAACTTTAAAATAGCAAAATCTGTGGAGCTGCTTTACGTTAAAAGGCATATAACACCATTTACAATAAAATTATAATGGGTACTTGTCTGGAGAATCGAGAGTGCTGAGTGTGAGTTTTTTTCCTCACTTTTGGGCATGTTCACATATTTTTTTTATTCTAGAAACGTTAATTCCATTAATTAAAATCATTTACTTCATCTTGTCAATTTTTACTTTACTTCGTCCAGTGTTCTGCGCACACACGTTGTGCATTGTTTG
This sequence comes from Euspilapteryx auroguttella, assembly GCA_951802225.1. Taxonomy (NCBI): domain Eukaryota; kingdom Metazoa; phylum Arthropoda; class Insecta; order Lepidoptera; family Gracillariidae; genus Euspilapteryx; species Euspilapteryx auroguttella. Next base: position 8,338,766 of record OX637660.1, on the reverse strand, counting down.
TATACGTTTGCGTGTAGCTCAACAATCGACGTTGGAATTTACACTCGAGACGCTATCAGATGAAGAACATAAAGTACCATTACCTACCTACGTAGTATTTAGAATGACTACTCAGACCTTTGAGACCTCAGAGTACCTATAGTTATACTACTCTCTCTCTGCTCTGCAGTAGTATCTCATCTCTTTCTGCGCCCAATAATATACTACAAGACCTACGATAAACATGTTATTCATGGTATTAGATACTCAGCATCATATCACGAAATACGATACTACACGAAATTAAATCTATTTCTTCACAAATTTCGAACTATCCCCATAACTTTTTTTTTTTTAGGTTAGGAAGAAACGTTTATATTCAAAATATCCTTATAATAACATTTCAGTACTCAATGCTCATGTTCTTTGAGAGCTGCTAAGGCTGTCTTCAGATTTAGTTAAGTCGCAAAAGGGCCGCGCTGGAGGTCACATGGTCTGAAAGGCAGATACCCATAGGTTTGAAAGATACGAAAGGTATTTGAAAGGCACTAATAGGCACAACCCTACCAGAAGATCTGGTCGCAGACTTTACGGCTCTACCACAAAAACAGGTAAACCTGGTCTAAATCTCTAAACTAGGTTTAAATCACTAATTCGTCATACAAATTGGCGATTTAGACCGGTCTAACTTTTTTGTGGAAAGGGGGTTATTTTTTAGAGGAAGCCACTGGCGGTTATTTCTTTTTTTATTAAAATGCTTTTATGTATCTATCCCTAAAACCCTTGACGTACCGACTAATATATTAATAACACTTTTTAGGTGGCCACACGTTGAAGGAACGGGTACTTAAATATAATATCTCCTGCCACAGAATACCTACTCCTGCTGCTCCTGAAATAAGATATTGTCGTACATCATCTGCATTATTTAAATTTAGCTAAATAGACTTAGTAAAAACTTAACAAACAAGTTTGGTAAAGGTAAAAGCTGTCACAACTAGTCAACCCAACATACACCATATTCATATAATACGAACAAAATGATCAGTACTTCGTTAACTTTCATAGCGTTGTGTGTGTCATCAGAGAAGATGGTCGCTTCATTCCCTGGGTAAAGATATCTGCCCAATTTAGAGAGGCGTTTATTCTTTCCTATAACCCATTGATAAATTTATTGCCGTGTGGTGACGGCAAATATTCTACCACCCCATTTCATATCGTGGGTGTCGTACAAGGCGACTAATTTTCGAAGCACGGGCAGCAGCATCCTTTGTTGATCAAAACAACAACTATGCTGCGATAGAAAACCCGCCTGCCAAGCGTGGAAATTATGGTAGACCCCCCATTTTTTGTTCCGCTCGAAGGAGCGAGGAGGGTAGGTGGAGCTTGCACCCACTTAAACCCTCCGGTGGCCGTGTCAGCGTTTTTTGGGAAGGACCCTGGAAACCATTGATTATCAGCGTCCAATGTCCTTCCCATGTACAGCTTCGTGTTCGGGGATGCTTGTTGTTCCCTCTCTTCTCGCCTCTAAAGCTGCGGCGGCTCAGTGCCACACGCTGTGCCGCCGCCCTTCCCGGGGCCGTTTGATAAGTGTGTCGGTCGGCAAACCCCCCTCCTCACAAGGTTTGTCCTTGTGGTGATCGCTGGGCGAGGCCTTTGTCCAGGCTGCGATGATGATGATTGATACTAGAGTTAGTAACTGCAAATGTTGCTGAATCACTAATAGAATCCTTACGATTTTGCGAACCGTAAAATGAAGAGTAAGAACTGTTGATAAGGGTCGTACGTGTTGACTGATCAGTAGGTCGATCTATAGGTGGGGCATATGTCCATAGTGGATGCATTTCGGCCGATAAGGTGATGATATCAACGTCTCCACTTTCTTGGGGTAAATAGCCCGATTTTAAAAATTTATTTCATTCTTTATACTTTTAAAATAAAATATTAATAGACCTACATTAAAATCATGAGACTCTTATCCATTTGCCATATATGTTGCGAATCAGAAAAAGTTTACATCTATGATTTTGGCTTAAAACTCAGTGGAAACGGATTTAATCCTATTGAACGACATTTAATAAAAATTCGGGTTGAAAGCAATCATTAGACATGCATGTTGATTGATTTTCATTACACTTATATTTGAATTGTATAAAAAAAGATAGCAGTCAGTAACAGTATTATTTTCTTAATCAAATCAAATTAATTGGTAGCACTGCGAAAAACTTGAATTTCAAATAGAAAATAATTCTGTTAAAGATCCCTAAGCGACGGCCCAATTAATGTTGACGGTGCGTACGCGCTACCTAAATAACAATTTAAACCGCAAAGACTGTTTTTTCGTTACCAACCACCATACCATAAATATTTACAGCCCGGGCAAGCGACATATGCTTGGTATCGCAATATGCTTAAATCATGAATTATTATAATTGAGTTTCCATCAGAAAATACCTAAACGCCAAAAAAAATCGAAAAGTCGGCAGGTAAAAGTACCCAAGCGACATCTAACTTTTATTAATTTTACTTATAAAATACCTAATCTATCGTTTAATTAAAATAAGTTCTGGAAAAAAAATATCAAGTTCCATATGTAAATTAATAAAAGATGATCAAAAATATCTTCATTCTCCATTAAAGATTTTATATTCCAGGAAAAAATACTTAACCAGAATTACAAAAGACATTTGGAGTAGGGTAAACATACCTTAGCAATAATTTAATTTTCAAAAGTACGACAAAAACTATCCAAATAAAAATCAATAAAAATTTTGATACCTAAGTAAAAAAATAATAAAAAAGATCGAAAACTTGTCGCTTGGTCGCCATAAAAAGATGAAAAAAGAGGGAAATCTAAAATACCTAAGCGACATAAATTTCATCGTAGAGACATGAGAGTGACACCAAAAGACGCAGAAAAATCTGACGATTCCAACAAGGTATATAACTCAATATCGACCATCTTGTCGCTTAGGTACTTTTTCCTTTCCAGCGTCGATATGTATGTTTGTCCGCGATTATCTCGCGTTTTGCTGAACCGATTTGAATGCGGTTTTCAGATAAGTATTTGTTACATTCAGTAGAAGGTTTTAGTATCTATTTTAATCGACTTCAAAAAAGAAGAACTGCTCAGTTGATGTATGTATCAGTTTATTGCAGGCGGATTCCTTTTTTTGTAAAAAAAGAAATTATTATTTTATATTTTGATACTGTGTAAAATTGTATATAGGTTTTAACAAATTTTCACTTACTTGTAAGTCATTTGTCAAAGATGGATCAAAGAAATATAACTTCTATCGAACGCAAGTTTAAAATATGTTATCATAGTAATAAAAGTTGTATTAAAAATAAATTGTATAAAACGACTAAGGCTTCGTTTATAGTCACGCGGAAAGGTGCGAGATTTTAAAAAAAGTAAAAGTACAGTGGCGGACACGATCGGCGTAACACTTCCGGTTTTTCTGTATTGCAAAATAGCTCTTGTTCTTTGGTAATACAGTCTACGGCTGACGAAACCATAGACAAATCTGTTACGGCCTCCTAGTCCGTGACTGTACTTACAGAAACTACGAGTAAGTAAGTTACTTATTAAAAAAAAAAAAAAAAAAAAAGCTCCGCGCAACTCTCGCGTGTTACTATAAACGTGGCCAAATATTATTTTGTAAGTAATAAATGAAATGATTAATAAATTTAAACGTAAGTACTTGCGTTTATGTACTTTTAAAATTCATGTTTTATTTTCTTTAAATTTAAGAGTCATATAGCTGTGTTTTTCAAAAAATGACCACTTTTGTCAACAATCAGTAGCTTTTTTTAGTCTTTAATCTAAAAGCTATACAACAGTGCCCTATAAAAATACTAGGCTGCATTATCTACCTAGTGGAATACTGTTTCACATTTTTGATATTTGCTTTAGTTTAGAAGATTTTGTTTTTTTTTTTTTGCGGGTGGTGCGGTCTTTGAAATAATGATTTCCTCCCACACCCTATTTTTGAAACTTCTATCTTTTATTTAAATCATTATTCTGTCGAGATCGGTATGATTAGCATTTTTAAATGTAAATTGCAAGCTTTGATCGAATCGACGATCGTCTTAAGTTAATAAACGCTTTTGAAATTAAACATTAATTTAACTGCAAACGATCAAAAGACTGCAAATTATTAAAAAGTCGGGCTTTAACTGGTAACTTGGAATCCATTTTTTTTTTTATTGTATTTTAAAAGCTAAGTAAAATAGTTAAAAACTCAGATATGATAGTAAGTACACGGTATTTTTTTATATTGAACACACGGTAGGCATAGTTATACAGGACTGATTCCTAAAAAACAAAATTGAAAATTGGCTTATCTGGCGCCTGACGAGTCAGTGGGTGGAGGGAATGCGCGGGGGGTGAACAAGGAGTCCATCGGACTTAATTTTTTTTTTCAAATTGTTAAAAAAATAACGAAAGTAAAAACAAAATATTAAAAAAAAATCCAGTCATATATCATGTAAAGTCTTAATAAGTGCTCACTTTAGTCCTGAAAGTTTCCGCCACGATAAAAAAGTAACCATGTATAATTTTTTAAATAACCTGACTGTTATTTTGTACCTACCTTTTTTTTTTAGGCGGGGTAACTCCTAACAAGTACCCTGCGACCCTGGGGGGAGTCGCAGGGTTATGTGGGGTGTGACCTACTAAAACCCCGCTGGTGTCCATCTCGGCTGTTGGCAAGGGGGTAACGGGTGATCTTTCGATCGTTATTTTCAACTCCGCGACCCCCTCCAGCATTGGCTGATTAGCCTCATCTCGGGGGGACAGGTAGTGGTAGTCCCCCCTGAGCGCGGATGGCTCTTCCTACGCTCGACGACGGAATCGGGACACCACGTTCCGCCGTCGTTCTCTAGGCCGTTATATGACTACACGAGGGCCCCGCCTCGTGCACCCAACGCTCTTAGTCAACGCTGTCGCCTCTTACGACAGGCAGGGGATACCTCAGTCCTATTCTTCGGCCCGGTACTGCAGGGCGTGTTTTTTGGTACCCATTTTGTACCTACCTACCGATAACAGCAGATAGATGAGAGAACATTGAATAGCAGCGATTATTGCGTAAAACCTTATCGTTTTTTTAAGTTTTAGGTTAAATTATTTTGTCTTCAAACTTAATACTTACTTCATTTCATTGACTGCTCCGTAGCTCAGTTGGCAGTGATGTGGACTGAGTAAGCGTGAGCACCCGGGTTCGATTCCTGGGCGGGGCGAATATTGATATGATGAATATCGATGTTTGTTTCCGGTCTGGGTGTGATGTTCGTCTCTGTGTGTGTTTCGGGCGCCCTAGATACAGGTTCTTCCTAGTTAGGGGCTCTGAGTGTGATGTGTTATTATTATTATTATTATTTCAGTAGGTGTATAATTAAAACACAGTGTCATACAAGTGCACATTTTTTTTATATTTGACATGTTTAGGTATAGTTTTTTTTTTGCGATTGGCCCTAGAATCGGTGTTAAGTTTGACTGCCTCCTTGGATCAGGTGGCAGTGATGTCGACTGAGACGCGGGAGCACCAGGGTTCGATCCCGGTGGGGGCGAACATTGTTATGATGAAAATCGATATTTGATTTCTGGTCTAGGTATTGTGCTGTTCGTCTCTGTATATATTTCGGGCACCCTTCCTAGATACAGGATCTTCCTAGTTAGACGCTCTTGAGTGTGATGTTTCTTTAGCAGAAACCGTTAACAAATGGCACATCTTCAAAGTTAATTAAAAACGATATTATCGATCGATGTTCGAATGTTATAATTAGAGGGCCAAACTCTACCCTAACAAGTTATTTTCTCGTCTATGATGGCTTGAAATATTTTGGAGATGAATGACACGTGTAGATACTGCCTAAGGATAAAAATTAGCAAAAAAAATAATACTTAGCTTAGGTATATCGTTCGCGGGGAAACTCCTAACGAGTACCCTGCAGCCCCGGGGGGAGCCGCCGGGTTATGTGGGGTTCGCACCCACTAAAACCCCGCCGGTGTCCTTCTCGGCTGATAGCAGGAAGGTCGCGGGAAAGCCAGAACTTAGGAATTCTCCGCGAACCCCCCCATCATTGGCTGTGTAGCCTCTTCACGGGGGGACAGGTGGTGGTAGTCCCCCCTGAGCGCGGATGGCTCTTCCTACGCCCGACGACGAAACTGGACACCTCGTTCCGTCGTCCTTCTCGGGGCCGTTATGTGACTACACGAGGCCCCCGCCTCGTGCACCAGACGACCCCGGGGTCCTGCAGCGGTGCTGAAGGGCGGATCGGGGGGCCTGTCGGCCCCGCCACAGCGTATGGCTGGCCACCGTGGTGAGACCTTTGAGGCCCCGCCCGCTCTCCTCCTCAACCGATCCATCCAGCAGCACCCCGTAACGTGCCATGTTGGAAGTGTCAAGTCCCCGCTCCTTCCTCCTCGCCCGCCAGGTGCTACTAGCCGTTCCACCTTGGCCGCAGAAAAAAAAAAGGTATATCGTTCGCCCACCTTATTTAAACTTAAGTATACCTACTTACCTATCTTATGATTTCTTGCTTTATTTTCATCCACTATTATCATCATCTCAGCCGGAAGATGTTCACTGCTGGAACCTCATCCAGTGTATTCCCGTGAACTTCAACAGGTCGCTTCATCACCACCCTGGGATAGATCCCACCCACCTGATCTGATTTTCCGATGCGCGGTCTCCACTCGAGAACTTTTCGGCCCCAGCAAACAACTATTTTTCAAGATATGTATCCTGCCCATTTTTTGCCACTTATCTTTTACAATTCTTTGGTAGGTAGCCCAAAGAATACCAACAAAGCTGTCGGTTTCAACATTTCTGAATTGATCGTGCAGGGAAACTCCGAGCATATTCTTTCCATAGCCCTTTTCGTGACTTAGTGACTTTGAGCTTTCTGATAAGTCATTACTGGGAATAAATACACTTTGATTGTAGACTTTATCGCTTTGGCATTGCGGTAACTTGGACGAGGAAATATGGCGAAGCTACAATAGTAAATTATAATATTACATACCTATTAACTTACCTTAAATTAATTATTAAAACATAAGTGAGTAGTCCATATCCTATTTAAATTGCATGAGGCGAGGTCGTACTCCGTGCGGGCTCCAAGCAAGAGAATAGAAACCCTACATTTAATTAAGCCATATTCATATCAGCTATTCTACTGTAGTTGCCTTTACAATACATAATTTTCTTTCCCTCAGTACCACTTCTTGCTCTACGTGAGTGCGTCGGCCGGTTTGGCGCCAAGAGTAAATTTATTGAAACGCTTACCATATTTATTAAACTATGTGCTGCGGTTCATATTGGTAAGAGTTATTGAAGGATAAATTGTAGGAAATATACGGGACGAATCGTGACGTTCTTCTATAAAGAAAAGAGAAATAATGTGAGACTATGGCGTAGAAAATATTGCTTTTCACCTTTTTTTAGGAATTGTTGCTACTTACTTAAGGTGTTAACTCTCGGTTTAGAGCGAAATTTTAAATTTTTTCGCGTTTTTTTTTTATTATGGCGAAAGTATTCATTTTTAATTAAGGACATAAAGGCCAAAAATCAAGTTATGTCCTTAGACACAAAATCAGTACGTCTGTCTTCCAAAAACGTTGTATTACAATGTGGGAGATGGTTTTTTACATACGCTAATGCATTAAAACTTTATTAAAAATTAATACTTTCGCCAGAATAATTATTTAAAAATTTGAATTTCGCTCCATACCGAGAGTTACCGACTTAACTCTACTAAGTACTTTCATCAAGATCAATCAATCAATACATGCCTAGTATTAAACAAAGTCGCTTCCCGCGTCTGTCCCTATGTATGCTTAAATCTTTAAAACTATGCATCGGATTTTTATACGGTATTTTTTAATAGATAAAGTGATTCAATAGGAAGGTTTATAAGTATAATAAATTTTATGCCCAAAATAGTAAAAGGTTAGGCGGTACGAATTTCTCCGGGTCGACTTGTAATATTATATTGAACTTACGGACTTTAAAAGAGAATATCCCCCGTTGTTTGTGTATCAGAAGTTTCTATTGAAAAGTGCGGAATACCAATAACGATAGATAAACGCCGGACATACTACGACAAGTGACATTATCTCGCACTTAACTTTTACAAACATGTCAGCATTCCATTAACTCGATAAATGTGTGCATGAGTGCATAAATCAAGTGAAAACTTGGACAAAACACGTCACAATATGTAGGTACATAAGCCAACCACATGATTTTTACTCTGATTTCGGATAATTTCGACGTCAACCATTTCAAAACCAAATCCCGCCCAGTCGTGCTTGAGTTTTAGCAAGATAAACGAACAGCAATAGATTTTTAAAAGGTTTGTACAGTGGCGGTCAAGGCCGCTGTAACATTTCCGGTTTTTCTGTTTTGCAAAATAGCTCTTGATCTTTGGCAACACAGCTTAGGGCTGACGAAACCATAGACAAATCTTTTAGTTTAGGCCTCCTAGTCCGCCACTCTACTACCTATAGGAGAGATTAGACTTATACTTCTCCTAAAGTATTCCGGAACAAAATAAAAAAATAAAAAAAACAAATGATCAATTAATTCTATGATTCCCTTGAAATCTTATCACGAGTAGAATTGAATAGAATAGAATATACACTTTATTGCATACAAAGTAAGATACAAGATAACATTATTAATTACAAGAATAAATTTGCATGCAATTTAACTGCTCCGTGGCTCAGTTGGCAGTGATGTGGACTGAGTAAGCGTGTGCACCCGGGTTCGATTCCCGGGCGGGGCGAATATTGATATGATGAATATCGATGTTTGTTTCCGGTCTGGGTGTGATGTTCGTCTCTGTATGTGTTTCGGGCACCCTAGATACAGGTTCTTTCTAGTTAGGGGCTCTGAGTGTTATGTGTTATTATTATCGCTGATAGCGATTTCTTCCAGGTAACCCACGGAGTACATGGGTACATAGAGAGAATTGCCACGTGTACTAAATCAATCCTAACGTTTTATAAAGCTGGACAAAAATAGATTTCCTTTAGGCTAGTTGATATTTATTGTTTCTGCCCTTTGATTGAACACTCGTGTTGTTGGCCCTACAAGGTTAAAGAAGTGTGAAATGTCATACGAGATGAGAGGGACACCCTTTGACCCTTTGAGCACCTCAAAGGCTCTTCTCTGTCGAAATTACGTTTTTTTTTGCGTTACTACGCGAACCTAGTAGGTGTACAAAATTTGTAAATAGCTAGATGTAGGTACTGTTTTTGATGAGGGCAAAACTGGCTGCTCCGTAGCTCAGTTGGCAGTGATGTGGACTGAGTAAGCGTGTGCACCTTTTTTTTTTTTTTTTTAGGCGGGGAAACTCCTAACGAGTACCCTGCGACCCCGGGGGGAGTCGCAGGGTTATGTGGGGTTCGCACCCACTAAAACCCCGCCGGTGTCCATCTCGGCTGTTGGCAAGGGGGTCACGGGTGATCTTTCGATCGTTATGTTCAACTCCGCGACCCCCTCCAGCACTGGCTGTTTAGCCTCTTCACGGGGGGACAAGTGATGGTAGTCCCCCCTGAGCGCGGAAGGCTCTTCCTACACTCGACAACGGAATCGGGACACCGCGTTCCGCCGTCCTTCTCGGGGCCGTTATATGACTACACGAGGCCCCCGCCTCGTGCACCCAACGACCCCGGGGTCCCCTCTTAGTCGCCTCTTACGACAGGCAGGGGATACCTCAGTCCTATTCTTCGGCCCGGTACTGCAGGGCGTAAGCGTGTGCACCTGGGTTAGATTCCCGGCGGGGCGAATATTGTTATGATGAATATCGATTTTTGTGTCCGGTCTGGGTGTAATGTTCGTCTTTGTATATGTTTCTGGCACCCTAGAGACAGGTTCTTTCTAGTTAGGGGCTCTGAGTGTGATGTGTTATTATTATTACTATAACTAGTCGACCCGGCGAACTTCGTTCTACCTAACCTATAACTATCTTGTGCACGTAATAAACATATAAACCTTCCTCTTGAATCACTCTATCTATTAAAAAAAACCGCATCGAAATTCGTTGCATTATTTTAAAGATTTAAGCATACATAGGGACAGACGCGCGAAGCAACTTTATTTTATACTATGTATTGATGATAAATAAAAAGTCCCCAGCATCCATACTACACCGAGCCCGCATTCACCGCCTGTTGTTTTAGATTATAAACTAAACAAGGAGTGAATAATTACTTCAAGTCGCGCAGTGGACAGCGTGGAGTAGGGCCATGCATACTGAGCAGCCCACAAAGTTGTTTCATTAAAGATTTGTGCGTGCCAAAAGATGTTGCCCTTTTTGAAACAAATGAATGTTAATTTTTGGGTTCTTAGTATGTCAGTATATTTAACATTTTAGTCACTTCATCAAAAGCTTAATTAAGTATGCAAAAACCATAAAAAATATAAGGAACTTAAAATTCTGATTTTGCGGCTAGGTAGTGCACACTTTGCAATCCTAGGTCTAAGGTTTTTCGCTACATATTTTATTTTCAGTCTGTAAAAAATTTAAAAGTTATTTTGTCTTTATTTTACGCTTTCGCGCCTAAACTACTGAATTTTATTGTGTTGAAAATCGGTAGGTAATAGGTAGCTAATAAAAAACCACGAGGATAAGGTCATAGGATACTTTTTATCAAAACGGGATCTTGAGTTTTTAATAGAAATTGCACTGGTGAAGCCGACGTACAAACACAAGTTTTCTATGAATTACGTTACCTATTTAATTATTAACTTCTTTAAAAACTCACCCTTATTTACCTAATTAACAAAGATGCCTAATAGCCCATCATAGAGTAGAAACACTCTTTTAATAACCTATTAACGTAGCAATACTATTTTAGCCAATTTACTACAGTTTCATAAAATCGTAAACAAATCAGTTATTTACAATTACACGACTCTTGACTTAGGGCCGACGCACAACTGGCGAGGCGCTTGATTTTTAACCGACTTCAAAAATGTAGGTTATCAGTTTGACCTGTATGTATGTATGTTTGTCCGCGATTATCTCGCGTTTGGCAGAACCGATTTTGATGCGGTTTTCAGAAATGTATTCATTACATTCAGGAGAAGGTTTTAGCACCTATTTTAACCGACTTCGAAAGAGAGGAAGTTCTCAGTTTATGTATGTGTCAGTTTTCTCTTTTTCAAAAAAAAAATTATAACTCTTTATCCTTTAAATGGATTATATGGATCAAGGTTTAGAAGCACTGGCGTTCCGTTTTTTATGATAGCTTAGGGTGCATTCACGAAAGCTGGTAATAAGCGCTTGTTGGTGCTAGTTCGAAAAATTTATAAAAAAATACCTGGAGCAAGCGTCTATGTCCGCGCAGGTAGAAGCAGACCCCGAAATCCAAATTGATATCCTCATAAAATAGTTTGCCCTCACCGGGAAACGAACTCGGACCTTCCAAGTCACAGCCAAGATCACTACCAAATAATAATAATAACGCATCACACTCAGAGTCCCTAACTAGGAAGAACCTGTATCTAGGGTGCCCGAAACACACCAGAGACAAACTGACATCCAGACCGGAAACAAACATCGATATTCATCATATCAATGTTCGCCCCGCCGGGAATCGAACCCAGGTGCACACGCTTACTCAGTCCACATCACTGCCAATTACTGAGCCACGAAGCAGTCAATGAATCACATTTAAAGAGTTTAAAATTAAAAAAATACTTAACATTTTCAAAAATTTTGAGAGTGCGGTTATTAATACGATTTTCAACCTTGTGCCATATAATTTAGGGACCAGTTTAAATTGTGATCTTCTCGATTATTTTGCCCCGCTTCGCCATATGTGCGTTGGGCCTTAACAGGGTCAGGGTTTATTTGACATCTTTACATGGATCAGAGGTTAATAAGAATATATTGGAGCTTATCTACCTGAGTGAAATATACTATTTTTAACCGACTTCAAAAAAGGAGGTTAAAAATAGGTTATCAGTTTAACCTGTATGTATGTATGTATGTTTGTCCGCGATTATCTCGCGTTCGGCTGAACCGATTTTGATGCGGTTTTCAGAAATCTATTTGTTACATTCAGGAGAAGGTTTAAGTACCTAATTTAACCGACTTCAAAAAAGGGGAAGTTCTCAGATTATGTTTGTGTCAGTTTGCAAAAAAGAAATTATATTTAGTTAGACAGTCTTCGTAGCGCATAGTTTTAATTTCGTATTTGTATGTGTTTCGGGCGCCCAAGATACAGGTTCTACCTAGTTAGGGGCTCTGAGCCGAAAGACGTCTACTGCCAGACTTTAGCTTTCCACCTCATTGCGACAACATTTATTTAAGCTCATACAGTGTACTCCTGCAACCTATACCAGGTCGTCTGACCACTTTTTCGGGTGCCTGTCTACCCTGCGCCTTCCAGTGCGCGGTCGCCACTCAATAACTTCTTGGTCCTAGCGACCATCTCTTCCGACTTATGTGCCCGGCCCATTGTCACAAATTTACCATAAATTTTGCTATTATTTGGGCTATGTCGGTTACTTTTAGTTCTACGCAGTGAATGCTAATAATTTCAATATCAATACATAAAATAAATAAAGTCGCTTTCCACGTCTGTCCCTATGTAAGTAAGTATGCTTAAATCTTTATAACTGCACTACGGATTTTGATGCGTTTTATCTTAATAGACAGAGTGATTCAAGAGTAAGGTTTATAAGTATAATACATGCACAAAATAGTAATTGGTTAGGCGGCACGAAGTTTGCCGGGTCGACTAGTATAAATGTGAAAGTTTGCGTGTATGTTTGTTACTTCTTCACGTCTAAACGGCTGGAGCGATTTCAATTAAATTTCGTATTGAGTTAGCTGACACCCTAGATTAACACATAACCTACTTTTAACTGCGGTAATAAACCGCGGGGCACAGCAGCTAGTCTAATAATAAGTACTAAATAAGAAGTTATACAACAGCGGAATCATATAACTACTAATTTGCACTAAGTAAGGACCACCGAAAAGAACAAGAGACGATCGTGACGTAAGCAAAGGTAAAACGTGACGTCATGTCTCCGTTCTCACTCACACATACACACGCACACACACAAGGAAGGGACAATAAATCTAACTCTCACCCTTGTCCTTACACCGGAGGAACCAACCTCATAAGTGTCAATGAGTGTTTAATGAACACCTTAGTATGTGCAGTGCAGGCCTATGGGTTATTTCTGAGCGAATCGTTTTTCGTATTTAAACTCCTATAGAATATTGTATGCGTATATTGATAATTGTTAAATCTCTACTTCCCTATTTAGAAAATATTATAAATTCTAAAGATTCTCTGTCTGTTTGTGTGTTGCGCAATCAAGCCTAAACTACTTAACCGATATTTATGAAAATTTGTTGGTAATTAGCTTAAAACCACGAGTTGGACAAAGGATACTTTTTATTGCAACAATACCACGGGGAACGGCAAAAATGAGATTTGGAATTCCAAAGGGAAAATCACGGGTGAAGCTGAAAGGACAAACACTAAAATAAAGCACGTATTGAAAAATTTGGCGCTCAACTTTCGCAGCAATACAATTAAAAATTTTGTAGTCTGGCATACCTACGTTATTATATTATTTATAATGTATGGTAAAGTAATGACAACTTTAACAAACGTCAGTTATCAAATCAGTATTTTTTGTGCATCTCAACCTGAACTTAAAAGCCTGTAATTAAGCCTTTTTAAAAGGAAAACTGCATCACTAGCGGATTTTTTTTTTATTTATTTAAAATGTTTTACAAAGTTATATATTTGGAATGTTATAAAAAAGGCTGTTGTATATTTGAGATGAAAACTGCATCGCTAAGAACAGCACTAGCCAATGGGCGGGAGGCGTAGCGCTGCCGTGGGCGCCGCCTCGTCCATATAAACTGTGCTACGCGCTACGCCGTAGCAGTTGCCAGAAATCCGTAGCAGAACCCACAACCACAACCCAGCAAGAAAGTAGACATGGCTCTTGGGTACGTAAAAAACTTTTATATTTTTTTTCTAGTAGTTTTCAATATGACAAATGAAAATTATAAGTTTTTTTGTTTAATTTATCATTTGTTTGTATTTAAAAAAGTTTGAGTGATTTTAATAAAGGTTCGATACGGTAGGTAACATGATAAAATAATATAAAACAAATAAGTAAATACTTTAAATTTTCATTTAGGTTGTCTAGATTCTAGACTCTAGAAGAAATAGATTTTAGCGATAAGTAAGTGCCTTTGTCACTTTACGTTTACAAAACTTTTTTCTGTCACTGTATTTGAGTACAATAAAAATAAAGGATTCTATTTTTTCCTCGAACAAAAATATGTTAGTAAAAAATCCTACAAAAAAAAAAACTCTTACCTACACGGAAACGGAAGTACTCTATTTCGAGCATTTTCTCTTAATACCTTGACTGGACCTTCAGGACGGACGTAGAGTATTATAAGTTTTCGTTAAAGAAAATGGGTTACGAAGGAAATGCTTAAATGAGTTAACACGAGGTATACACACAGTGACATGCAGATATTGTTTAATAAAAAACTGGATACCACTATTTATTCAAATTAGCACTTAATATGTTTAAAATAATATATAGATATATTTATCTAACAGATGTCGTAAAAGGCGACTAAGGGAACACCCTGAAGGACGAGAAGCAGTGTCCTTCGTTGATAAAAATGACTAGCCATACTGCCCAATTTTTTTTTTTCTTTTTGGGGCGATCTATGGGACAGCCCTATGTCCAGCAGTGGACGTCTTTTGGCTAGGATAATGATAAAATTGTGAAGTACAACGTTTTTAAAGTCTTAGTAGGTACGAATAGTGGCGGTCTAGGACGGCGTTACACTTTCGGTTTTTCTGTATTGAAAAACAGCCCTTGTTCTTTGGTAAGACAGTCTAGGGCGCACGAGACCACAGACAAATCTGTTACGCCCTCCTAGACCGCCACTGTATCTAAGTGTTAATTTAAATTTATTGGTACTATAAAAACTGTTAACCAACGTAATTTTACCAGTAAGAAATCCAACTAAGACTTTTACTTTCACTAACAAGAACGTAAAACTGTCTTATTTAAACCACTGTTTATTTGTAAACAGGATTAGTTGACTGCTCCGTAGCTCAGTTGGCAGTGATGTGGACTGAGTAAGCGTGTGCACCCGGGTTCGATTCCCGGGCGGGGCGAATATTGATATGATGAATATCGATGTTTGTTTCCGGTCTGGGTGTAATGTTCGTCTCTGTATATGTTTCGGGCACCCTAGATACAGGTTCTACATAGTTAGGGGCTGTGAGTGTGATGTATCATTATTATTATTATTATTAGTTACAATAATATAAAAAAAAAGAGAGAGAGAGATAAATTGTAAAGTAGAGTTTGTTACCCCTTTCTTCTCTACGCTGTAAAATCATTGCGAAAGGGAGTAGAATCACTTGACAGAGGAGGGCTCGTTTGGGGGCCTCTCCAGGCGACTATTGTCGTAAGGCAAGCCAAACGGCTTATTCCGATTTTGCTCCAAAACCATTGTTCTCTACAATTTTTGAGCTTCCATACATTCATTCCGATTTTGCTCCAAAACACATTTTGGTACGGTCAGAAAAGGTAGCATAATAGTAATGATTTTGTTTATGTTATAGAATGTAGAAAATAATATTAAAAAGGTAACATTTTATTAATTATCTACATGCAATAAATAATACTGCTCGACATAACAGACAAAAACTCTGAAGAAGGTCTTGTTAGGAGACCGTCATTGAACTATGTATTTCGCTAAGTTAAATAGTTATTTACTGCAGTAGGAGTGTTTGCTTAGTTAGTGCCTTGATAACGAATTTTGAAATTAGGTACCAGGGCAACATGAAATAGAAGCAGGTCATGAAGCGCAACACACAAATACCTACATACCATGCCATGCCAGTTCCTGTCGTCACTAATAGAAATATTATAAATATAAGCTTTTTATAATTGATTTATTGAGGTATTTGGATTATGATTTTTGTGATGATTATCTGTGATTTTAAACTATAAATATTTTAACCTTTTTTAATTATTATTGTTATTTTGTTGATTTATGTGAAATTTATGTCTGTGATTTTTAATTGTTTAGATTATTAAAAGTTTTTTAACAGCTAAAATTATTATTTTATTTTGTTGATTTATATGAAATTCCTTTCTGTGATTTTTTATTGTTTAGTTTTTTAAGTTTTTTACTAACAATTTACTTACATTGTTTTTATACTTCGATACCTACATTTTTAAATAGGTAGGTATATACATATAGTACAACTCAATTTAGTCTGAGTAAATAAATATTTTTCTCTACAGATAATTGTAGTATTATTTGATAACTTATTAATAAATTTGAAACAAGTGTTACCTTTCTGACCGTACCAAAATGTGTTTTGGAGCAAAATCGGAATGAATGTATGGAAGCTCAAAAATTGTAGAGAACAATGGTTTTGGAGCAAAATCGGAATAAGCCAGCCAAACATTTGTTTGCCTGAGCCAATTGGTGGGCACCCTGAACTACCTCACCTCTCACAGTATAGGATACTTTACCAAATAAGGTATCAATAGCGATTAGATTAGATGTAGTCTAATTGACTTTCAATAAGTGATATATTGAATAAAGATTTTTTGATTTTAGATTTTGATTTTTAAATATTTGTTGGAGCACATATGAACGTGGTGTGGATTTAGTAAATGAATTGCAGTCTGCTGGTTTTTTTACTTTCATCAAAATCTTCATCGCTCGCTTTCATTTCATACACACTTATAGTGCACTATTACCGGACCTCCAAAGTCCAAAGTCATAGCCAACAGAGGTGGTCTAATAAAATAACTTTCAGCTTAAGACGATTTACGACAAATAAATGGAACGAGCTAATGAACAGAGTCTATCTCTTTGATATAGCATACTGAGGGCAAGGGACAGTCATATATCAGTCGCCCACATCGATTACTATATTTTATTGGAAAAAGTAGTAGATATTGAATATCTTTTTAATTATTACTTTTAAATCAAATCTGAATTACCAGAATTTCATTTTGTTTATTATCGTTATTCCTAGGTAGTTTTAACAAAAACTAGTAAGTAATTTCGAAGAATTAGCTATTCCCGTTTTTTGGAAAGGTTATCTTTGACGAAATAATGTATCGAGGTTTTTTGATTCCACTAGTGATTCTCAATTATAAAAAACTTTGTATTATCCTCAAAAAGGTTATATTTAAATTACAGATCTTTACCTTCTATAGATTAAGAGAATGACTTGGTCTAAAAAACCTTAAAAACTCATATAGCGTCTTAAACTAAGCTCTTTATATATATAAAACCTGTTGCTGTTCTCATTCACTACTTACTTTGTACTAGGGCCCGGTCCTATTAAACTAGAGAGGTAGTTTTTGACTTAATAATGCCAATCCCAACGCCATACAAAATAAATAATTATGAAGCCAGGCAAAGCAATACAACTTTGTGAATTGTGATAATAAAAAAACAATCGAAATTTTTATAAGTTTAAAATTAAAGCTTTTTAATATGCGTTCAAACTGGAAAACTACGCAAAAAAAAACTGTGTCACGTTATTCTTCTTGAGCATTTAACAGCCCACTATTGGGCAAATGCTTCCAATTTTTTCCAGTTCACTCTTACGTCAGTGTTACTTTAATAAGCCTGAATTTACTTGATTTCTCAGCGTCACCAAGACAGATAGGCTTCAACAAACCGGCCATCTCTTGTACTTAAAAACCACTTTGCAACTCAAAGTAACAAAAGATCCCGAAACGGGTGGCTTAACACAAAATTATAGCGGAATTTTTCAGCCAAGGAAAATTTTTAAGTAAAACAAAACAGTATGCGGAAAAGTAGTATATTAAAGAGACTACTTACAAGGTATTATTCGTAGCTACAAAACCTTTGCCAATTTCCTGTCTTTGTTTTATAATAATTTACTTAATAAAATACTCGCCGGTCAAAGATAAAATACTAAACGAACTAACACATACATAAACTGAGAACTTCCTCTTTTTTGATGTCGGTTAAAATAGTACTAAAACGTTCTCCTGAATGTGACAAATACATTGCTGAAAACCGCATCAAAATCGGTTCAGCCAAACGCGAGATAATCGCGGACAAACATACATACATACATACATATAAACAAACATATATACATACAGGTCAAACTGATAACCTCCTTTTTAGAAGTCGGTTAAAAATACCAAAAGTTATTAAAGTGTAATATTTGGAACTTTGGGACCTCACAGACCATCATAACGACTGGCCTTGTCCAACCCCCCTTAGGCGGTTATCACATTGCCACGCACCACGCTGCATGTTGCGTTTCGACGCACCTACGCGCGCGCACGTGGATGCATTTTCTGTGTGTTGGACTGCGCGTGTTTCTATACAAATGGAGGTACTTACAATCAACGTTAGAATACGCATTCACGCGCCACGCTGCGTGTTGCGTGGCAGTATGAAGATCGCCTTACAGTGCAGTCCACCTTTTGGGGGTCGCCACTCGAAATAATATCGTCCTCAGCCACTACCTTTTCTTAAAACTATGTGCCCTGCCCAGTGCCACTTAAGTTTTACAATTTTTGGCTACGTCGTAACGTGCGTAGGTGACTACTACTACAAGTTACTTGTTCTTCTTCTTGATACTTAAGAGCTTCGCTCTTGTCGGTGGAGCCTCCTCCATTCCTCCCTTTTCCCCGCCATCTGCTTGACTTCTTGATACGACACGACACCTATCCTTTCCTTTATTTGGTTATAGTTTCTTCTCGGTCGTGCCCTTTCTCTTTTCTCTCAATCTTTCCTTCGATAATGTTTGTGATATAGGAGTCGTGTCGTACAGTGGCGGACACGGTCGGCGTAACACTTTCGGTTTTTCTGTATCGCATAATAGCTCTTGTTCTTTGGTAACACAGTCTAGGGCTGACGAAACCATAGACAAATCTGTTACGGCCTCCTAGTCCGCCACTGTACAAGTTACTAAAGTGACGTTGTTGACGTGTCCAGCTAATTAATCGTGCTCAATGAACCGCGAGCAATGCCGTTCACAGATATTGTCAGTGCAATGTAACAATCTATTTACGTAGGTGTAAATAAGTGATTAATATACGCTACGCCACTGCAAAGCTAGTTTCGTTTTGGTGCTAAAGTGCAGTCACTATCGATGAATAACCTACAAAAGTAACTTGGTAAAACAAGAAAATACCTATGTTTTAAATATCACTATATAAGTAGGTATTTAGATTGATAGATACCTAATTTAACCTGCACACAAGTAAGATAAAAAAAGTACAAAACAATGAGGTAAAATTGTTGAATTTTTATGCAATGGGTGACCTTATTGCTGAAAGCGATTAATTCCAGGCAACTCTGGAATAATAATGAAAAACAGTAAGTTATAGGTGTCAATTCCATAAAATATTACGGAACTGTCCACAGAACTTGTTGCATATTTATACTTTTGTCGGCGGCGAAGGCAAAAACCGAACCATAACACCTATAACAAACATTTTCCCATTAATTTTTTGGTGGTAATTTTCTTCGCTTGTTTCGGTGTAAGGCCTCTTAAGCATAGGAATAAACAAGGCTTTACTCACTTTAGATCTCGCTCTTATTATAATAATAATAATAATAATAATAACACATCACACTCAGAGCCCCTAACTAGGAAGAACCTGTATCTAGGGTGCCCGAAACACATACAGAGACGAACATCACACCCAGACCGGAAACAAACATCGATATTCATCATATCAATATTCGCCCCGCCCGGGAATCGAACCCGGGTGCACTCGCTTCTCAGTCCACATCACTGCCAACTGAGCTACGGAGCAGTCAGTTATAGAGTATACAGGGAACAAACAGCCACCGCTTTTTTCAATATTCTGTATAGATATACCTAGACTCTTTATTAAAACCAAACAACTAAAGAACGCATTGTCATGAATGTGTACCGGAAAGATCATCGTGTGACGCTCCTTTTTATATTGAAATGTAGTACCGAACATATTTTTTATCCAGCGTTGGTTCGTAAAATGTATATTAACCGTCTTATTCATAAAGATTCAGTACATTTTAAGTAGCGTTACTGGAGGTCTACTTCTCTGGTTTGTTGTATGGTTAATACGTGACATCCAGTCTAAATTGACATACGTCAAATAACTAAAATGCTCTTTACCTTTTTTGAATATGAGGGTTAGTATAGTAGGTACCTAGTGTGTTAAAATTTGGTTAAGATTAATAAATATTTTAAACAGGGAATTATGTAAAAGATATTATTATTTATGTACCTATATATCAATAAGAAGGTAATTGCTTACTTTGTTTAAATGTTTTTGAGGACCTCTGAGTGAAAGTTTTAAATATCTACTTACTGTTCTTTTTATACTTACATTCGATAGTTAGGGTATGTGTGAAATAGTAGCTTTCCGTCCACAAAACGAGATTACGCCACGGAAGCTGTCTGACAGACCGACAGACCTTTTTATATTAAATCCCGCGTAGATTCCTAACATTCCCACTCGTAACCGATCTTCTATTATTTCGGCAGATATTATTGTGGTTAGTTTTTCTTGAGAACGTGTTGTTGTTATCTGGAATATTTCGTAACGTGGTTTTAAAAATTTCGATTTCGTCAAGTCAGCCATTTTAAATTCTTTGTATCTTGATAAGTTTAAAACACTTAGTTTGAAATAAATTTTATGATTTCTGACATAAAAATAAATAAAATCTATTTAAGGCTACTTTTTACTTTAACTGTCGTTTTTTTTTTATAAAACTACTTGGGTTCATATATTTATTGTTTTATAGGAATACTAGAGGCTGCCCCGCGGTTTTTCCCGCGCAGATTTCTCATAAACACAAAAATCCCGTTTTTTCCCGTTCCCGTGGGAATTTCGGGAAATCCCTTCTTAGTGCTCACCTACAGTCCCCAAGGAACCTACGTGCAAAATTTCAGCCCGCTACGCCCAGTAGTTTCGGCTCTGCGTTGTCTGTCAGTCAGTCAGTCAGTCAGTCAGTCAGTCAGTAACGGAAGAGTTTTATATGTATTGATAAAAGAAAGTGTTATAGGGTTCTGATTTCCTGCCTAGCTACATCAAGGGTGTCTTGTTCAAAGGCAAATAATGAGGTTTAGATGTCAAAGCTTTGAGCAAATAGAATTGTGTGGGCAGCCGGGGTTAAATCGTACTTTTAGAGAATCTAGTGAAATAACATTATGG
This sequence comes from Euspilapteryx auroguttella, assembly GCA_951802225.1. NCBI lineage: Eukaryota > Metazoa > Arthropoda > Insecta > Lepidoptera > Gracillariidae > Euspilapteryx > Euspilapteryx auroguttella. The sequence goes on along the minus strand of OX637660.1, from coordinate 8,317,542 downwards.
TTATGTATGACACAATATGACTGCTCCCTGGCTCAGTTATCAGTGATATGGACTGAGACGCGGGTGCACCTGGGTTCGATTCCCGGCGGGGCGAACATTGTTATGATGAATAACAATGTTTGTTTCCCGTTCTGGGTGTAATGTTCGTCTCTGTATATGTTTCGGGCACCCTAGATACGGGTTCTTCCTTAGTGAGGGGCTCTGAGTGTGATGCGTTATTTATCAATACATAGTATAAAATAAAGTCGCTTCCCGCGTCTGTCCCTATGTATGCTTAAATCTTTAAAACTACGGAAAGGATTTTGATGAGGGTTTTTTTTATGAGATAGAGTGATTCAAGAGGAAGGTTTATAAGTATAATACATGCACAATATGCTAATAGGTTAAGCGGTACGTAGTTCGCCGGGTCGACTAGTTATTTATAATATCGAAGAAACAAACATCGATATTCATTATAACAATGTTCGCCCCGCCGGGAATCGAACCCGGCGCTCCCGCGTCACAGTCCACATCTGAGCAGCTGAGCAACGAAGTAGTCTTGTGTGTATAGATCGTATTGTAGAGATCTCGTGGGCAGGCCTAGGTCCAGCAGTGTTCTGCTTTCAGCTAATTCTGATTTGATGATGTTGAAAAAAGTATGTTATGTATACCTAAGTATGTAACTATAGTATAGGTAATAATAATAATAACACATCACATTCAGAGCCCCTAACTAGGAAGAATCTGTATCTAGGGCGCCCGAAACTCTTCCGAACACAGAGACGAACATCACACCCAGACCGGAAACAAACATCGATATTCATCATATCAATATTCGTCCCGCCCAGGAATCGAACCCGGGTGCTCACGCTTACTCAGTCCACATCACTACCAACTGAGCCACGGAGCAGTCAAAAAATAGGTATAAGTACCTATACATAAAATAAATAAGTTCAAGAAGTAAAATCACATAAAGTAATATTTTTAATAATAATAAAAAATGAATTGTGTCGACTCACATTTGCCAAGGCATACAATAGGTACAGAGGCAATATCAATCAATCAGCTTTGATCAAACTCTACGTTCCCTTAGGAAATACCTCGACCTGTTTAAACTGTAGAATTAATAATGATTTTGTTGGAAGAAGGTACCAACGTTCAAGAAACAAGCGTTTATATGTACGTATAGCTTGATATAATGATACCACATCTCACTAAGATACCCTTCCTAGGTAGAAACGGTATCTTGGGGTGACCGAATCAATTCAAAAACAAAATAAAACGATAGACTAAAGTTTTATTTAAAAAAAAATCTTTACCTTCTTACTTAAAATTTTTACTGCACATTTTTAAATGTAATATAGGTACAATATCTATTAAGTGTCAATGGGCTTTTTAATGAAATGTTCATTGTTAATTTGTTTAAAATAATTTAAGTTTATGTGCGCACGACGCGGTGAAGTTTAAATAGGCAGGTGTCCAGTACTCTTAAAGGTAAGAAAAGCCTGCAGGAAACAATTTATGGACATCCAAATAAATTATCCAACCCCGAATCTGTGAGGGCATCCATATTATGGATCTCTCATAGCTCCAAGATGGCGGAACAAAATGGCGGCTCAGTTGCTTCACAGACAATTGGTTATGGACTTTTGCGGGTATTGAAGCTTTAAGTTTTATAACATTTAAGGGACGAATAGTTAGAAATGGCATTAAGTGGGAGAAAAATCTTATGGTCTCAGCCGAAAGACGTCCACTGCTGGACGTAGGCCTGCCCAACAGATCACCCTAATGACCATTGACCAGTCTTATGCGATCCTCATCCAGTGCACTCCTGCAATCTTCACTACGTTGTCTGACCACCATGTTTGGATACTGCCTACTCTGCACCTCCCGGTGCGCACTCGCGAATGAACTTTGAGAATGACATTCACAGTCAGTGTTTGTCACTACTTGCTCGAGTTTTATCAATGAAGTTATTCCTGAGTAATGATTATCCTGTCGAGCTCTCGAGCCGTCTTAGGCGATATTCTATTCACAGCCAGCCAAGAGATAAATTTGTAAAGTAGAGTTTGTTACCCCTTTCTTCTCTACGTAAAATCATTGCGAAAGGGAGTAGAATCATTTGACAGGGGAGGGCTCGTTTGGGGGCGTCTCCAGGCGACCATTGTCGTAAGGCAAGGCAAACATTTGTTTGCCTGAGCCAATTGGTGGTCACCCTGAACTACCTCGCCTCTATCAGTATAGGATACTTTACGAAATAAGGTATCAATATTAATTAGATTAGTCTAATTGACTTTCAATAAGCGATATCTTGTATCCTGTATTGAATAAATTCGAGGTCGAGTATGATACTCAGGCAAGGTGGTTTCCGAATACTGATTATACTGGCTCAAGCCGTCTTATGCTCCGTCGAGCATATGTTTCACTGTCACGAAGTCGGAACTCGACTATGAAGATATCAATTTATGAGGAGAACGATAACCTCATCGCGTCGTGCGCACATAAACTGTGCATAATTTAAATGCGTTTGAGGGTAGTCAATCGTTCCACGGGTAGTTACACTATGACACTTTTAAGTGCGAGTTTTGAGTCACAACTCGACTGTGAATGTCCGCCTTATACTCCGACGAGCGTATGCTTCACTGTAAAAAGCTAGTTTACAGCGATGCTAGCGCCATTCTCGAAAAGAAAATTATGTCTTCTAAACTAAAGCAAATATTTAAAATGTGGCACAGTAAGTATGACACTAGATAATCTTGCTTAGTATTTTTTGAGCATAGTTAAGTAGTCCTGAGTAAAAAGAACAAAATATTCCACAGATTGTTTCCAAAAGAGGCCACTTTTAGCAATACTTTGAAGCTTTCTTTGGTCTTTAACCTAAAAGCTACAATGCAAATACAGTGCCTTAAAAATACTAGGCTGCATTATCTAGTGTCATACTGTGCCACATTTTTTGATATTTGCCTTAGTTTAGAAATTTTTTTTTTTCGCAAATGGTGCTAGCATCGCTGTTAAGAAGTTCGAGCAGCGACTCGACTCTGAATGCCAGCTTTAGACAAAAGCATTAAGCCCTATTTAACCTAATCGTCCCGCAATCTAATTATTCATTAGCTTCTGTCATCTGTCATGCTCTGTCCACTCCAGCACTACTAATTTAAGTTGCATATTTCAACAAAACTGTCACCAACCTTGACTAATGACCCCCCACTAGCCCCCCACTCATTATGCACCCGCACGCCCACAAACAAGCCTAATTAGAAACCGTTTTGTGTCTGTCTACATACTTACTAATTTGCTTTAGTTCCCATTTGTTACCCAATTTGCGTTTCGTTGCTCGCTTTTAAAGCGACGGTTTTGCCTTATGTAGCTATGTAAAATAAGTAATAATAATAACACATCACACTCAGAGCCCCTAACTAGGAAGAACCTGTATCTAGGGTGCCCGAAACACACACAGAGACGAACATCACACCCAGACCGGAAACAAACATTGATATTCATCTTATCAACATTCGCCACGCACGGGAATCGAACCCGGGTGCACACGCTTACTTAGTCCACATCACTGCCAACTGAGCCACGGAGCAGTCAAAAGTAATACTAAGCTTTGATTGTATAAGTCCTAAGTCAGTCGGACGTTAGTCCCACTTTTTTTTTTTATTGTATTTCCTACCCCACCTATCAAATTTGCTTACTCAAAATAATCTTTAAAATGATGGAAGGCATTTACAAACCCCATTGCTGCTTTTAGAGATCCACAACAGTAGGTATACCCGGCGAACTTCGTATCGCCTACCCAATTACTATTTTGTGCATGTATCATACCTATAAACCTTCCTCTTGAATTTTATTACTATATCTACTTAATAAAAAAACCGCATCAAAATCCGTTGCATAGTTTTAACGATTTAAGAATACATAGGGACAGACGCGGGAAGCGACTTCATTTTATTCTATGTATTAATTGAAAAGTAAAACGAACATTCATGTGGGTTATACACTTAAGGCGCCACACGGTGCTAAACTAACAAGCGCCACTTCGATAAATAATTAATATCTTTAGGTTCAAAATCAAAGAAAAAAAACCGTTATGAAACAAACTAAAGTGGCCACTTTATGCAACAAACGGTTTTTGTCCTTGATTTTGAATTTTTAAGGCCCTGTTGCTGCCTGATGTTGCTTTCTACATAATCTTGCTTAGGATTTTTAAGGTTCAAAACCTAAGGTATAAACCGTTTGTTGACTAATGTGTCCGCTTTAGTTTCTTAAAAGAATATTTCTAAGATCAATATCCTAAAAGCCACACAACAGGCCTTTAAAAATTCTAATCTATGGAGTCAAAGGCGCATATTTTTGATATCGGCCATGGTTTAGAAGATATTAATTAATTATCGGGAGTGGAGCTAGTTTCGCCCCATAAACCTAAAAATAACCGTTGCAAATCAAAATAACCACAAAATTTTCCACTTTGCGCGCTAATAAAAACACAAAATAAGAACAGATGCGACCAATATCCGGTGCACGTCAACCGTGAGCCGATATTCTCGTAATCCACGCACCTAAGCGGTATAAATTGAATGCGGCGCCGGGCGGTGGGCGAACACCTTTATTGCTGCCGATTGATTGATTACTTGCTGTGCGGAAAGGTTTTTTTGGTTGGAAACAACAAATTTACCTTTACTGGTGTTTGTAACCAGTTTGTATTAAATTAAACTAGTGATTTGACTCACCATACCTAACCACTTTCCTAAACCAACACGAGTCGAAAGATTTTAATAAAGAGGTCAAAACATATCTGACAAGGCGGTATTTATTAGGGAAAAATTCAGCTCGCCATACTTTGCAACTTTCCTAAACCAACATAGGCTAGTCGAAAGCTTAAAAAAATAATCTGTTTCGTACGCGATCAGCTGTTCGAAGTCGAACCAACAATAAATGAGATAGCTGTTTTTTTTTTTGAGATTTCGGCCCATGTTGCTTTCTGAAAGCTGCTAAGTATGGCGAGCTAAATTACTTACTCATTTAAATGTAATACCGCCTTTTCAGACGAATGCAGTAGGTATATTCCACTTCCGTTAATGATTGACAGACGACATACAACCCAAACTGCATTCAAATTTGGATGAAATGTTTATTTTTTGGTTTTACAAATTATATTTTTGTTATTGGCCCTAGAATCGGTGTAAAAGGCCTCTTAATGGATTTTTTCAGAGCTTTGAAGGGGTTTTCTTGAAAAAAACAATAAATATTCTTATCTCTTTAGGGCTAGCGTATAAAATATTAAAAAGGAAAATGTCACTCCGGGAAGCCAGATGCATATAAAAAGGGTAATAATAGTTAATTAACTAAAGAAACCATAATAAATATTCTTCTCTCGTACAATTGAAATAAATGTAGGCTTAAATTAAAACGGGCTTATTAATCGTCTTCTCTGGGATAAAACTGTTTGTATGCAGCTTGTGCCGCGTGCGTCTTTGAACGTACGCACCAAGTAAGGATGTGCCAAACACTATTTTTATTTATATTAATATCGATTATTTAGATGAATTTAATTGAAGGATAATTTTTGTTCTGACTATCTAGCTGAGCTTTTTTAACGTGAAGGTATTTATGATGGTGGACATATCATGATAATGTAAAAAAACGTAAGTAAGTACGTATAATATGATTAATCTAACCAGTTTTAATAAAGTTGCAATAATTGTGATAACTATAAACAATAATTTTTAACATGACTTTAAAATGTTGAATCAGGATTCTTATTAATATTTTGCCATTGCTTTGCATTTCAGTACCTTCTTATTTTTTGCCGATGTATCTTTAAAATTACTTACCACCTTTTATTGGCAAAATATTAATAAGAATCCTGATTCAACATTTTAAAGTCATATTAAAAATTATTGTTTATAGTTATCACAATTATTGCAACTATATTAAAACTGGTTAGATTAATCATATTATACTTACGATTTTTTTACATTATCATTAATGTCCACCATCACTAGTCTCACAAATATAATATGGGATAAATGAACTCGTTTCCAGATCCAGACTTCTGTGTTTATTCAGATGCAGCCGCAAGCGGTAGAGCTTCACAATGTTTTAATTAGTAATGATACCGGGTCAACGAACTCTACTTTATCGATATTTTTTTAACATTGATGGCAACACTAATCGTTGCGTGAGCGTGATTGTATTGTGATGTGATGATGAAAGTTTTCCCGCTGAAACGGTTTGTTAACATTTATTATTCTTAGATTGAGTTTCCTAGAGAAATTTATTTAAGATATGGAACTCCCATTGCAATTAATTTTTCAAAACAAAGTACTTACTTATAAAATCCCTTTCGCTGTCCTTTGGTTCACCTATTTAATAATATCATACCAATACCTATATAATAATCATATTATGATTTAATCTTATAACTGCATCGGATTTTGATGCGGTGATTTTTTATAGATAGAGTGATCAAAAGGAAGGTTTATATGTTGCACAACAAAGTTTTTAGAGCATAGACCATTGTTATAGGTTAAGCGGTACGAAGTTCGCCGTGTCGACTAGTCTTTTATAAGTCAGTAAAGTAAAACCTAAAGCAGAAAAGTTATCACAAAAAGCAACACAGAGGAAAATAGTAAAGGGCTTTTAGTGAAGAAACAATTTGATCTGGCTCGTTAGGCTCGAGTCACAGAGAGAGGTTGATGCAGTCACAAAGAAATAATGTCTTTTTGAACCATTTCAAGATTTATGCGAGTAATGTTTATACTGCGGAATTTCAGTTCCGTTCGGTTTTATTTTTTGTGCACTAACCAAAGATTCAAACTGTAGGTAATTATATAATAATCGATTGCCATGTTTGCTAAAAGTTGAGAACGGCTGGGACGATTTAACTTAACACCGAACTGCCATAAACTGTATCGCAAATCGTCGGCGGAAAAACCGCTAATGCGTGCGCTTAAACAAAGCTATGTGTTAAAACTTTGCGGTTTCAGACTTGCGATTTAACGCGGCGTGCGTCACGTGCTCAGCCTAAAATAAATCAATATAATTTTCCCATATAAAATTATACGGCGATACGAATTTCTTCGGGTCAGCGGTCAGCTAGATTCGCATTTATCTTTCCAACTAATGACGATGAAACGGCATCGAATTACGATCTCAAAGGTAAATGCATGTCAAAGATCAAAGGATGGATGGCACAGACAATATACTATTAGTACTAAAGTAGCGTTTCCCTACCTCACCTACTCACAAAAGTGGATGGATGGATTGTAAGATCGATTTGTCATTTAAAGGTTAACTATGAAAATAATATCAGATATCACACTTGGTATCTTGTTTGATATACCTAGTTAGTTACTTAAGAGCCAGTTTACAGTGATGCTAGCGCCATTCGCGAAAAAAATTAATATCTTCTAAACTAAGACAAATATCAAAAATGTGGCAATGTATGACACTAGATAATGTAGCCTAGTATTTTTAAGGCACTTCTGTACAGCTTTTAGGTTGAAGACCAAAGAAAGCTACAAAGTGTTGCTAAAAGTGGCCACTTTTGTCAACAATCTATGTTTTTTTTTTGTTCTTTTTACTCAGGACTATACTTTGCTGTGCTCAAAAAATACTAGGCTACATTATCTAGTGTCATACAGTGCCACATTTTTGATATTTGCCTTAGTTTAGAAGATTTTTTTTTTTCGCGAATGGCGCTAGCATCGCTGTAAACTGGCTCTTAATGAACTTAGGTAAGTAAGGTTTTCCTCGTGCTCATATGGACATTGGTGGACTTCTAAGGACCTATTCGCAGATAGATACTTAGGTACTACCTTTATGTTATGTCTGAGGTACAAATTATTGAGTTCCTTTTTAATTAGTAGTCAAAAACTGTTATGGCGCATCGTCAACAATGAGGTTGTGCCAGGAGAAGACTGGCCATTCCATAGCAATCTGAAAAGTGTCACACGAAATTCCAAACTTGAGATTGAAAAGTCTTCGCTTCGACGTATGCCGATGTTTTCATTATTCAATTATTATTTTCCAAGCAGTCGAGTCGTTTTGATACCTATGTACTTACTTTAAATAATTTTGTAAAATATTTTCTGTAAATATAAAATTTGAACAGTTGTTTTAAAATCGTTTTGGTAATTAGTTAGCGGGGATCGCTCAAGCTAGGAGCAGAGTCAGATAGCCAGCTCTCCTACAGTGGTGACCCCGACGTGATTTGAACACGCAACCTTCTGAATACACTGTTATTATCAGCCTTACGTTTCGCCGCTTTACACCACATTCTGTCTTCACTTTTACAGACTAGAAACATACCGTCTGGTGGCGCTGTGCGCAGTCCTATGCGCAGCAGTATGCGCGGCCTCTCCCGCGCAACTGTGCGCAGGCGCAGCGGAAGACGACCCTCGAGCCGCAAGGTTCTGCCAGGCCCTGAATACTTTCTTGGAGTTGTATGCTGAAGCGGCTGGTGAACAGGTTCCGGAATATCAAGGTACCTACATACTTATAGGTACATAATATTAATAAATCAATATCAATATATATAAAACTCTTCCGTTACTGACTGACTGACTGACTGACTGACAGACAACGCAGAGCCGAAACTACTGGGCGTAGCGGGCTGCAATTTTGCACGTGGGTTCCTTAGGGAGTGTAGGTGAGCAATAAGAAAGGATTTCCCGAAATTCCCATGGGAACGGAAAAAAACTGGATTTTTGTGTTTATGAGAAATCTGCGCGAGTGAAACCGCGGGGCAGCCTCTAGTAAGTATATAGACTGACTGACTGACAGACAACGCAGAGCCGAAACTACTGGGCGTAGCGGGCTGCAATTTTGCACGTGGGTTCCTTGGGGAGTGTAGGGGAGCACTAAGGAATTATTTCCTGAAATCCCCATGGGAACGGGAGAAAACGGATTTTTTGTGTTTAAGAGAAATCTGCGCGAGTGATACCGCGGGGCAGCCTCTAGTAAAAATATAATTTTATTTAGTAAAGAGTGCTTTTCGCAAAAGGATGTGTCATGTGACCAACAAGATAGAAAGGTAGAGCAAAGAGAAACTGGCTAATTTCTCCCAAAATATCTACCTTGTTGCTCTAGCTGCGTTAGAAACTCCGCTGGCGCGATTTAGGATTTTTGGTTCGTGCCATCTCTGTTGTTGCGCTCGTGTGCCGCTACAAGTGCTTTCCAAGTTATTGTTTGCCTGTGGCCAAAATGATGTTTATTTTGGCAGCACTAATGGTGTCGAGCTAGTGAGTAAGAGCCCTTAATTTTCCTGTCTTGTCTTCGATCCGACCCAGGAGGCCAAAAGATTGAAATAGGAGGGCTATCTAAAACCAATTCTACTATAATTATACATAGATTTTCGGCCCTCCATTTGTCAGCACGTCTTCATCTCTTCATAAATACTAGTTTTTTAGTTTAAACCTTTGAACCATGAACACTATTTACCAACTTACCAACTTTTCCAGCTCTGGTTCGCGACTACCCTCAACTTTTGGATACGGGAATGAAGCGTCAAGACGTCGTTCACAGCTTCCTGCGTTTCGGTCGCCGGCGCTGACGCGACCCGTTCCCGCGCTTGCCGCAGCGCCCCCGTAGACTCCCGCGACCACTAACGGCTAAACCACACCATTAAAAACCGATTTTTTTGTTTGTTAAAAAACAACTTCACTTGCACTAACAAAACGCAATTTGATTGACAGATTGAAATTTCATGGCGGCATTGTTTCGGCGCGAAACTGGAAAAGTTTTTGGTTAGTGCAAATGTGGTTTTCTTGTAAATATTAGTAGATAGCATTATTTGGCTGGCCTATAAATTATGAATTTTGTAAGAAGCGATACCTAAAGATCTTGAGCTTCCTTTTTAAGTAGTGCTATGTATAATATTTACAAAGTATCTTTATCAAAAGAGAAATGTTGCAAGTACCTACCTACCCAACTGTAGTGTTTTTAAATTTGTACTTCGTCCAAAGCATTTTAAAGTTCCTTAGATGTAAGTTATCTTGTAATAAATTAATCATGTTTTTAGGTTTTTTATTACGATAATTGGACCACTTTTTCAAATACAATTTTAAACGTCTGAAAATTCACGAAAACTAAAATTTATTTTGAAAACTGGTTCAGTTTTCGCAAAATAATGTAAATTTATATAAAAATGTTACGCGTTAGACCTCTCTCTCCAAATTTAATAATAAATTTTTAACTTAAATAATGTACTTAACTTATCGTAGTTAATAAGCGTGAAAGATAAATTCTTGTTGTCAACATTTTGGTCGCCTGTAAGGCTCGGCGCAAACGGCCACCGGCTAAAGCTACATATAAGCATTTTCATACTACACTATAAGCACAGTATAATAAATAGTACTACATACTATAAACTATAAGCTGTAGCGAGTGGCCACCATAACAATACACAAGCTTTACTTCAACGAAATGCGTGTCAGTGGTTTTGGTCGATGACCCGTCTGCGCCGAGCCTAAGTTTTTAATATTTAACCTACCAACTTTATGTGTAATTTATATCTATGACCAGTCAATAAATATTTATGACTAGCTAGCTTTATTTTTATTGAATACATAATACCTAACCTAATTAGGACAAAATCGTAGAATAGAATAGAATAGAATAGAAAACACTTTGTTGCATACAATGTAAGATACAAAAGTAAAACAAATTGAATTTGCATGCAATGGCCTTATCGCTAAAAGCGATTTCGAAGCGTGATGTTATTAAAGGTTGGTAAGTACCTGAGGTAAGTAGGTACAGTAGCGGTCTACGGACGGCGTAACGTGTCTATAGTCAAGTCTAGGTCTTGTGGGCCCGAAACTTTGATACCAAAGAACAAGAGCAAATTTTTTAATATACAGAAAAACCGGTTGTGTTACGCTGTCCTAGTCCGCCACTGTACGAAGTCAAATCAATTAGGCAATTTTTTTTTCTTCCGAAAACCGATGACGGACTTAAAATATCTTAAATTTAAATTGGAAGAAAGTAATAATCGTGAACAGTACCGGCACTGACTGAAAACCAGCGCTTTGGGCTCAAACCCAAAGCAAATGCTGAGACAGTGCCCTTTGCTATAGTGGCACATTGTTACTGTTTATTGTTTTTTGTTTACCTTTTTGTATATTTTTTTAATGATGTGGCACTGTTTGGCAATAAACTTTTTCTATTCTATACTATAATAATAATAAAATTTTATTTCGGATACCATACTGCGCTCGCCAACCCGCCTGCCAAGCGTGGCGAGTATGGCAACCCCCCCCTCATGAATAGAGCCTTGAGGGAGGCCTATGTCCAGCAGTGGACGTCCTACGGCTGAAATGATGATGATGATGATGATTTCGGATAGGCTATAGCTAGCTAGGCTTTAGCTATTTAATGATAAGTCGCTGGGGACGAAAAGTTCTCGAGTGGCGACCACGAACCGGAAGACGCAGAGCAGGCAGACCCCCCATAAGGTGGTCAGATGACCTGTTGAAGGCTGCGGGAATACACTGGATGAGGATCGCTCAAGACCGGTCGTTGTGGCGTTCTGTGGGGGAGGCCTATGTCCAGCAGTGGACGTCTTTTAGCTGAAATCAATACATAGTATAAAATAAAGTCGCATCCCGCGTCTGTCCCTATATATGCTTATATCTTTAAAACTAGGCAACGAATTTTGATGAGGTTTTTTTAATAGATAGAGTGATTCAAGAGGAAGGTAAGGAATAGGTGAGGCGGTACGAAGTTCGCCGGGTCGACTAGTTAGGTATATAAATAAGGTGGCTGAGAGGTTGTACAGAAAGGCAGAATGTACTTTGGTAAATTTAAAACATCGCTATAAAAACTGCTGATCAACTATCGTAAATAGTAAAGTTGTTAAAAAATCGTTAAATCAGTGGAAATTTGTTACGAAAACTTACTTTTATGGCTGTTTCATTCATATGGAGTAAGCTAACAAAGGTTTTAATACTTAGGTACTTGTATATACCAAAGCTAAAGTAGCCAGCCCAGTACACATCCATTTTTTTTTGTATAGATCGTATCGTATTATAATTTCTATTTGTTAAAATTCCTTATCGGTACATATCAAAAAATAAATAAAAAAGAACTTATATTTTTTACATTTTTATTGTTGTTTACTTACATAAAAAAATCTAATTACAAAAAGATTTTTTCTAATAACAAAAAAACTACTAGTAATATCAAATTTAGAGGTAAAAGTTTATAAGTTTACAGCCAGTAATTTGTATGTTTAATTTGATAACGTGACAAATCTTTTTTTTTATAAACTAAATTGTAGCAATTATAATAAAAAAATTGGAACACAGTCTTGAAATACTAAGTTACATAATAAAGTATCTAATACATACAAAAACGGCAAGAATTTAAATAGAAAATTAAGTAAGTACTAATAAAAAACGTGATAGTTAGCAAGTGGTTATTGACATCACAACCTAAACCCGCACCGGTAATATTGACTTTTTTCTTTTGATGAAAGAAAATCAACTTCCATCAAGTGTGACCTTCTTAGAGCCCCTGGTTTATAGGCTAAGTAACACCAACTTACTTTAACTTAAACTTAGGTAAAAATTTTAAGTTCGAAAAAAAAAAAACTAGTTGCATCATTTCATAGTAAAAGTTATTGCATAAGTACTTAGTAATACTATAAAATTTATAAAGCGAATTTGTAAAAAAATAAAAACAACCTATTTAAGTAGAACCTATATCTAGGTTGGCCGAAACATGTACAACGACCAACAAACAACCAGGCAGAAAAGCAAACATCGATATTCATCATAAACATTTTCGCCACCACAAGGAAACGAACCCAGATCGTCCGAATTCACATTGGACAACACTGGTCGCTGAACCACGGAGGCGTCTGGCGCGAGAATGAAGTCATATGAGACCCACTAATAAAAAAAGTGACTTTGATATAAAATAACACGCTTGTGCTTACAACCCATTTTATTTGGTACCATAATTGTTAGCGTCAAATTTAACTTTAATCTTAACTTTAACGGATTTAGTGTAACTCGGCCTTTTATACAAATATTGCTTGACTTCACAACAAGTGTCATATTTATAAAGAAGACTCGGACACCCTGTATTATTGAAAACAATCATGAAAAGAAGTACGTCTATACCGGGTGTCACAGACAAGACGGAAATAAATTAAGAGATTGATTTAACTCACCATACCTAACCAGTTTTCAGGAACTTAATTAGTAGTACGAATTCAAAAAAAAACTTTGTATAATACTAGGCAAGTCACAGTTCAACTGTCATGTTTACATTTATTGCACATTTAAAGGATTTGGGGCCATCCATATTTTTGGTTATATTATAGAGTAAATAAAATTGTACTAAAAACAGTATAGCATACCCGAATACTTAGAAATGACATAAGACTAGTTTAACATAAGTTCTTTTTAAGGACCTGTAGTTTGAAGCTTCTTACCTAATTAGGTATGAGGGTCCCCCACCCTCGCAGCTGTGACATGCGCGCGTCGAAATGCGAAATGTCGCGGCAGTTTTAAATTTTATTACTTTTCATACAAGCCGAAGTTAAATCGAGATGTGTATACCTACCGCACAATTTTTCTTTCCGATTTTCGTTTCAGCTAACAAGAATTTGCGTTTAGGTAAGGTATTTGTAATAACGAGTTTTTTTTTAAACCATCTGAGAAATATAAAACAGATTTCTTAATTCTGAAAAATATAGATGTAGGATTTAGTTTAGACAAGTTATTAAAAAGTAACAAGATCTAATGAATTTCACTCTGTAGAAATAAAACAAAGTAAACCCTTTTTGTAGTGTTTTTTTCCATTAGAAATACACTACTGATTGTTTTAATTTGATTTTGTGACTCAAAAAACATTACATACAAATTACTATATAGTTTGAGTTGATAACTTTTTGCTCAATTTACTATGTTTACATACCTATAAATGCGGGAAATAGATACATCTCTTAAACCACTTTCCCTATCGTCCGTAATTTATTTCTCTAAGAGTAGTCGTTATTCCCTGGCCACCACCAGATCTGACTTCAAAGGACTTTTTCTTAAAGGGTTTTCTTAGAGGGTCTTTAGACTAAAGTCTAATAAAATAAAAACTAATCCGAAGACAATTATTGATCAAAAAGAAAATATCCGAATCGGATATCCGACTTAAAATTACTTGGTATACCCTACATAACTTTAAGAACTTAGTAATTATATTATTATTTTATGCATTTCGGTTTTTTTTTCGGCGGTTTAATTTTTTGATAAAAAAGTTTTTAGACGTTCGTTTGCATGAGTGCCGCAATTGTACCTCTAATAATTACAATTATTGTAACGGATCACATTAAGATGGTGTTATTTTCAAAAAATAAATTAATATTGTAAGAAGTACACAATTTAATTATTTCTGAAAATGTACTTAATATATTTTTTTAAATATTTTTTTAATTTTAAGAAACTTGGGTTTCTTCTGATTTGACATTCTGTATTTAGGCATAGACAAAGTAGAACGCTGCGCTTCCGTATTGCCGCCGCACGTACTTGCAGGTTTATACCTAAAGTGCGGAGTAAGCCAGAAAAAAAGGCTTGACAATACATTCATCATCATCATCATCAGCTTGTAAGAGCCCACTGCTGGACATAGGCCTCTTCTCTGGCACGCCATGCACATTTACATTACATACATGTTATTTTATTTTAGTTAAATATGTAAACTGAAGGTAAACTATGTTTTTTGTTTTTAATTATATTGTAGGTATGATTTAGCGTGTACTGTTGGATTAAATAAAATTGTTGTGTACCTCTATTATCTATTGTTTAATTCTCAAACTAGCGGGCACACTGGATGCGGTAGCGCGTATATTGCATTGTAAGTATATAGGTTTTTTACGAGAAAAATTATTTAATAAGTAGATTTCCGGGTTCGCTGATAACGAAAATGACATACCTACCAACATTTTGAAACCAAGATGGCAGAAATTCGAGCTATTAAACTTTCCAAAGGCAAGTCTGAGCTATCAAGCACTATACGCAAAATAACTTGTGTAAAATATTTAGGTCTATGTATGTTTATATAATATTATAATATCACTGTCTGATCTGAGACGGCTCGCTGCTACAGTTAAACAACCAAGTTTTCGTCAGCAGCTATTGTTCTATCATCTCTACGATTTAAGTTTTGTCTGTGAAAATAAAAAAGGTAAGTTTGTAATGCGACGGTTTTTTAAATGTAATATCGGTATCAAAATTGTTTTTTTTTCAGCTTCATATAGATCCTAATCAGATGTTATGGTTCATTGTTTTGACATCTGTTGTCAAAACTTGTTTACATTTGAATAAAAATAAAACGAAATACGAGAGCGCGAAAACAAAAATTTGACACGGAACCGGCCTCGGCCGTGGCCACAAGGGTACTGACGGGGTAGGGAGCGGCGCGGCATGGCATCGGACCGCGCGAAAACGATGTTTTTTTTTAGTTTTTGCTGGTTTTTTGTCTTTTCGTTAAACTTAAAAATTCTTACTATAGTAGTATGTCTAAAATTTAAGGTCAGCAATTTTCATTCCAAAAATCAAATAAAAACAATCAGCGGTTTAAAAATAAAATGGAAAAAACGGAACAAAAAGGGGTAACTTTGAGATTTTTTTCTATCAACTAAAATTAATTAGATCCTGTTTCCCTTTAGTATGATGACTAGATTAGATCCTTAACTAACACATATATTTTTTTCAGAATGAAGACATCAATTTTGTATGTCTCAGATTATTTAAAAAAATCTCAAAAACACAAATTTTTGAACCACCAAGCCTTAAGTATCTTAATTAAGTATTCGGTCGATATATTGTCAAAATAATAAATGTAAATTTCAAAAGTAGGGTAAATCGTAAAGGATTAAGTAATACAATATATCTATATAATATGAATATTGGAAGACTTGTGTACATGGATGGCCTCTATTTATACTACTTATATGATATTTTTAAAGTAATTAATAAGTTATGTGCACCACATCGCCTCCCACAGACATCAAACACTGGCCCTGAAAACATATAATACTAACATTTAAGGTGGTAACTCTCGCTATGGCGCGAAGTTCAAAATTTTTCGTGTTTTTTATTTATTCTGGCGAAAGTATACATTTTTAATAAAGCTTAAATGAATTCGCGTATGTAAAAAACCATCTCCCATATTGTAATACAACTTTTATTGAAGACAGACCTACAGATTTTGTGTCTAAGGGGTAAAAGGCCAAAAAACAAGTTCCTTGAATATTCACAAAATCGGTAACTCTGTTTTTCAAAAACGATATATCACAATGTGGGAAATAGGTTTCTACGTACGCGAATTCATTTAAACTTTATTTAAAATGAATACTTTCGCCAAAATAATTAAATAACCTGAAAAAATTTGAATTTCGCGCCATACCGTGAGTTACCGCCTTAATTCCAGTCTTCTAGGGTGTTTCTTACAAGACGGTAAAAATCAAAGGGGTGATTTAACTGACCATAACAAACAAATTTCCCAAAGTAAAGTGGGTCGAAAGCTCGAAAAAAAAATCACCTGGGCCCTTAGTCTCATCGCGCAAAACGTAACTATCGAATAAAAGTAGAGTAGAAACAGTACGTTAATCGCAAGAATATACACATTTGGTAGTCTCGTAATCAATTTTGCTATAACTATAGCAGCAGTATCGCAATAGATTGGAATTGACCAAAAAGGGTAGTCTGCTCTTTAATAAGATAATGTTATGATTACGTTCGACTGACATTATATATGTCAATATTGATTGATATTAAGTGTCAGTTGCACTACGCCCGTCCGGATTCACAACATAAAACAGGATTCATTATTTAGGTAAAAAAATCCTAGATTACTCTATAGCTTGCTATTCATATTCTATTGCTATACTATAATGATCGATCAAAGTTACGAGACTCGCAATTTTTGACACAATCGTAATAGAGTAATAGTAGAATAATAATAGAATAGAAGTTTAATCGTAAGTTTAAGAGACTAGAGTCCCTGTTCTATATATTTGTTCGATCAGCTGACGGGGTCAATGTACGGGACAGCTGATTTTTGTTTTGAGATTTCGACCTGTTTTGCTTAAGGAAGTTTTTTTATGTATGCCGTGCCAAATATCCCTTTTGATTTATTACAGCCTTTTCAAAAACACCCTGTTTAATCAATCTGTGTGTATGTCTTAGTAAGATTAGGTAATTAGGTTTTTTGCAAAAAAAAACTAGGGATTTTGCGAAAACCCGGATAATTTGATGTAAGCATTATTATTTTTTAATCATCCTGACGTAAAGCAGTTTTTTTTTGCAAAAAAACCTAGTATAATTGAAAAATTTGAAACCTGCCTTAACTCTGATTGGCTAGATTTATTGCTTGCTGGTAAACTCTTATTCTGATTGGTTCTCTGTAGCGTCAATAAGAGTTTACCAGCAAGCAATAATCTAGCCAATCAGATTATAGGAAGGTTTCAAAGTTTTTAATTTCACTAAGTTTTTTGCAAAAAAACTGCTTTATTTCAGGATGATTGAAAAAAAAGTAATGCTATAATCTAGCCAATCAGATTATAGGAAGGTTTCAAAGTTTTTAATTTCACTAAGTTTTTTGCAAAAAAACTGCTTTATTTCAGGATGATTGAAAAAAAAAGTAATGCTTATATCAAATTATCCGTTTTTTCGAAAAATCCCTAGGTTTTTTGCAAAAAACCTAATTATCAAATTTTACTACGACATGTATAATAAACAAAATAAATATTATTTACTTACTTGATTTTTATGTGCATTATCCTGCAACATAAGCTGCGTTATGTAAAACGAAGTCAGCGCATTTCCGCCTAAAGCCGCCGTGTATGCGCGGACTATGGCTAGAACCTGAAATAATATGAAAAATATAATTACGCATCTCACTCAGAGTCAGTCACCAAACTTACTTTGATGTGACTGCTCCGTTGCTCAGTTGGCAGTAATGTGGACTGAGTAATCGTGTGCACCTGGGTTCGATTCCCGGGCGGGGCGAATAATGATATGATGAATATCGATGTTTGTTTCCGTGTGTGTTTCGGGCTCAGATACAGGTTCTTCCTAGTTAGGGGCTCTGAGTGTGATGTGTTATTTATATTATTATCATAGAAAGGGTAAGGGTCGTGTCGTATTAAGGGTTCAAGCAGCTGGCGAGGAAACGGAATTATTGGAAAACGAGCTTTCCCGGCTTACTTCGTTACGCCATAGAATAAAAGATACTACAAAATACTTGGCTCTATAGACTATGTTCTTTTGACTGCCCAGTATGACCGAATAAAAAACAAACAACAATAACAAACCACCTGTCAAAATATGTAAACAACGGAAAAAATATTGCACCTTGGGTTACATTATTTGAGTTTAGGTAAGGACCCCTAATGTTTTTGAAAATCTTATATAGCCTATGACACTCGGGGTTAGTGTAGCTTCCTAGACGGCGGAACGCGGTGTCCCGTTTCCGCCGTCGAGCGTAGGAAGAGCCATCCGCGCTCAGGGGGGACTACCTTCACCTGTCCCCCCGTGAAGAGGCTACACAGCCAATGCTGGGGGGGGTCGCGGAGAATTCCACAGGCTTACCCGCGACCCTCCTGCTATCAGCCGAGAAGGACACCGGCGGGGTTTTAGTGGGTGCGAACCCCACATAACCCTGCGGCTCCCCCCGGGGCTACAGGGTACTCGTTAGGAGTTTCCCCGCCTTAAAAAAAAAAAAAAAAGCTTCCTACCAGTGAAATAATTTTTCAAATCGGTTCAGTATTTCCGGAGCCTATTCGTTACAAACAAACAAACAAACAAACAAACAAATCTTTCCTCTTTATAATATTGGTATAGATGATCCACTGAAAAGAGCGTAGCACAAGTTTTAACAAAAAGTTACGCAGAATCTACTTCAGGCGATATATTGTCGTAACAAGGCGCACATTTGTTTGGTGGGCTCCCTGAACTACCTCGCCTCTAGCAGTATAGGATACTTTACCAAATAAAGTATCAATATTAATTCGATTAGTCTAATTGACTTATTGAATAAATCATTTTTACTTTACTTTACGTTACTTTGATGTCTCACACACTTATTTCGGTTGCGTTATCATACAAAGAGCCCGCTGCTTTAACGGCGCGCCTTCTGTTTGTCAAAGCCTAGCACTTTTAGCAGCTAAAACAATAGTACTAACCTTTTTTTTAAGGCGGGGAAACTCATAACGAGTACCCTTTATGTGGGGTTCGCACCCACTAAAACCCCGCCGGTGTCCATTTCGGCTGTTGGCAAAGGGGTCACGGGAGATCTTTCGATCGCTCCGCGACCAAAAGTACTAACCTCACTAGTAAAGGTGTGAAGGAACCCGCTAAGTCCTCCCAGCTCCCTCACCGCGGTAGTCTCCCTGACGAAGAGGGAGCGTAGCGCGCAAACTCTGCGCGAGCAGCGGCTGCCTGCCACCTGGCTTAGCGATGTTAGAATAACCCTGGACACTGCCTGTGGGAGGACAATTCCCTTTCAAATATTCCACAAGTTGACTTGGTGAACTTCATTTCTCTTAAGAGCCAGTTTACAGCGATGCTAGCGCCATTCGCAAAAAATACTAGGCTACATTATCTATTGTCATACAGTGCCACATTTTTGATATTTGCCTTAGTTTAGAAGATATTAATTTTTTACGCGAATGGCGCTAGCATCGCTGTAAACTGACTCTTAACGCCATAAAGCAGTGGAATGCAAGAACAAAATGGGCAAATTATCTATATCCATACTAATATTATAAATGCGAAAGTAACTCTGTCTGTCTGTCTCGCTTTCCTAAAAAACTACTGAACTGATTTTATTGAAATTCGGTCGGAATATGGATAGTCTAGAGCCTGAGAAAGGACATAGGACAATTAGGAATTTGATGTTTCAAGGGAAAAAAATCTTCTAAAATAAAGTATATAATCAAAAATGTGGAACAGTATTCCACTAGATATTGTAGCCTAGCATTTTTAAATTTAAGAGTAAGAACGTTTTAAGCTTTGAAATTAATCAAAGGGAATCCATGCTTTAGGTATTTACCTGTACATTATTAGCATTAACTTCATTTTCTTCGTCCAGTGCGAATATCCCTTCTTCAGTATCGCCGGCGCCTCTCGTTTCCAAAGGGATCGCTGTTCCCGATATTACTAGTTGGATCTCATCCTGTTTGAAGAGACACAGCGGTTTTAAAAGTTGTTGATCATGGTTTACATGGCGTCATTTCAGTCCATCAGTCAAGATTGATACTAAACTTAAGCTTAAACTGAGTCTGCGCGGACTGGTGGCGCCACTGTATACATACCATCGGTGGTAGCATGACGGATAATTCGTCGAATCTTTCTGTCCTTTTTGATCACTTTTGACATCTAAATGCGGGAAAATGTATAGAGAGGACAGTCAAAAGTGACAGATAGATTCGACAAATGGTCGGCCATGCTACCAGGGCTGGACCGCCATTCAAAACAAATTGCTGATTGATAATTGGTTCATATTTTGACCCACTCTAGCATTCTTATGGCTTGTGTACAAGGTCTACAGCTTTGGTGGCAAAGTCACTTCTGCTTTAACTCGCACTTGTTGAGCAGGATAGTCTTAGTAGTTGTCATTTCGTGCGCGACCAAAAAAAAACAAACAAAAAAAAATTTAAGTGTATTTTTCGATCTCGTAAATACATTCGACACCTAAACAAATAAAAAAATTAGAGAACTACGGCATTATAGGTGCTTCCTTAAATTTGTTTACAAGATATCTCACCTCAAGGGAACAGATTGTTAAAATTGAGAACTATAATAATATCTCCAGCGCATGACTGCGCATCAGTGTCGTTCGGCGTCACACAAGGGAGTGTGTTGGGGCCTATTTTTTTTAAATCAAATATACAAAAACTTGGGCAAACGCGGGTTCAGCTCGATGCACAGAGGGCTCAGTCAAAGAGCTGGTGCCTCTGCCTACCACTTCGGGGAATATAAGACGTTTTAAAATATTTTATTTAAACTTTTACCTCATTCCACTATCATATTATTTGCTGAAGACACAGAATTGTTTTGAGGAAACACGCTAAGTCTATCTGTACCAATATTATAAAGAGGAAAGATTTGTTTGTTTGTTTGTAACGAATAGGCTCCGGAAATACTGAACCGATTTCAAAAATTCTTTCACTGGTAGGAAGCTACATTAACCCCGAGTGTCATAGGCTATATTAGATTTTCAAAAAAATTAGGGATCCTTACCTAAACTCAAATAATGTAACCCAAGGTGCAATATTTTTTCCGTTGTTTACATATTTTGAAAGGTGGTTTGTTGTTGTTGTTTTATTTTTAATTCGGCCATTCTGGGCAGTCAAAAGAACATAGTCTATAAAGCCAAGTCTTTTGTAGTATCTTATATTCTATGGCGTAACGAATTAAGCTGGGAAAGCTCGTCAGAAATAATCAGAATGATGATATTTATGTAATTTTGTACGCACTGCGCACTCGTGATGAAACGCTTGTGGGTCACTGCTGGCATTGACTGAAAATCAGCGCTGTCGGTGAAAACCTTCAGCACATGCTGAGTCAGTGCTATTTTACGGCGGCTGCAACACGCATACAACTTGTTTTCTTTTATTTGATTTTTGTTGTGTTTTTAATTTAGTTATTATTACCAATTTATGTTTATTTTATTTTGTATTTAAATGTGTGTTTTGTTGATGTATGTGTGTCACAGCATGATCTGTAAATAAATAATTTCTTTCTTTCTTTCTTTATTTCTATAAACTGACATCCGGGGTGGCGAGCTGCAGCGCGCAGGGCGCGAGCGCGAGCGCGACGGGCCGCAGCCGCCGCAGCTTGTACTGCGCGCCCCGCAGCGCGCGCGACACGTGCCGCTCCGCGCCGCCCGCCCCGCCCGGCGAGAAGCGCGCTCGCCATACCTGACACACATCAATCAACTTGTTAATAAACCATCAAATTTAAAAAACCCTGGGTAGACGAACGAATCAATGTAGCAACACATACAAATGGGGAAGCTAAAGATAATGAAATGGGACACAGGGGTGAAGAAAGAGGGAATGGAAAGAGAAAGAAAACAGAAACAAACGGATAAGAAGAAAATGAGGGAAAGGAAAGCTTAACCTTTGAAAAGCCCAAGTCCACGGTGGCTTGCGAAAACATCATGGCGGTGACATACAAACAAATGACAATCAAAAAAATTTACACTTGTTTTTTTATATTTTGTTGAGAAGCTGCATTCGATTTGAATGTCAATCAATCCGTTTTTTATCAATCTTGCAATCATTCATAGAAGGCAAAGGCATCCAGTCAATAAATAATTCATTACACCGTAAAAATCAAACACAGAATTTTTGCGTGAGGCGTGCACCAATGGGTGCACTAATTGGTCTGCTAGTAACAGTTTTCCTAGTATCGATCGGTGCACTAATTGGTCTGCTAGTAACAGTTTTCCTAGTATCGATCGGTGCACTAATTGGTCTGCTAGTAACAGTTTTCCTAGTATCGATCGGTGCACTAATTGGTCTGCTAGTAACAGTTTTCCTAGTATCGATCGGTGCACTAATTGGTCTGCTAGTAACAGTTTTCCTGGTACCGATCGGTGCACTAATTGGTCTGCTAGTAACAGTTTTCCTAGTACCGATCGGTGCACTAATTGGTCTGCTAGTAACAGTTTTCCTAGTATCGATCGGTGCACTAATAGGTCTGCTAGTAACAGTTTTCCTAGTATCGATCGGTGCACTAATTGGTCTGCTAGTAACAGTTTTCCTAGTATCGATCGGTGCACTAATTGGTCTGCTAGTAACAGTTTTCCTAATACCGATCGGTGCACTAATTGGTCTGCTAGTAACAGTTTTCCTAGTATCGATCGGTGCACTAATTGGTCTGCTAGTAACAGTTTTCCTAGTACCGATCGGTGCACTAATTGGTCTGCTAGTAACAGTTTTCCTAGTATCGATCGGTGCACTTATTGGTCTGCTAGTAACAGTTTTCCTAGTATCGATCGGTGCACAAATTGGTCTGCTAGTAACAGTTTTCTTAGTACCGATCGGTGCACTAATTGGTCTGCTAGTAACAGTTTTCCTAGTATCGATCGGTGCACTAATTGGTCTGCTAGTAACAGTTTTCCTAGTACCGATCGGTGCACTAATTGGTCTGCTAGTAACAGTTTTCCTAGTATCGATCGGTGCACTAATTGGTCTGCTAGTAACAGTTTTCCTGGTACCGATCGGTGCACTAATTGGTCTGCTAGTAACAGTTTTCCTAGTACCGATCGGTGCACTAATTGGTCTGCTAGTAACAGTTTTCCTAGTATCGATCGGTGCACTAATAGGTCTGCTAGTAACAGTTTTCCTAGTATCGATCGGTGCACTAATTGGTCTGCTAGTAACAGTTTTCCTAGTATCGATCGGTGCACTAATTGGTCTGCTAGTAACAGTTTTCCTAATACCGATCGGTGCACTAATTGGTCTGCTAGTAACAGTTTTCCTAGTATCGATCGGTGCACTAATTGGTCTGCTAGTAACAGTTTTCCTAGTACCGATCGGTGCACTAATTGGTCTGCTAGTAACAGTTTTCCTAGTATCGATCGGTGCACTTATTGGTCTGCTAGTAACAGTTTTCCTAGTATCGATCGGTGCACTAATTGGTCTGCTAGTAACAGTTTTCCTAGTACCGATCGGTGCACTAATTGGTCTGCTAGTAACAGTTTTCCTAGTATCGATCGGTGCACTAATTGGTCTGCTAGTAACAGTTTTCCTAGTACCGATCGGTGCACTAATTGGTCTGCTAGTAACAGTTTTCCTAGTATCGATCGGTGCACTAATTGGTCTGCTAGTAACAGTTTTCCTGGTACCGATCGGTCCACTAATTGCTAATTAAGGGGTAAAGAAAACTTATCTTACTTGAGCGAAGGCTTGCGGCGGCGCGGCGGGCGCGGCGCGGAGTCCGTTCGTGAACAACTCCATGTTGGCTCTGCGCGTCGCCAGGAGACGCGCTGTTTCTACCTGATCACAGATGAACAGACAATCTTTATCATTATAGAAATTAATTTCGTTGTTGTACGGCGAACTCCGTTTCTCCTAACGCCATCTAGTGGTGAAATGCAAGACCCAATTGGGCAAATTGTTTTATTTATAACTAGAGGCTGCCCCGCGGTTTTTCCCGCGCATATTTCTCATAAACACAAAATTCCTGTTTTTTCCCGTTCCCGTGGGAATTTCGGCGGGAAATCCCTTCTTGCGCGCGCCGCTGCGACACATTGTTGTATCATTCAACACAGCCAAAGGAAAAGGTTTTTTTTAATCACTTTTCCCATAACATTCTTGCTCACTTTTACTCCTCCCATTCTTTCTTTGTCACAATTCTGTGCCCTCATTCTTTGTCACTTTTTTTTCCAATTTTGTATTTTTTACACATTATTTGTTACTTTTCCCCCCATTATTTGTTACTTTTTCTACCCCCACATACATTTATTACACGTTTTTCTCCCCCATTCTTTCTTACTTTCTCTTTCCCTATTATTTGTTTCTTATTCTCTCCCCGATCTCTGTCACTTTTCTTCCCCCTTGCTTGAGCCAGGCAATCATTTTCCAGCATTCATTTTAACTGTCATATTTTAATTCTTAGTAGCTAAGTACAGTGGCGGTCTAGGTCGCCGTAACACTTCTGTTGGGAAGCTACTCTATTCCCGGGTGACAAAGGCTATAGAATATTCTCAAAAATTCAGAAAGCAAGACGGTACGAAGTTTGCCGTGTCTTTGTCCGAAGCTAGTTCTTTAATAAAAACAAAACCACATAACAATAACGCATCACATTCAGAGCCCCTAACTAGTAAGAACCTGAATTTAAGGTTCCTGAAACATATACAGAGACGAACAGTACACCCAGACCGGAAACACACATCGATATTCATCAAACAATGTTCGCCCCGCCGGGAATCGAACCCAGGTGCACACGCTTCTCAGTCCACATCACTGCCAACTGAGCCACGGAGCAGTCTGATCTTACATAATATAAAATACTTTTAAATAAACATATGATTCAGGACGTTGCCACTAGATCAATCAATACATAGTATAAAACAAAATCGCTTCCCGCGTCTGTCCCTATGTATGCTTACATCTTAAAAACTATGATACGGATCTTGATGCGGTTGTTTTCAATAGATAGAGTGATTCAAGAGGAAGGGTTTATAAGTAAAATACATGAGCAACATAGTAATAGGTTAGGCGGTACGAAGTTCGCCGGGTCGACTAGTATGTACATATAAAAGTGAGTACTCACATCCTCAGTCTCGTCCAATTCCAGTACGCAGGTGTCCTTGTCGGCCCCGAGGTCGAGCTCGGGCGGCGCGGGGCGCGCGGGGGACGCGGGGGGGGCCGTCTCGGGCGGCCCTGGGGGGGGGGACATTACTAGATTGATATTACAATTGTATATTGTACTAGAGGCATCCCCGCGGTTTCACTCGCGCAGATTTCTCATAAACTCAAAAATCCAATTTTTTTTTCGTTCCCATGGGAATTTCTGGAAATCCTTTCTTAGTGCTCGCCTACACTCCCTAAGGAACCTACATAAAAAATTTAAGCCCGCTACGCCCAGTAGTTTCGGGTCTGCGTTGTCTGTCAGTCACTCAGTCAGTTACGGAAGAGTTTTATACCAGGTGTTTCTGACAAGGCGGTAATAAATCAAAGGAGGGCTTCTACTCACCATAACTAACAACTTTCCCAAAGCAACATGGGTCAAAATCTCAAAAAAAATAACAGCTGTTCCATACATTGGTTCGATCAGCTGACGGGGTCAATGTACGGGACGGCTGATTTTTGTTTTGAGATTTCGACCCATGTTGCTTTGGGAAAGTTGTTAGGTATAGTGAGCTGAATCATTCCTTTGATTTATTACCGCCTTGTCAGAAACACCCAGTATATAGTATAATTAGTAGCACACCATAACATAGAGTACGCATTCGGGAGCACTCGGCTGAGCTCGGGTCTGTTCGGGACGAACAAGGCCGGTGGTTGCTGGCGTACTGTGGGGAAGGCCTATGCAACGCATTTTGATGAGGTTTATTAAAATAGAGTGATTCTAGAGGAAGATTTATAAGTATAATACATGCACAAGACAGTAATAGTTTAGGCGGTACGAAGTTCGCCGGGTCGACTAGTTTTTTTTATACAAAACAGTCCACAAAACTCACCAACGTCATATCCATTGGCTATTTTATTTGCTGTGAACGTGTCCCAAAGCGCTCGTTGTAATTCTACTGCATCCTTGTCATTTTCTGATGCCTGCAGATAAAAATAAAAACACTGTCTTAGGCACATGGAAAGCAATAATCTTGTAACGGAACGTAACGTTGTTACGTGAACAGCGAACAAGCGGTTTCATGATACGATTATGGGATACGCTCCTGAACCACCTCGCCTCATGCAATATCGTTTTTTTTTTTTGTAATTGATTTAAGTGTGTAAGTCTTGTGCCCTGTCAGTCGTGTGTTCGTCTTGTGTCCTGCCAGTCCTGTGTTAGTCTTGTGTCACGTCAGTCGTGTGTATGTCTTGTGTCCTGTCAGTCCTGTGTTAGTCTTGTGTCACGGCAGTCCTGTGTTAGTCTTGTGTCACGTCAGTCGTGTGTATGTCTTGTGTCCTGTGTAAGTCTTGTGTCATGTCAGTCGTGTGTTAGTCTTGTGTCACGTCAGTCGTGTGTATGTCTTGTGTCCTGTCAGTCCTGTGTTAGTCTTGTGTCACGGCAGTCCTGTGTTAGTCTTGTGTCACGTCAGTCGTGTGTATGTCTTGTGTCCTGTGTAAGTCTTGTGTCATGTCAGTCGTGTGTTAGTCTTGTGTCACGTCAGTCGTGTGTATGTCTTGTGTCCTGTCAGTCCTGTGTTAGTCTTGTGTCACGTCAGTCGTGTGTATGTCTTGTGTCCTGTCAGTCCTGTGTTAGTCTTGTGTCACGTCAGTCGTGTGTATGTCTTGTGTCCTGTCAGTCCTGTGTTAGTCTTGTGTCACGTCAGTCGTGTGTATGTCTTGTGTCCTGTCAGTCCTGTGTTAGTCTTGTGTCACGTCAGTCGTGTGTATGTCTTGTGTCCTGTCAGTCCTGTGTTAGTCTTGTGTCACGTCAGTCGTGTGTATGTCTTGTGTCCTGTCAGTCCTGTGTTAGTCTTGTGTCACGTCAGTCGTGTGTATGTCTTGTGTCCTGTCAGTCCTGTGTTAGTCTTGTGTCACGTCAGTCGTGTGTATGTCTTGTGTCCTGTCAGTCCTGTGTTAGTCTTGTGTCACGTCAGTCGTGTGTATGTCTTGTGTCCTGTCAGTCCTGTGTTAGTCTTGTGTCACGTCAGTCGTGTGTATGTCTTGTGTCCTGTCAGTCCTGTGTTAGTCTTGTGTTACGTCAGTCGTGTGTTAGTCTTGTGTCCTGCCAGTCCTGTGTAAGTCTTTTGTCACGTCATTCGTGTGTATGTCTTGTGTCCTGTCAGTCCTGTGTTAGTCTTGTGTCACGGCAGTCCTGTGTTAGTCTTGTGTTACGTCAGTCCTGTGTTAGTCTTGTGTCCTGCCAGTCCTGTGTTAGTCTTGTGTCACGTTAGTCGTGTGTATGTCTTGTGTCCTGTCAGTCCTGTGTTAGTCTTGTGTCACGTTAGTCGTGTGTATGTCTTGTGTCCTGTCAGTCCTGTGTAAGTCTTGTGTCACGTCAGTCGTGTGTATGTCTTGTGTCCTGTCAGTCCTGTGTTAGTCTTGTGTCACGTCAGTCGTGTGTATGTCTTGTGTCCTGTGTAAGTCTTGTGTCATGTCAGTCGTGTGTAAGTCTTGTGCCCTGTCAGTCGTGTGAAAGTCTAGTGCCCTGTCAGTCGTGTGAAAGTCTAGTGCCCTGTCAGTCGTGTGTAAGTCTTGTGCCCTGTCAGTCGTGTGTAAGTCTTGTGCCCTGTCAGTCGTGTGAAAGTCTTGTGCCCTGTCAGTCGTGTGAAAGTCTTGTGCCCTGTCAGTCGTGTGTAAGTCTTGTGCCCTGTCAGTCGTGTGTAAGTTTTGTGCCCTGTCAGTCGTGTGTTCGTTTTGTGCCCTGTCAGTCGTGTGGAAGTCTTGTGCCCTGTCAGTCGTGTGTAAGTCTTGTGCCCTGTCAGTCGTGTGTAAGTCTTGTGCCCTGTCAGTCGTGTGTAAGTTTTGTGCCCTGTCAGTCGTGTGTTCGTTTTGTGCCCTGTCAGTCGTGTGGAAGTCTTGTGCCCTGTCAGTCGTGTGGAAGTCTTGTGTCCTGTCAGTCGTGTGTAAGTCTTGTGCCCTGTCAGTCGTGTGTAAGTTTTGTGCCCTGTCAGTCGTGTGTTCGTTTTGTGCCCTGTCAGTCGTGTGGAAGTCTTGTGCCCTGTCAGTCGTGTGGAAGTCTTGTGTCCTGTCAGTCGTGTGTAAGTCTTGTGTCCTGTCAGTCGTGTGTAAGTCTTGTGCCCTGTCAGTCGTGTGGAAGTCTAGTGTCCTGTCAGTCGTGTGTAAGTCTTGTGCCCTGTCAGTCGTGTGGAAGTCTAGTGTCCTGTCAGTCGTGTGTAAGTCTTGTGCCCTGTCAGTCGTGTGGAAGTCTAGTGTCCTGTCAGTCGTGTGTAAGTCTTGTGCCCTGTCAGTCGTGTGAAAGTCTAGTGCCCTGTCAGTCGTGTGTAAGTCTTGTGCCCTGTCAGTCGTGTGTAAGTCTTGTGCCCTGTCAGTCGTGTGAAAGTCTTGTGCCCTGTCAGTCGTGTGTAAGTCTTGTGCCCTGTCAGTCGTGTGTAAGTCTTGTGCCCTGTCAGTCGTGTGTTCGTTTTGTGCCCTGTCAGTCGTGTGGAAGTCTTGTGCCCTGTCAGTCGTGTGGAAGTCTTGTGTCCTGTCAGTCGTGTGGAAGTCTAGTGTCCTGTCAGTCGTGTGAAAGTCTAGTGCCCTGTCAGTCGTGTGTAAGTCTTGTGTCCTGTCAGTCCTGTGTCCTGTCAGTCATGTTTAAGTCTTGTGTACTGTCAGTCCTGTGTAAGTCTTGTGCCTGACAGTTGCGTGTGTAATACCTTGACTGTGGGCGGGTGGCTGTCCGGCAGCGCGGCCAGTCTGCAGGCGGCGCCACAGGCGAGAGCCACCACACAGCGCTCCCCCACAGAGATTTGAGTGTGCAGGTTAAATAATGCGTTTGCACCCTAATGGAGACAAAATAAGATGTTTTTTTTGTGAATAAAATAGAACATAAACAACAGAAATATATGCATCGAACAATATAGAAGGTGACGGTGACATTCTTATGTAAACAGCTTTGAATTAGGGGGCAGACATTTATTTATAATCTTTGAAAACTGTAGGAAATGAAGGTTTTCTTCTGAATTTGACATAGCGCTACTTATATAGATATTTAACATATTATCGAAATATTGCATACAGTGTTGACACTTTTTAATTTCTGCATTTTTGTGCCGCACTTTACAATAGTCATCATCATCATCATCATCATCATTTCAGCCGTAGGACGTCCACTGCTGGACATAGGCCTCCCTCAAGGCTCTCCATCTGTACCGATCGCAGGCGGCCTGCATCCAGCGTGGACCCGCGGCCTTGCGCAGATCATCATTACAATAGTAACATAAACGAAAAATCATGAGCATGTCGGGCTTTAGCTCATTAAGAGGGGTTTCTTATATTATATACTAGAGGCTGCCCCGCGGTTTTTCCCGCGCAGATTTCTCAAAAACACAAAAATCCTGTTTTTTCCCGTTCCTGTGGGAATTTCGAGAAATCCCTTCTTAGTGCTCACCTACACTCCCCAAGGAACCCACGTGCCAATTTTCAGCTTTTTACGCCCAGTAGTTTCGGCTCTGCGTTGTCTGTCAGTCAGTCAGTCAGTAACGGAAGAGTTTTATAAATATAGACTACTAGAGGTTGCCCCGCGGTTTTACTCGCGCATTCTCATAAGCACAAAAATTCAGTTTTTTTTCCCGTTCCCATGGGAATTTCGGGAAATCCTTTCTTAGTGCTCACCTACACTCCCTAAGGAACCTACATGCAAAATTTCAGCCTGCTACGCCCAGTAGTTTCGGCTCTGCGTTGTCTGTCAGTCAGTCAGTCAGTCAGTCAGTCAGTCAGTAACGGAAGAGTTTTATATATATTGATAGAGGCTGCCCCGCGGTTTAGTACTGGGCGTAGCAGGCTGAAATTTTGCATGTAGGTTCCTTAGGGAGTGTAGGTGAGCACTAAGAAAGGATTTCCCGAAATTCCCATGGGAACGGGAAAAAAAACTGAATTTTTGTGTTTATGAGAATGCGCGAGTAAAACCGCGGGGCAACCTCTAGTAGTCTATATTTATAAAACTCTTCCGTTACTGACTGACTGACTGACAGACAACGCAGAGCCAAAACTACTGGGCGTACAAAGCTGAAATTTGGCATGTAGGTTCCTTAGGGAGTGTAGGTGAGCACTAAGAAGGGATTTCCCGAAATTCCCACGGGAACGGGAAAAAACGGGATTTTTGTGTTTATGAGAAATCTGCGCGGGAAATACCGCGGGGAAGCCTCTAGTATTATATATGTAGGTTCCTAAATGGGAAATAAAAATACCGGGAATTCCAGTGCAATATTTTTGATTCCCACGATGATAATTTTTAAAATTCTCATGGGAATTTCATGCGTTCAAGACAGTGCAGCTCACCTGCATCCTCAGCTTGGCCAGCAGCAGCTTGTGCAGCTCGTACTCCAGGAAGGGCAGCTGGTCGGACAGCTCGCGCGCGCCCGCCTCCGCCGCCAGCCCGCGCCGCGCGCGCGCCGCTGCGACACATTGTTGTATCATTCAACACAGCCAAAGGAAAGGGTTTTTTTTAATCACTTTTCCCATAACATTCTTGCTCACTTTTACTCCTCCCATTCTTTCTTTGTCACAATTCTGTGCCCTCATTCTTTGTCACTTTTTTTTCCAATTTTGTATTTTTTACACATTATTTGTTACTTTTCCCCCCCATTATTTGTTACTTTCCCCCCCATTGTTTGTTACTTTTTCTACCCCCACATCGCGCTAGAGTCTTACGCGGCGCTAGAGCGTTGACTTGTAATGTAGGTACTATGATAGTTTTACTCTGTCACACAGAGCGGCCGGAGCGATGCGCGCTAGAGCACCGCGTAATTCTAGCGCCGCGCTAGGACGCTCTGTCGCCGGGCGTACAGAATTTGTTTTAGCGTCGGCCTGAAACTCACGATACTTACTTGACTACTTCAAGCGAAACCAACATGCAATAAAACTTTTTATCAAAAAAAAAAACCGCCGAAAAAAAACTGAATAGCATAAAATAATAATCGAATTACTAAGTTCTTAAAGTAATGTACGGTATACCAAGTAATTTTAAGTCGGCGCGCCACACAAGCAAATTCCTTAAAGTAAAGATTGATGCGCGGCAGCGCACGAATTTTGGTTATTTCTTTAAATTTAAGGTACCTAATTTAGTGATCTTTGTACGAAGACAGATGTGGCGCCGACTCAAAATTACTTGGTATACCCTACATTACTTAAAGAACTTAGTAATTCGATTATTATTTTATGCTTTTCAGTATTTTTTCGGCGGTTTTTTTTTAAGGTGATCAGACGACATGGTTTACAGGGACGACAAGACCGGTCGGTATGACGATTTGTGGAGGAGGCCTATGTCCAGCAGTGGACGTCTTTCGGCTGATTTTATTTAATTCCAAAAGATATTGTAAGTAGGTATCAAAAGTTATAATGTAACACGGAAATGCAACCTGTGAGTGGATAAATCGACCCGCCGACCAAAAAGTCACCCCTATTTTCCCACCCTTAGGGTGGGAATTTTATTTCAGAATTTTTATAGGACCTACTTCAAGATATGCCCTGTCGATTAAAAAAAGAATTATCAAAATTGGACTACTTTGTAAAAAGTTATGCGTGATCATACATTAAAAAAAATATATATATACGTGTCGAATTGAGTACCTCCTCCTTTTTTTTCGTCGGTCAAAAAGTGGTCCATTTCTTACTCCCACTTATGTTGGTCTTGCCGTTTACTACCAAAATTTTTGTAATTCTTGGAATACTTATTCTTGAAGCTATACGCTGAACTATTTCGTGAGTGAGACAAACAATTAAAGTTGAAATAAACCTTCTTATAGCACTTTGTTTATTTCCTTTTTAAGATTCTATTAAAAATGGCTCATAATGTAATGCTATTTCAGTTAGACTGAACGTTGATATTCTTCTTATTCCTTTCTCCATTTATTGATGTCGTGAACCCATACTCTTTTTCTCTGTGATCGTGATAAAGCGTATAAAAGTAGGTAGGTTACAATTCCTCCACATCTAACTAACTCGAAATCTCAATATCGAATGAACTTTCCGAAGACTAAGCGATCTGCTGCACTCACTGCGTGTTAAATGCGTCGGTACGTTGCATAAAGGAGTGTGTGTGATATCAAAGAGCGCTCTAGCGCCGCGTAACGCCGGCGCTCCAGCGCGACGCTATAGCGTCATCTGATTGACAAAGCCTGGGTGACAAAGCATTTGGGTGAATTCTCCGCGAAATCAATCGAGTTAAATAATATCCATGCCCATTTCTGCTGTGTTTATAACATTATTTCCAGGATAAGGTATGTTCAAATACCTATCCTATAGGTAGGCATGTTCAAATGTCGATCAATAAGTGGACATCTGCGGCCGTAGCATGACCAGAGAGATGGGAGATTGCTACTCAGAATCATTGAGCATGACCGACCATTTGTCCAATCCTTGTCACTTTTGACATATAAAATGTATTGAGATAATGTCAAAAGAGGTCAAAAATGACAGAAAAACTCGACAAATGGTCGGTCATGCTACGGCCGCTTATAGGTGAAATTATAGGCATTAAAAAAATTAAAATTCAAATGGCGCCCCCCCTGCCCAGTTAGGGCAGGGGGGGCGCCATTTTTCAGTTTTGCCCCGCCTTAAAAAAAATTGAAGATCCGGGGCTGCCACTGCTGTTCATAGGCCTCCCCCATTAATCGCCACAACGACCGGTGTTGAGCTACTCTCATCCAGTGTACACCCGCAGATTTCACCATGAGGTCATCTGACCACCTTGTGACCCTACAAAATGTACACAAAATCGAAAAATAAATATACTTGAAAAGTCAATAAAATACTTACCACAAGCCGTGAGTGGTACAGTTTTCCCGTAGGTAGCAAGTTTGCTCGGCTTCGCGCACGTGGCTAGAAGGACGGCCGGTACTCTAGCTCGCCTGTTATAACATAAACATAACATAATTATATTCCTTGAAGGAGTAGGCAGAGGCTGCAGCTCATTGACTGAGACCACGAGAGATATTAAAATAGTTTTTTTTGTTTAATAACATAAAAAAACTTTCACGTGAATGTAATATTCAAGTGAATAAATTATGTACAGTGGCGGTCTAGGTCGGCGTACAATTCCAGTTTTTCTGTGTTGCAAAATAGCCCTTGTTATGTGGTAATACAGTCCAGTGCCGTAAATAGCCTGTTCTGCGCCCTGTGCGAGCTTCTATAACTGCGCCCTATGCGAACTTCTTGTAGTGTGGTACGCCACCCACCACCCACTAGCTTGTAAGGTTTAGGCTAAGCATTCAATAAACGCAATTAATCAAGAACTTCTCTCTACACCAAATAGTCACATCCTTACATTCTATTACTGCACCGTTATTTTTTTGGCATTCTGGGTACCCTGTGCAACTAATTACATTAAATATAATAATAATAATAACACATCACACTCAGAGCCCCTGACTAGGAAGAACCTGTATCTAGGGCGCATCCTGTATATACACATAAACTAATGCTCGTAATCGTATTTGCAAAAAAAAAACACGATGTTTTGTCTAATGTTATAGACGTTTTTGATGATGCTGGCATGAAACCTGTATGGAATCGAGCACTAGGGGTGTAAGAGTAGCGAGAACTGCCTGGTCTGGCCATTCTTGCGCCCCCCAGAGTCTACGCCCTGTGCCTGAGCACCGGTGGCACACCCCTATTTACGGCACTGATACTGTCTAGGCGAACGAGACCATAATCATTCAAATCTGTTATCAAATCAAATAATTCTTTATTCAATATAGGTTACAAGATATCGCTTATTGAAAGTCAATAGATTAGATTAGATTAGATTCATTTATTTCACACTATCATATTCATATTACATACAAAGTTGTATAATAAAATGTCAAAGTATAATGTGATCGTCAAAATATTGTACAAAAATTATATAAAAAATAATAAGTAGTTACTTAATTTTTTAAGTACTATGTAAACAATGTCAAATTTTTTAAATGTATAATTGTATATAAAATGTCAAATACTAAATAATAATTTCAATTTACTTGAATTACATATTGAACTGTCGAATACTCAAATTACACAAATAATATCCAATGTCCAAAATCCAATGTTAAAAAGTCATCTATACAATAATATTCATGTTCCAACAAAAGTTTTTTCAGTCGGCGACAAAACGCTTCGTCATTGATTTCCTCCTTCAGCTCAGTAGGCAGATGCTCATAATAAGACTACTATTCTCTCTCTATTATCTAATCGAATTGCTATTGATACCTTATTTGGTAAAGCATCGTATACTGTGAGAGGCGAGGTAGTTCAGGGTGCCCACCAATTGGCTCACCCTCCTAGACCGCAACTGTACGTAAAACGCAAAATCAAGAAACATAATAACAACAGTAAGTTTAAGAGTGAATGAATGAATGAATGAATGAATATACACTTTATTGTACTCAAATCTAACACACAACAGATAACAGTGATAACAGTTTTCAATAGGAGCTTACCTACAAGAAGCGCAATGCTGTAGTTCAGCTTTATAAGGCCCCGTGTCCGGCGAGTAGGGCACGTGCGCTGTACAACAGGTTTCATCTTCCTCTATTGTGCTCTTTGTTAGGCTGTGAGCTGAAATACGTGTAGGTACAAATTAATCTCAAACGTTTTATGTAAAATATTAAAATTTGCGTCATTTATGATCTATATTTCTGGTAATATCCGGCTCGAAGGACCAATGACCATGATGGGCTTATTAAATTATCTGCTGATTATATTGTGAAAATTAAGCTTTTCAGAACGATTTTTATTTGTCATTGTGGTGGTAATTTTTCTTTAATAGAGGATTAACTGAATGAAAAACTAAAGTGAGAGGGAACGAACACGAGACCGACAAAGGATACTTTTATGCCAAAAATTGCACAGGTACGAAATATTGCGATTAGTTTAAAGGGAAATTGCGCTTTCGAAGCTGCGGAGCGCATATAAAACACTACTATAAAATAAAATATATAGTTACAATTGACATATCCATCCGGGTCAGCAGTGTAATCGCAGTCCAAGTTGATGACGGCCGCCGTCCCGCTCGCGGACAGCACGCACACCTCCTCGCTGACACGCGAACAAACACACGGACACAAGTCAATACTACACTCTATCATCATCATCATCATCATCATCATCATCATCATCTGCTCAGCCAAAAGACGTCCACTGATGGCCATAGGCCTTCCCCACAGATTGCCATAACGACCGGCGGTGAATATTTTAGATTGCAGATCCAGAATCAAACATACCAAATGGTAGTAGCATCGCGGTAGGCCAGCACGGCAGTAAAAATGATTTCTTGCCTTTTATTTTCTCTAGTCGAATCAAAATTAGAGAGTATCACTCGGACGCAAGAATCTTATCTACAATCAGTTTCTTCGCTTTTGGTTTAAAAAAGCGCCCTCACCGTAAAATATTACTCCCGTATAGTACTAAAAGATTTCAAATTCAACTCACCAGATGGCAGCAGCCTCGCGGTAGGCCAGCACGGCGGCGCGCGCGTGCGCTCTCATCTCACACTCACCAGATGGCAGCAGCCTCGCGGTAGGCCAGCACGGCGGCGCAGCGCGCGCGCTCTCATCTCACACTCACCAGATGGCAGCAGCCTCGCGGTAGGCCAGCACGGCGGCGCAGCGCGCGCGCTCTCATCTCACACTCACCAGATGGCAGCAGCCTCGCGGTAGGCCAGCACGGCGGCGCAGCGCGCGCGCTCTCATCTCACACTCACCAGATGGCAGCAGCCTCGCGGTAGGCCAGCACGGCGGCGCAGCGCGCGCGCTCTCATCTCACACTCACCAGATGGCAGCAGCCTCGCGGTAGGCCAGCACGGCGGCGCAGCGCGCGCGCTCTCATCTCACACTCACCAGATGGCAGCAGCCTCGCGGTAGGCCAGCACGGCGGCGCGCGCGTGCGTTCTCATCTCACACTCACCAGATGGCAGCAGCCTCGCGGTAGGCCAGCACGGCGGCGCAGCGCGCGCGCTCTCATCTCACACTCACCAGATGGCAGCAGCCTCGCGGTAGGCCAGCACGGCGGCGCAGCGCGCGCGCTCTCATCTCACACTCACCAGATGGCAGCAGCCTCGCGGTAGGCCAGCACGGCGGCGCAGCGCGCGCGCTCTCATCTCACACTCACCAGATGGCAGCAGCCTCGCGGTAGGCCAGCACGGCGGCGCAGCGCGCGCGCTCTCATCTCACACTCACCAGATGGCAGCAGCCTCGCGGTAGGCCAGCACGGCGGCGCAGCGCGCGCGCTCTCATCTCACACTCACCAGATGGCAGCAGCCTCGCGGTAGGCCAGCACGGCGGCGCAGCGCGCGCGCTCTCATCTCACACTCACCAGATGGCAGCAACCTCGCGGTAGGCCAGCACGGCGGCGCAGCGCGCGCGCTCTCATCTCACACTCACCAGATGGCAGCAGCCTCGCGGTAGGCCAGCACGGCGGCGCGCGCGTGCGTTCTCATCTCACACTCACCAGATGGCAGCAGCCTCGCGGTAGGCCAGCACGGCGGCGCAGCGCGCGCGCTCTCATCTCACACTCACCAGATGGCAGCAGCCTCGCGGTAGGCCAGCACGGCGGCGCAGCGCGCGCGCTCTCATCTCACACTCACCAGATGGCAGCAGCCTCGCGGTAGGCCAGCACGGCGGCGCAGCGCGCGCGCTCTCATCTCACACTCACCAGATGGCAGCAGCCTCGCGGTAGGCCAGCACGGCGGCGCAGCGCGCGCGCTCTCATCTCACACTCACCAGATGGCAGCAGCCTCGCGGTAGGCCAGCACGGCGGCGCAGCGCGCGCGCTCTCATCTCACACTCACCAGATGGCAGCAGCCTCGCGGTAGGCCAGCACGGCGGCGCAGCGCGCGCGCTCTCATCTCACACTCACCAGATGGCAGCAGCCTCGCGGTAGGCCAGCACGGCGGCGCAGCGCGCGCGCTCTCATCTCACACTCACCAGATGGCAGCAGCCTCGCGGTAGGCCAGCACGGCGGCGCAGCGCGCGCGCTCTCATCTCACACTCACCAGATGGCAGCAGCCTCGCGGTAGGCCAGCACGGCGGCGCAGCGCGCGCGCTCTCATCTCACACTCACCAGATGGCAGCAGCCTCGCGGTAGGCCAGCACGGCGGCGCAGCGCGTGCGCTCTCATCTCACACTCACCAGATGGCAGCAGCCTCGCGGTAGGCCAGCACGGCGGCGCAGCGCGCGCGCTCTCATCTCACACTCACCAGATGGCAGCAGCCTCGCGGTAGGCCAGCACGGCGGCGCAGCGCGCGCGCTCTCATCTCACACTCACCAGATGGCAGCAGCCTCGCGGTAGGCCAGCACGGCGGCGCAGCGCGTGCGCTCTCATCTCACACTCACCAGATGGCAGCAGCCTCGCGGTAGGCCAGCACGGCGGCGCAGCGCGTGCGCTCTCATCTCACACTCACCAGATGGCAGCAGCCTCGCGGTAGGCCAGCACGGCGGCGCAGCGCGCGCGCTCTCATCTCACACTCACCAGATGGCAGCAGCCTCGCGGTAGGCCAGCACGGCGGCGCAGCGCAGCGCGCGCGCGTGCGCTCTCATCTCGGTGCGCAGCTCGGCCCAGGCCGCGGCCCGCGCGCTCTCCTCGCCGCCCGCGCCCACTAGCTTTACTGAACGTGCGCACACCATGCCTCCTGTAACAAATAAGGGTCATAATAAGGCCCCGTCTGCACTGCAAGTTTTTTTCTGCACTTTCTTTTTCTGGAATTATATTCGCAAATAACTTCTACTTTCTACGCGATTTTTTAATCAACGGAAACTTTTATAGTTACAGAATCGCGAGAAAATGAGCGCGAGAAAAAATCGCTGTGTTTTGAAAACAATGGGGTAGACCACCGTGTGGTGGTTATAAAGAATACCACTACTCCATCTCTTCCCATGAGTGTCTTAAAAAGCCACTAAGGGAAAACCCGAAAGACGGGCAGCAATATCGTAAAAAACATTCAAAAGGGTTACTGCGCTTGCAGATGATTGCAGTCTGCGACCTTATATGGCAAAATCCCTCCAAAATGTAGGCCTAAATCCAGCCCGTGAAAGACTTTCAGCTAAGATAATAATTTTAAAGAGATTTTGTGCGTATGCATGAGTTTGAATAACATTCCCCCTCTTTCTCCTTCTTTTGGTGCCCTCATTCGGGGTCACCAAAGTCTGTATTAAACTAAACCTACCAATATGCACGATGAATCCTGGCGGGAACTCTGTCATGGTGAGAAACGGATACTCCAGCATTTCCAAGTTGTTTGTGTTCATCGACGGCCGCAAGATGGCACCACCAGGGTTGCCAAGTGACGAGTTCAAAATGCTGCCTGAAAAATGGAACTTACATGTTTTCGCATAAATTATGAAACCTATGACGTGATTTGCGTGAAAATGTAGCCACTTTAGGCAAAAAACTGTATAATTCTAGAATCTTTTACCTGAAAACTACTCAACAGTGCCTTAAAAAATTCAAAGCGTGATTATCTAGTGTAACATTATAACTTTTTTTTTATTTCGGCCATGGTTTAAAAGTTTTTTTTTTTTTTAAATTGGTGCTAGTATCGCGGTTGGCGCCTTCTTAAGTAACAACTACATGCTCATTATAATAAAATCATGATCAAAAATTTACATGAGATTTCGAATGTAGGTGGCAATAAAAGTAACACGATTATTGTACAACCTACCTTTTGGCGTAATACTGAGATCAGAATCGGAGGACCGTCGATGCATGCCGACCGGCGTCGACGACGCATTAAACGACTCGTTCTTCGTAGGCGCTGGTTCTCGACCACCGTAGGATTCGTGGCGAGAATGCCTCGGCGAAGACCGCTCACTCCTGCCGGAAGGTTCAGAACACGCTGCATGCTTGTAAACCACACTAGAGTTAGTTTCACTCCCACTTTCTACATCTAACTTGTCTAAAGAACTTTCGGGTAGCGATGGTATGGTCTCTAACTTTGGACTCATGATCGGATGGAAATGTTGCAGCATGGGAGCGTGCGATGACACTTTAGGTAACACGATGTTTGATTCGTTGGACATTTTGCGCGGGGTGTCGACCGAGTGAATACTGTCTTGGCGCTGTAAGATTGGTTTCCGTGACTCTTCGACTTGTTCAAGCTTCTGATTGACATCGTCAAAGAACTTTTGCTCCGATGTGACTTCAGGCGTTGCGGGAATTAGTAGAGACTGCACTTTGTCTATAAGTATCGTTTCCATTGCTGTGTGGATTAGACCTGTAGGTTTGACTGTACATTTCTCCTTTCTATGCTTGTGATCTATTGGATCTTCTATGATGGAGTATGGAGATGTTGGCATGCTGACAGATGCTCTAGAGGCAGGCTCGGAACCTATGTACATTTGTACCTTAGGGCCTTGACTATGATCATCTTTAAATACAATTTTGTTGTCAGATTCTTTGTCTAGACTCAAAAGATCGGAGTACGAGAGGAATTGTGACCCAAGGACGGTTTCGTGGCTATGTGCATTAGATGCAATGTCTGATGATGATGTTGGCTGGCTCATGGGTTTCTCCTTCTTTTTGGGTATCAAAGACATGTGTGATATACTTTTGATCATGCTGCTATTGGATATCTTGGATAGCTGACGCTTGATCTTCTCAGAGGACCGGTCAACTATGCTGACCTTTTCTACGGGGGAAGATGGGGCACTCACACTCTTTTTATGACAGAATGGATTGAGGAACTTAAAATTAAGAGTGGGCTTTACGAACTGTTCAGACGAAGACGGGTCTCTGCTCTTGTTGCTCCTCTCTTCAAGTTGTTCGTTTTTATTGTTATCGACCTCTGGTATCTTTTCCTCTTCACTTTTGCTAGAATCTGTGTCATCTTCGTTATCCTTAGGTTCAGGCGTGACGCAATCAAGGACGCTCAGCTTCTTATCAATTTGGGCAATCAAACTAGGACTGGTCGATTGTCTCAAAACCGTTTGTACAACCGAAGCTGTCGTTTCGTATGACTTCTCAGTATCAGTTTTCATATCGGAACTTTCATCATCGGCGTCTGAGCTCGAATACATTTCTGAGCTTTCACCGGACATAGCTGAGGATACGGAGCCAAAGTAACTGGTTTCTCCTGGCAATTTAAGATGGTTATCGCTTCTAGCAGCTACTGGGGAGTTTGGACATGAACCCGATATTTTTCTCTGACGTGCTGGTGGAGCTTCACTTTCCGTATTAACGTTTTTCAGTGACGCGTAACGTCTATCTGACACTTTAGTGTCCTCTTCATCTATTATCGTCTCAAGCTGTATTTTTTCTTTAACATCATCTGTGACGTTTATTGCGGGTTCAGATTCGCTGCTTCGTCTTATAGTGGCATTGGGAGAAGTCTCAGAGTCTATGGACTCGGCTATACAAGCAAGGCTAGTTCGAGCATGTATCACTGAACGAGCAAGAATAGAAGCCATCCCAACTCCTTCATCGTCATCGTTTTTGTATTGCTTCTGAAATTTGGCGGTTTTTAGACGTTTCAACTTTTTAAATTCGTACTTGATGTCGTTTATAGAAAGCCTTGACGTGTCAGAGGAATTTGACTTTATCGACAGCGTATCTTCGTTTATATCTTGCTTCTTATCGCCTCTTTTGGAGCGAATACTTGGTAGGCGTTTCGAAAAGAAGTTTTGTTTAATTTTCTTTATTTTGCTAAACGGGCCGGATGAATCAGAATCTTCATCGTCTTTCCTATTCAGCAGTCTATTCAATTCTGTCTGATCTTCCGATATAGTTCTGAGGCTTTGAGTGACGAAATCGTCTTGGTATATAGAAACACTGTCAGTGTAACTTTTGATGCTAGACTGTCGTGTTAGACCCATACTCTTGTCGTCCTCTTCATTATTTTCTGTCTCATCTAGAAAGTTCGATGACAGTTTTGGATGTAGAATGTTCAATAGTCTACCGAGTTCGTCTTGATGATTTTGAAAGTACTGGTTCAGATCTGTAACCGTTTCGTCGCCCGTCGCCAAAATGTCCAAGTACTTTTTTAGTTGTCTATGATTTATTTTTTTGGATGGAAAAGCAAACACAAACCATGCAACATTTAGGAGATTAATCATTGTTTTAATTGGTTTGGAATTGTTTTATGTCTATAATATATAATACGTCACGGACTTAGTAAATTAGTTTGTATGATAAGAATTTTAGAGTAATCAGCCATTTTTTAAATATACAATCTTATTCATCATTTAAAACGTAGAACTGACTGTAGAAGCAATTGATCGGATCAATATGTTTTTACACTTTGATTCATTAATTAAACACAACACGCGTGTATTTATAACTAGAGGCTGCCCCGCGGTTTCACTCGCGCATATTTCTCATAAAACTAAAATCCCGTTTATTCCCGTTCCCATGGGAATTTCGGGAAATCCTTTCTTAGTGCTCACCTACACTCCCTAAGGAACCTACATGCAAAATTTCAGCCCGCTACGCCCAGTAGTTTCGGCTCTGCGTTGTCTGTCAGTCAGTCAGTCAGTCAGTCAGTCAGTCAGTCAGTCAGTCAGTCAGTCAGTCAGTCAGTCAGTCAGTAACGGAAGAGTTTTATATATATTGATTGCCAATCCAATGTTAATCATCAATATATATAAAACTCTTCCGTTACTGACTGACTGACTGACTGACTGACTGACTGTGACTGTCAGTCAGTCAGTCAGTCAGTCAGTCAGTCAGTCAGTCAGTCAGTCAGTCAGTAACGGAAGAGTTTTATATATATTGATGATTAACATTGGATTGGCAATCAATATATATAAAACTCTTCCGTTACTGACTGACTGACTGACTGACTGACTGACTGACTGACTGACTGACTGACTGACAGACAACGCAGAGCCGAAACTACTGGGCGTAGCGGGCTGAAATTTTGCATGTAGGTTCCTTAGGGAGTGTAGGTGAGCACTAAGAAAGGATTTCCCGAAATTCCCATGGGAACGGGAAAAAACTGGATTTTTGTGTTTATGAGAAATCTGCGCGAGTGAAACCGCGGGGCAGCCTCTAGTTACATTATATATCATTCAGTAAAAACCGAATTATTTGGCAACTTATTAAAAATCGACTGTTGTATAAATGTTTACGAAGAGATCTTTTTCTTATAATTTATTTACATATAATTATAGGTTGCCTGGAAAAAATCGGTTTTAGCAAAATGGGACAGACAGACCATTGCAATCAATGCAATTATTTAAAAAAAATAAGAAAATTTAAACTTTGCTCAGTTAATTGATAGCAATATACCAAGAATTGACTGAATTGAATCCTATTTAAATTTATTAAACAGTAACCGTCCTATTCATAAAGATACAGTACATTTTAAGTAGCGTTACTGGAGGTCTACTTCTCTGGTTTGTTGTATGGTAAATACGTGACATCCAGGCTAAATTGACATACGTCAAAAACCTAAAATGCTCTTTAACTTTTTATGAATATGAGGGTAAATCTATACCAATATTATAAAGAGGAAAGATTTGTTTGTTTGTAACGAATAGGCTCCGGAAATACTGAACCGAGTTGAAAAATTATTTCACTGGTGGGAAGCTACATTAACCCCGAGTGTCATAGGCTATATTAGATTTTCAAAAAAATTAGGGATCCTTACCTAAACTCAAATAATGTAACCCAAGGTGCAATATTTTTTCCGTTGTTTACATATTTTGACAGGTGGTTTGTTGTTGTTGTTTGTTTTTTTATTCGCCCATTCTGGGCAGTCAAAAGAACATAGTCTATAGAGCCAACTCTTTAGTAGTATCGTATATTCTATGGCGTAATAAAGTAAGCTGGGACAGCTCGTAAATTATATTAATAATACTTACTGCTGTGAACAAGGCGGCACCGTTTGGGGTAGACTTGGCGTTGGCAAAGGCTCTATACTGACTGCCGTGCCTAAAATAGTACATTTTAATAGTTTATTGGTTGTGTTTTGGCGTGGCAGGATAGAAAACCACCAACCACCCGATCTCCTCTTATGTGTGTCGAAAAAACGAAGAGCAACCCAAGGATAGGCAATAGCATACATCGTTGAAAAACTTGAAAATCCCTACTGCAATCGCTAACCCGCCTGCCAAGGGTGGCGATTATGTCCCCTCCCCCCTACGAACAACAATACTCAAGAAGCGTAACTAGCCCAATAAAATGCCCCACGCAATGCACACGGAAAAAAGCCCCGGTGGGCGGGGCTTAGGTTACACTTACACGGACACCATGCCGCGTCAGTTCCTAGTGGCACCTTGAGTCGTTTGGCTGCAGCGTCGGGAGCATATTTCTGTGTTTTTGAGTATTCCTGACCGTGTTTTATCTTTACAAATATGCCTTCGTTCATTATTAAGTGTTATAGAAGCCATAAAGACAAAAAAAACTTAAAATCACCTTTAAATAAATATTTTGTAAAATAACACTTGACCGCCATCTAGTAGTGATAATATGTACCAGCCAAAAGAAGGGGGGCTAGCTCGCTGCTTTGTCGACAGACGCGAGCGAAGCGGCCAATAGCGTGCAAGCTTGTCTATGAGAATGTGTGAGTGTTTGTTGTCTATGAGAATGTGTGAGTGTTTGTTGTCTATGAGAATGTGTGAGTGTTTGTTGTCTATGAGAATGTGTGAGTGTTTGTTGCAATAGGAGTTACTGTGTGTGCGCAAGTGGAACCAAAATCGAAGCGGTTTTGTAGGAGAGTTACGCTTCCTGAGTATTGTTGTTCGTAGCCTCCCTCATACCCCCCGTTCTTACTTGTCGGATGTCGGGCCCGATTTGATATCAGTTCTAAAATTTACATTAAAATTTAAATTTGACAAGTGCTTATACCTTTTTTTTCTATAATATACAGGGTGTTTCTGACAAGGCGGTAATAAATCAAAGGAGGGATTCTGCTCACCATACCTAACAACTTTCCCAAAGCAACATGGGTCGAAATCTCAAATCAAAAATCAGCCGTCCCGTACATTGACCCCGTCAGCTGATCGAACCAATGTATGGAACAGCTGTTATTTTTTTGAGATTTTGACCCATGTTGCTTTGGGAAAGTTGATAGTTATGGTGAGCAGAATCCCTCATTTGATTTATTACCGCCTTGTCAGAAACACCCAGTATAAGGGCTATAACAGACGAGTGATCCTGTACCGCGCGGCTGTTATAGCCCTTATTGAAATCCGGATCCGACAGGCAACAAACGAAAAACGGGATCAGTCCCTGTATTATGAGAAAAAACAAAAAAATGAGAGATAAATTGTAAAGTAGAGTTTGTTACCCCTTTCTTCTCTACGCAGTAAAATCATTGCGAAAGGGAGTAGAATCATTTGACAGAGGAGGGCTCGTTTGGGGGCCTCTCCAGGCGACTATTGTCGTAAGGCAAGCCAAACATTTGTTTGCCTGAGCCGCTTGGTGGGCACCCTGAACTACCTCGCCTAGA
Organism: Euspilapteryx auroguttella; assembly: GCA_951802225.1. Lineage (NCBI taxonomy): Eukaryota > Metazoa > Arthropoda > Insecta > Lepidoptera > Gracillariidae > Euspilapteryx > Euspilapteryx auroguttella. The sequence continues at coordinate 8,272,849 of OX637660.1, read as the reverse complement.
GCAGTATAGGATACTTTACCAAATAAGGTATCAATAGCGATTAGAATAGATGTAGTCTAATTGACTTTCAATAAGTGATATCTTGTATCCTATATTGAATAAAGAATTATTTGAATATTTGAATATTACGGCCGCTTGCGCAATATTGCTTTGCGTCCTCTTTGCGGGTTTTTTGTATTGACTTGGACAGACTTGAGGACGAAAAGCAATGTTGCAAATGTGGCCGTAATTGTACCCCTTTTTTTTTTTAGGCGGGGAAACTCCTAACGAGTACCATGCGACCCCGGGGGGAGTCGCAGGGTTATGTGGGGTTCGCACCCACTAAAACCCCGCCGGTGTCCATCTCGGGTGTTGGCAAGGGGGTCACGGGAGATCTTTCGATCGTTATGTTCAACTCCGCGACCCGTAATAGTACCCCTGGCTCTTAGGCTTACCAATAGCTCTAGCAACAACTCCCGCCTCCCCCTCCAAGTCGAAGTCTTGCTGGTAACCCACCACAGCATTCGCTCCCAACTCTGCCGCTTTCAGACCTACTAGTCTTTGTACCTGGGGACAATTTGAAACTTCAATTGTACGCAAAAACTACAAAAACAGATTTTGGTTTAACTTCACCGTATGATAGCTTATACATCGGAATTTAGTCTAATTGACTTTCAATAAGTGATATCTTGTATCCTTTATTGAATAAAGATTTTTTTTCAACATAGGCTTTAATTTATCTTATTTATCTATCTACTACTACTATATAACAATCAGTCGTGGTTTGTTTGTCTCTCTAAAACTCTAGAACCGCCAGGCCGATTTCCGTTTCTAAATAAAAGGTTTTAAAGGTGAGAAAATATGGAAACGTTGCAAAGAATATAGAGAAATCTAAAATTTTATTTTCCCATATAACATTGTCAGGCGATGTTCGCCGGGTCAGCTAGTTCCTAATATAAATCATATCTAAGTTACCGGATTGCTTAGTTTAATAAAGGCGACTTTGTTGAACCAAGTTATCGAACATGGTCCTTCGAGCCGGATAAATATCTATTATAAGTAGGTAGGAAGTTCGCTGGGTTAGCTAGTGTACAGATAGCTTTAGCCACGCTAAAAGTTACCTGATTGCTTAGCTTAATGAGGGCACCCATGTCTATTCAAGTTATAGAAGACGGTCCTTCGAGCCGGATAAATATCTTTTGCGAGGCAGTATAAAGTTCACCGGGACAGCTAACAAAACTCACCCGATTGCTGAGTTTAATGAAGGCGACTTTGTTGAACCAAGTTATCGAACATGGTCCTTCGAGCCGGATAAATATCTTTTGCGAGGCAGTATAAAGTTCACCGGGACAGCTAACAAAACTCACCTGATTGCTGAGTTTAATGAAGGCGACTTTGTTGAACCAAGTTATCGAACATGGTCCTTCGAGCCGGATAAATATCTTTTGCAAGGCGTCATAAAGTTCGCCGGGTCAGCTAACTAACACACACCTGATTGCTGAGTTTAATGAAGGCGACCTGCCGCGCCTCGTTGCTGGCGCGCGGCGTCCGGATCTTGTCTATCCACTGGTACTCCGGGTCGTCGTTCACCACCAGCTCTTCGACGAAGCCGTGGATTGCTGAGGCTTTGTAGCCTGGTGGGATCATTGGACCTGGGAAAAAATTACTATTGTTTCCTCGGGAAGCTTCGCTACATTTTCTCGTCCAAGTTACCGCAGTTGCCAAAGATGAATTTCTACAAATAATGTGTGTGTTACCATACGTTGAGTTATCACCGACAGACATAACTACGGGCCTAATCATAAAGTTTAAGGTCACTCTTATAGCACTGGAAAAGGCTATCGTCGAAGTTTCACTGCGTGATCGAAATAGAAATGATAATATTCATAGAAGAACTAAAGTCACAGACTTTCAATCAAAATCGGTTCACCCAAACTCGAGATAATCGCGGACAAACATATATACATACATACATACAGGTCAAACTGATAACCTCCTTTTTTGAAGTCGGTTAATAAAAAATGGCTATAAAAATGAAAATTATTTTAATTTTTATATTAAGAAAGGCCATTACTGTCCAATTGGTCGGCATCCTGAACTACCTCGCCTATCACAGTATAGGATACTTTACCAAATAAGGTATCAATAGCGATTAGATTAGATGTAGTCTAATTGACTTTCAATAAGTAATATCTTGTATCCTATATTGAATGAAGAATTTTTGATTTTGATTTGATTTTGACTGCAAGTGGAAGTGGTTGGGTCACGTCGCTCGCCGACCGGCAGACGATGTGCCAAGGGAAGCCCTTAACTGGAAACCGGAAGGCGGAAAAAGGCGAATTGGCAGACCCAAGAACACGTGGCAGCGCGCTATGAAGGAGGATCTGGAGCACACGCAGAGAACCTGGGAGGAAGTCTGCGATATTGCTCAAGACCGTCGAGTGTGGCGGCGATTTGTTTCGGCCCTTTGCGCCCCAGCGGAGATTGGGCAAAAGTAAGTAAGTAGTGGTAATTTACAAATTCAAAACTGTAGCTCTACTTACAATGAAAGAACTGGACTCCAATCGAAGAAGTCTTGTACTTGTTGAAGTCCGAGAAGAGTTCAACTTTCACAATGACGTTCAGCTCGCCGCGGATGCCGTGCATCGTGTCGAACACCGGGATCCAGCCTGACATCACCGCAACTGTTGGTATAATGTTTCATTTGACTGCTAGTAAGCGTGTGCCCCCGGTTTCTATTCCCGGGCGGGGCGAATGTTGATATGACTGGAAGTCATGGCAGTGGCTCGTGTATCGCGCGATTTTTATTGCTTCTTGAGGAAACACGCTAAGTTGATTTGCTGTTTGTTTTTAAATTGGCCCTTTCTGGGCAGGCTAAGGAACTTAGTCCACACAGCCAAGTCTTCAGTAGTTTATTTCTTAGTAAGTCTTCTGTAGTTTTATTCTTTGTTTTTCTTAACCTAGGTTCCTAACCTAACCCATTGAAATGCGAGGGTGGTCTAACATTTCAATTAGTACACCCGGGTTCAATTCCCGGGCGGGGCGAATGTTGATATGATGAATATCGATGTTTGTTTCCGGTCTGGGTGTGATGTTCGTCTCTGTGTGTGTTTCGGGCAACCTAGATACAGGTTCTTCCTAGTTAGGGGCTCTGAGTATGATGTGTTATTATTATTATTTTTGATCGTGTGGTGGTTAAACTATGACGCCTTACCACCCTATCTCCTCCTATGAGTCTAAGGCTTCAAACGCACAGGCGGATTTTTATCCGCTGTTGCGGTTTTATTTCCGCGCGGTTTGGAAGGTTGTTATTTCATTTACAACTTTATTCATATATCCGCGCGGAAATAAAACCACATCAGCGAATTTTTATCCGCGCGGTTTTTCATCCGCTGGTGCGGAAACTTCTATAGAATTCAATATGTTACATAAAAACCGCGCGGAAAGAATCCGCCTGTGCGTTTGAAGCCTTAGAAGGACATTTGTCTCGGTTTTTTTTTTGTCTTTTCGCACAAAATAGCAACTATCGGATAATAGTAGAATAGAAATAGCTCGTTAATCCACACATTTGGTAGTCTCGTAATCAATTTTGCTGTAACTATAGCAGTTAGTATCGCAATAGATTGGAATTGACCAAAAATTGTAGTCCGCTGCTTATTACGATGACGTTGCTTACGTCTGACTGAATACTGTACTATACTTAATCAATGAGGGGTTTTCAAAGTGACAGAAAAGAAAAAAAAAGTTTCATAATACGCCGGTAGATGGCGGTGTCTAAAGCAATATAAGAGAAATGGGAGATCAAAAATTGACTGAATCTTGGGATTGGATCATTTTCTGTTAAGTATAAATCTAAATTTCACCTACTCCGTCACTGCCTCAGTTAAATTTTAATTTTTATGTTTCATTTTGAGCTATTGAATTATTCATTTCAGCTTGACCTATTGCTCCTGACAGAGCGCCATCTGGTAGCAGCTTAATAAAACTTGTTTTTTTCTTCTGAGCTGTCAAATTGAAACCTTCTCATTACAATAAATATTTGCGTGCCAGTTGGAACAACATGCTGAACTTTTGTAAAAACATCTGTTATAACCGTGTTCTAGTGTAAATATATTATTTTATTTCATTTCATTTCAATTAAATATATTTAATTTTATTATTTTTGTATTATTTTTATTATTAGTGTCAGTTTATTGTAATTATGTAACGAATAATAAATGAATTATCTCATTAAATATATGTCAGTTGCATGCACTACGCGCCTTCCACTTTCGTCTAACAAAAAAAGATTTACTATTTAGGGAAAAAAATCCCTGATTATTCGTTACTTTAATTACTATTTATATTCTATTGCTATACTATAATGATCGATCAAAGTTACGAGACTCGCGATTCTTGAATCAATCGTAATAGTGCAGTAGTAGAATAGAAGAGACTGCCACACCGAGGGGTTTGCGATAGGCATTTTCCCCCGTTAATAAAGATGCAAAAGGGTTCTAACAAAAACAGTTAACTATCATCTATATATATATATAAAACTCTTTCGTTACTGACTGACTGACTGACTGACAGACAACGCAGAGCCGAAACTAATGGGCGTAGAAAGCTGAAAATTGGCACGTGGGTTCCTTGGGGAGTGTAGGTAAGCACTTAGAAGGTATTTCCCGAAATTCCCACATGAACGGGAAAAAACGGGATTTGTGCGTTTATGAGAAATCTGCGCGGGAAAAACCGCGGGGCAGCCTCTCTAGTCAATATATATAAAACTCTTCCGTTACAGACTGACTGACTGACAGACAACGCAGAACCGAAACGAATAGGCGTAGAAAGCTGAAAATTGGCACGTGGGTTCCTTGGGGAGTGTAGGTAAGCACTAAGATGGGATTTCCCAAAATTCCCAAGGGAAAGGAAAAAAACGGGATTTTTGTGTTTATGAGAAATCTGCGCGGGAAAAACCGCGGGGCAGCCTCTTGTAAGCTAAATTATTTATTATTTTTTTAAATACTTTTATTCAGTTTAACATTACATTAATAAACTTACCATTATGAGGCCCGGCGCTTTTTTCGCTTTTCGCCGCTTCCCTTGCCAACAGCGGTGCGAGACTAATTACAACTTTGCCTATGGCGTCGTTTGCGGAATAGGTGTCGTGGTCCATTAGACGCAGTTGCAGCGGCTCATCTTGCAGCTCTGATTCGTCTACCTGAAGTTAAAGAATAATAATAATACCAAATGATACTACTACTATAATAAATATTTTTTTTTGTCCTCCCTCCCTTTAGAATAGAGTGTCAAAATATACATAATCTCACGCCTTTTATTCCCCGAAGGATTAGGCAGAGTTACCAGCTCAAGAGCCGGACCCACGTTTAGCCGAGTTTATGCTTTTATTACCAACGTGAGGCAGGGCCAGCTTGTCGCCGCGGTTATAACGACCACTACTGCGGCCGGGACCAACGGCTTAACGTGCCTTCCGAAGCACGGAATCATCTTACTTTTCGTACAATCAGGTGATTCAAGCCTGCAATGTCCTATCCAACCGAAAACAACCACAACGTGATTTTTGTGAGAGTGTCAAAAGTCATACGAAAAAAAAAACGCAGAGGACGAAAAGCAATATTGCAAAAGCGGCCGAAAATACAGGGGCTGTAGGTATAATCCGCGCAGATAAAGAATCGATTTGAAAATGGCGGCCGAGCGCATGCTATCTCGCGTATATTAGTATGAGGGAAGAGTTAAGAAGAGAGACAGCCCATACAACGGCAATCGTTTCTATATGTGCGCATGTTATATAGACTCTGTTTGTGTCCTAAATAAATAAATAAATAGATTATTGTTTTAACGTTGGTTCCGTAACCACGTGTTTTGTTAGCGGGCTTTAAAACAATCTATATCAATATATATAAAACTCTTCCGTTACTGACTGACTGACTGACTGACAGACAACGCAGAGCCGAAACTACTGGGCGTACAAAGCTGAAATTTGGCATGTAGGTTCCTTAGGGAGTGTAGGTGAGCACTAAGAAAGGATATCCCGAAATTCCCACAGGAACGGGAAAAAACGGGATTTTTGTGTTTATGAGAAATTTGCGCGGGAAATACCGCGGGGCAGCCTCTAGTATCCAATAAACTGATACAACGTTGCCGGGCTTTATGCCCACCTTTTTAACCTAATTTGTGAACTCGACATTGGCAAAATACTCCACTGAAGTGGAGTCAAGTCCATTAAATTAAAATAATCTATACCAATATTATAAAGAGGAAAGATTTGTTTGTTTGTTTGTAACGAATAGGCTCCGTAAATACTAAACCGATTTGAAAAATTCTTTCACTGGTAGGAAGATACATTAACCCCGAGTGTCATAGGCTACATTAGATTTTCAAAAAAATAAGGGATCCTTACCTAAACTCAAATAATGTAACCCAAGGTGCAATATTTTTTCCGTTGTTTACATATTTTGACAGGTGGTTTGTTGTTGTTGTTTGTTTTTAACCGACGAAAAAACAAAAAGGGAGGAGGTTCTCAATTCGTCGCGTATATTTTTTTTTTTTTTATTTTTTTTTTTTTTTTTTATGTATGATCACGCATAACTTTTTACTGTGTGGACCGATTTTGATAATTCTTTTTTTAATCGACAGGGTATACCTTGAAGTTGGTCCCATAAAAATTTGGAAATAAAATTCCCACCCTAAGGGTGGGAAAATAGGGGTGACTTTTTGGTCGGCGGGTCGATTTATCCACTCACAGGTTGCATTTCCGTGTTACATTATAACCTTTGATACCTACTTACAATATCTTTGGAAATGAAATAAAATCAGCCAAAAGACGTCCACTGCTGGACATAGGCCTCCCTCACAAATCGCCTCACCGACCGGTCGTGATCGAACCTCATCCTGTTAGTCCCTCAACCTTCACCAGGTTGTGTGGCCACCTTGTGGGGTGCGACCACCCGGTGAAGTATGAGTAGCTGGGGTCAAAAAAATTGCCCAAAAAAAACTGAAAAGCAAAAAATAAAAACTTTTTATAAAAAAATTAAACCGCCGAAAAAACTGAAAAGCATTAAATAATAGGGAAACATTTTCTATTAGGCCTTAATTTACTCACTTCTTAAAGTTATTTTGGATTACCAAGAAATTTTGAGTCGGTGCCACAGAATCAACGAATAAAGATCACTAAATTACCTGAAATTCAAAGAAATAACCGAAAAACGTATGCCGCTGCCTGTTACATAGATAATGAATTTGCTTGTGTGGTGTGGCGCCAACTTAAAATTTCTTGGTAATCCAAAATAACTTTAAGAAGTGAGTAAATTAAGGCCTAATAGAAAATGCTTCCCTATTATTTAATGCTTTTCAGTTTTTTCGGCGGTTTAATTTTTTTATAAAAAGTTTTTTTTATTCGGCCATTCTGGGCAGTCAAAAGAACATAGTCTATAGAGCCTTTTGTAGTATCTTATATTCTATGGCGTAACGAAGTAAGCCGGGAAAGCTCGTAATAAATAAATAGACATTCACTGTCGACTTGGTCTTTGAGCTTAAACTTCAAACTGTCAAAATTTTACTTATACCTAATCATTCTCCTCCAAATTGATATTCACAGAATTGAGTTTAGTTTAGTATACGCTCGACAGAGTTCCTAGTATCTTTAAAGCAGAAAGAAAAACCAGAATTGGCCCAACATAGACAAAACGTAAATAGTTTGGACCAACAAGATTGCTTTGCGGTCGGCAGACAGGCAGCAGACATCTGTTACACTCACTTACGTTACAACTAAAACGTAATGTTTATTTTTAAACAACCCAGATGGTGGTACACTAGATCAACTATCGTTATAGACGACACAAACCTATCTCTCGCCTATACTCCTCGAAAGGTTAGGCAGAGGCACCAGCTCATTGACTGAGCCCACGAAAAGGCATCAGTGGAAACTGGGGGAAACGCACCTTTAGGGTTAGGTTAAGGCACATCTGGCGAAGGCTAGCCCAGAGCATTTAACACTGTCAAACTATTATCTGATTTTTCGTCTTTAATAATATCCAAAATCACATGATAGGGACTGGTGGGAATCTGCCCAGGAAAGGGAAGTGTGGATGGAGGGAAAAGTGGCCTTTGCCCAGCAGTGGATAACATAGGCTAGTAATCATTCAAATCAAATCAAAATCATTTTACATAAAACAAAACATCCTAAGGCCATATTTAGGGGCACGCGGGGCGTTGCGTCGTCGTGCGGGGCGTTGCGTCGTCGTGCGGGGCGTGCTGCGATTAAATCAAACGTATAGCAATGTATGAGACCGTTTACGGAGACGCGTTGGCAGTCAATGCGGGCGCCGTCGCCGTGCGTCGTTCAACTCTTCAAGAACAAAACATAGGCCTGTGATCGATATCATAAAAGGAGACGCGTCGGCGCCCGCACTACGCCCCGCGCAACGCGCCGCGTCTACAAATGAGGCCTAAGCGCATCAAAGCAACTTTATGCGAAACGCCGGGAGCATGGTGCTGTGCGGAAGACGACAAAGCCGATAATAGTTTAACAGTGAAAAATTATCTGCGATGCGCTTTACCAATGTGCGCCAACCCTAAATGTCGTTTCGGTAGCGCGCATTATTTATAAATACCGTTAAAGAAGCGCATAGCACTGCGGCCGAGCCAAGAGGGGCCGAGTGCGACCTTGACACAATACTTGAAACGAGTGTGTCTGGATAAATAATAAATTTAACATAACATAACATAGTCTCGCGCCTGAATTCCCCGAAGGGTCAGGCAGAGGCACCAGCGTTTAGACTGAGCCCACGTGAGGCACCAGTGCATGGAGCTGGACTCACGTTTGACCTAGTTTATGTTTATTTACTAGCTCTAGCATAATTAAATAAATACTAAGTTTCTCTGCAGATCGCATCATTTCTGATTGGTTCACACAGGGAACTCTGACCATTACCCTTTGTAGTAGTCTCCAAAAAACATTAGTGGCAGAACACAAAGCTCGAAGAACAGATGGTCTATAACATGTTTTTGTGGGGAAATGGCACACCAGAAGATGCAGTGTAGGGTGTAGGCAGACTCCACAGAGGTGGTCAGGAGACCTGGGAAAAGTCGCAGTACTGTACAGAATGAGTGTTGCTCAAGCAAGACTGGTAGGTATAGCAATCTTTGGGGTAAGTTTATGTCCAGTGCACGTCTATTGGTAGAGAAGACGATGTGCTAAGTGAAAAAGCTTCACAAGAAAAGAAATAACAACTTCGAAAATATAACTAAAACTAAATAATAAAATATATGATACAGACCTCAAATCGGTACCACTCTGTGCTATTCCACTGAGGATTCAAGGACTTTCGGCAAACGTCAGTCTTGTGTGTCACACTACCAAACTTGATCTCCACAAAGGCATCCGTTGTGTCTCCAGCCCGATCCATTACGGGTAGATTACGACCCGCCAGGACCTTTACTTTTATTTTCCCTGGCATTTTTGTTGGTGTTGAAAAGTATTAATTCTGAAAATTTGTATTATATTTAGAGTCCATAGCTAAAAAGATCCTGTACAGGCAAGGTAGCTTAACACTCCCAGACACAGGAAGCAATCATCAATAGCATAATTTTTTTGTATTTAACATGAAGGAAAATAACTAATTATTCTATTCTATAAAAACAACTAGTCAACCGGGCAAACTGTGTACTGCCTATACTACTATGTTGTGTGTCTATTATACATATAAACCTTTAATCACACTATCTTTAAAAATAAATGCATCAAATTTCATTGCATAGTTTTAAAGATATAAGCATACATAGGGACAGATGCGAGAAGCCACTTTGTTTTATACTATGTATTGATGTTTGTCCTACTGGGAATCAGACCCTGTGGTTATTCTTAACAAGTTAGTAAATTTATAAATAAAAATAAAAATTTGGTTATACTTACTAAACACTTCACAAATATTGATTTTGACTATGCAGCCGCTAAGAGATTACAAATATTTGAGTTTGTATTGATTGTGTAGGCTAGTTAGCATTACAAAGTACTTAGATACATAATGCTTTATCGGTTGAATAGCCAAGATTAGCACATTTTGGTGACTCTAATCAGGTTATAAGATTGTGATCTTATCTGTTGTTTTTGTTAAATATATTGACACAAATACACTATTTTCACTTTAAGATAGGCTCAGGCACGAGTTTAGGTTAATATTTCTTTGATTTCTAAAGAAACGACAGATTTTTGAGGATGTTATAATTCGGAAATCAGTCCAAGTGGGTAGAGTATTATTGAAGCGCAGCAACTGCGTTGCAGGGCATGCTTACGAGCGTTACGTTAATCGCCACACATATACACAAAAATAACTAATAACTCCGTTTAAAAATAGACGAAAGATGGCGATTTTTATTTATAAAATTAATTAATTCGACCGACTGACTGACCACTATCGCAGTACCGCAACACACTAGTGTTGTCGTGTCGCTCGATAGGTGCAATATCGATAGTCTATCGATAGACAATATAGACATCGATAGTTGAAAACTAATGTATTGTCTAAAGGACAATCGATAGTATCGATAAGATCGATAGTATCGATATCTCTTTTGCTGCAATAGTATCGGTTAACAGCAATACTATCGATAGTTTCGATCGCTGCCAAATAGACATCGATACTATTATCAATAGTATAATGTATCTTACTTCTTATCTTAACTTTGTATCTAATCTATCGATGTCTCTTCGATAGTTTATTGGTTGGCAGCGATCGAAACTATCGATACTATCGTTATTATTTCTGTTATACGATACTATTACAGCTAAAGAGATATAGATACTATCGATCGTATCAATACGATTTTCACGTCGACAATCGATAGCAAAACTATCGATGTTTCGACAACACTAAATCACAACACACTTAATGACTGACGTAGCACTGACGTAATTATTGATCCAGCTGTCATTATAAATTGCGTTTCGTTTTGATAATGCCTCTGTAAAATCTAAAATCGTAGTAAAATCCAATTTAAGGGCCTGTCTTTTTAACTTCTATACTATTACTATTACGATTGGGTCAAAAATCGCGAGTCTCGTAACTTTGATCTTGTAAGACTAGTAGAATGAAGATACTATCAAAATTTCCAGAATCGCAATTGTTTACCCAATCGTAATAGAATCGGAATATAAGTATTCGGAATAGAAGTAGTAGTAAGTACATACGACCCAATCGTAATAGAGTAATAGTAGAATAGTAATAGTATAGAAGTTTAATCGTAAGTTTAAGAGACTAAGGCCCCTGGAGTCCATTCCGTTTCATGCTTTTTTTGCCGTGTCTCCATTCCACACCATCGCTAGCTAGCCCACAAAAACGTTTTACATTTATTTTATTTATTTATATATTTTATTAAACATGTCTTATTACCATAAGCTATACATAGTCCCGCAAAACCGTTTAAACGGTTTGTCTGCGGGATCGAATGAGTCTCACAAATTATATCAATACATAGTATAAAATAAAGTCGCTTTCCGCGTCTGTCCCTATGTATGCTTATATCTTTAAAACTATTCAACGGATTTTGATGCGGCTTTTTTTAAAGGATAAAGTGTTTCAAGAGGAAGGTTTATATGTATAATTCATGCACAAAATATTAATAGGTTAAGCGGTACGAAGTTTGCCGGGTCGACTAGTACAAAATAATTATAAATAAAATTTTATGGCTTATACACTATAATATAGATTTATTTTTTAATCTTGCACCTTGTCCAGGAGAAAGCTCTTCAGCATCCTGGCAAACTTATTTTTATTAGGCTCCCGGATAATAGATTCAGGTAATTTATTCAGTAGGTAAGGTAAGCGTTTTTTATGTGTTCTGTCTCCAAAATAGTTGTTAATTCGAGGTACTTCGAAGTTTCCCCTGGCATGTGCTCGTGTGTTATGACTATGTTGTATCAAGTCTAGATTATGCCGTCGACTGCTATGGTTGTTTACGAGAAAAAGGTACTTATTTGTGTTTTAAGCTTATCGGTAATATTTTACAATTTTAAATATTTTTTTTATATTCGCCTTTACAGTTCCTTTTTGTCTTATTGTTTACAAGTAATTTAAGGAATTTAATTTGTAGAGTTTCAAGTTTATTAATATAGTTTATTACCATCACTGCCTACACCTTTAAATCAATTCCTTTAACCCTTCCTCCTCTTTTATTCATATTAAAACAACAAATAGCTAGGGAATTCATTATAATTTTATTTAAGTAGGTTTATAATTGTTGAGCCTTAGGAGCGGAAGAAAGGGTGGTGTGGTGGTGCAGGGTCATCCAGATCCCAGAAGAAAAGAGCAGAGTCGGGGACGAACGTGTTTATTGCACGGCTTCAGAAAAAGGAATAGACCAGAGAGAAGGTAAATCACTACGATAGACAGTGTCACAGATTGACTTTACTTTACAATATTGATTGATACATTGACTACAAAGATTAAAAAGTTAAAGGTTACCTAACTGGTGCCAATAGATGGCGCTAATAGTAAATAATGTGCATTGTGTAACAATAATTATTATACAAAATAACAATGGCGAACACGGTCGGCGTAACACTTCCGGTTTTTCTGTATTGCAAAATAGCTCTTTTTCTTTGGTAATACAGTCTAGGGCTGACGAAACCATAGACAAATCTGTTAGGGCCTCCTAGTCCGCTACTGTACACAAATCACCTATATGTATGTAGGTTCATAGGTATTTAATTAAACTTAACATTATTGTATACTAGTCGACCCGGCAAACTTCGTTCTGCCTTATTTATTACTATATTGTGCATGTTGTTTTTTTTTTAAATAATAACACATTGTGTAATTGTGGTTTCACAGGCTTTCACGAATCAATCTGTCTGTGGCTATAACACACACACAATCACACTAAGAGCCCCTAACTAGGAAGAACCTGTATCTAGGGTGCACGAAACACACACAGAGACGAACATCACACCCAGACCGGAAACAAACATCGATGTTTTATACATACAAATAAACCTTCCTCTTGAAACACTTTAACTATTAAAAAAAAAAACAGCATCAAAATCCGTTGCGAAGTTTAAAAGATTTAAGCATACATAGGGACAGACGCGGGAAGCAACTTCATTTTAGAATAGAATAGAAACATTCTTTATTGCAATCAATAGACTTAACATAGGTGATTACAATTTTTAATAACTACATTGATTGCAATGGATTATTTTATACTATGTAGAATAGAATAGAATAGAATTACTCTTTATTGCAATCAATAGACTTAATATAGGTGATTACAATTTATAATTACTACATTGATTGCAATGGGCTATGTATTGAATGATATTGATTTTTTGTAACTTAAATTATTAAGAGATCTAAATCTCTAGAGATCTAACTAGGAAGAACCTGTATCTAGGGTGCCCGAAACACAACACACACAGAGACGAACATCACACCATCAGACGCGGGAAGCAACTTTATTTTAGAATAGAATAGAATAGAATTACTCTTGATTGCAATCAATAGACTTTATGTAGGTGATTACAATTTCTAATTACTACATTGATTGCAATGGATTATTTTATACTATGTAATGATTGATATTGATTTTTTGCAACTTAATTAATTATTAAGAGATCTAAATCTTCCATTATCGTAGAAGCTTTCGTGAGTTGCTGAATTAAATTATTTCGCTGGACTGGATCTAGCAGTATGTCACTATGCTTCCGTTCCCCGGATATGGCGTCGTCATAATGCAGAGTCAGTTTTATCGTGTCGATTGAACCTTCTGGGCCAGGGGATATTGTTGCGGATTTTACTTTGTTTCCTGGAAGTAAAGTAAGTAAGTATACGGGATGCTCCTGTCAAGGCGTTGAAAAATTTTAGGAGTGATTCCGCTCACAGTACAACTTTACCAAAGAAACATAGTTTATATCTCAAAATACAAAAGACAGATAAGATAAAGTATGTCTTCCATTATTACCGTTTAGCATTAAATTTTTGAGTTAAGGTGGTAACTCTCGCTATGGCGCGAAATTCAAATTTTTTCGTGTTTTTTATTTATTCTGGCGAAAGTATACATTTTTAATAAAGTTTAAATGAATTCGCGTATGTAAAAAACCATCTCCCATATTGTAATACAACGTTTTTTGAAGACAGACCTACAAATTTTGTGTCTAAGGGGTAAAAGGCCAAAAAACAAGTTCCTTGAATATACACAAAATCGGTAACTCTGTCTTTCAAAAACGATATACTTATCACAATGTGGGAATTAGGTTTTTACGTACGCGAATTCATTTAAACTTTATTTAAAATGAATACTTTCGCCAAAATAATTAAAAAACGTGAAAAAATTTGAATTTCGCGCCATACCGTGAGTTACCGCCTTAAGAAGAAATAATATTTTTAAGCAAAGGCCTTGAGGCGGTAACTCACGGTATGGCGCGAAATTCAATTTTGTGTCTTAGGACATAACTTGATTTTTGGCCTTTATGTCCTAAGACACAAAATCAATAGGTCTGTTTTAAAAAAACGTTGCATTACAATGTGGGAATTGGTTATTTAAATACGCGAACTCATTAAAACTTGATTAAAAACTAGAGGCTGCCCCGCGGTTTTTCCCGCGCAGATTTCTCATAAACACAAAAATCTCGTTTTTTCCCGTTCCCGTGGGAATTTCGGGAAATCCCTTCTTAGTGCTCACCTACACTCCCCAAGGAACCCACGTGCCAATTTTCAGCTTTCTATGCCCAGTAGTTTTGGCTCTGCGTTGTCTGTCAGTCAGTCAGTCAGTCAGTAACGGAAGAGTTTTATATATATTGATGAGTACTTTCGCCATAATAAATAAAAAACGCGAAAAAGTTTGAATTTTGCGCCATACCAAGAGTTACCACCTTAAGAGCCAGTTTCCCATTTTTTCCTTATTTTAGAAAAAAAAAATTTTTTGCGAATGGCGCTAGCATCGTCGCTGTAAACTCAGTTTGCAATCAGCTTGGCAGGATTAAGAACCCGTTTTAAACTGGTTCTTAATCCTGCCAAGGACGGGCAGCAGTATCCTTCGTTATTGAAAAGCCATACATTACCCCATAATATTTGTCCTTATGACGATAATGATCTATGGGCGAGCCCTATGTCTAGCAGTGGACGTCTTTTCGGATGAGCCGAGAATTCAAAAATATAACTTACTAATAAGACAACTGTTCATCGCAGTCTCTTTGTATGCTTCTCTGCTTCGATCCACCGCTTCACTCAAGGCCTGAAATAATAGGTAATAATTTCTTTGAAAAAAAAAAAAAAAAGACTTGCTTCAATAAACTGACACATACATTAACTGAGCACTTCCTCTTTTCGAAGTCGGTTAAAATAGTTACTAAAACCTTCTCCTGAATGTAACAAATTCTTCTGTGAAAACCGCATCTAAATCGGTTCAGCCAAACTCGAGATAATCGCGGACAAACATACATACATACAAACATACAGGTCAAACTGATAACCTCATTTTTTGAAGTCGGTTAAAAACTGATGGATTTGATTGATTGAGTGATGTTTTGGCAACATACATTAATATACTGATTACTCAGCCATCGTTCAGTTGATCGCTGTTAGATCTTGTATATTCCCAGACCAGGGAAAACAACATTGATATCCGTCAAACAATGTTCGCCCCCTCCGGGAATCGAATCCAGAAGTCCCTTTCAATTAAACCACTATAGGTGGTTAAATTGATTTTGATTCATTTTACTAAGCGTTTCTGACAAGGTAAATCAAAGGAGCTGATTGGCACAACTTTCCTGGGTCTGGAAATTGATATTACAAAAAAACAGGTGTTCCATAAAACTATGTAGCGTTGGGAAATTTGTTAGGTATGTTGAGCTGACTCCATCCTTTGATTTATAACCGCCTTGTCAGAAGCACCCTGTATATCACCCTGTATATAATACCTGTATATCACCCTGTATATAATATTTATATAATATTTCTCAAGTCTAAAACAAACTTCACAATCCATCAATCAATCCACGAGAAAAGCGTTTTATATCTTCTTCCTCAATTCTTCGATTCAACCGAAAACCAACTTTACCATAGCATGATTCCTTGGGACAGCCAACAGAAGTAAATCTGCTTGCAGCTGACTTCCAGACGATGAAGAGGAGAGTGCCTGCTGGAGCACCCAGCGGATAGTCGCTGCTGCACGGGCGGATTCCTCGCGAGATGCTGTTTATAAAAAAAAAAACAGTACTTTGATACATGATGTTAATGTCAAGTCGGTAATAAATTACGGTTTGGTTAGAAACTCAAGTAAAAATGAGGCGCCACTGTCCAATTGGATTTCCTCTTGCATAGCTGTAACGAGGTCATTTCGCTCACCATACCTAACATAACAACCTTTCCAAATTGAAATCTTTTATGTTTATGTTTATGTGTTCAAATTATTTATTTTACTAGTTATTTAACTTAGTATATCGGCATTGCACATAAATAAATTTATGTATGTCGTATAGTAAGATTTGATAATTAGGTGTTTTGCAAAAAAACTAGGGATTTTGCGAAAACACGGATAATTTGATATAAACATTATTTTTTTTTCAATCATCCTGACATGACAAAGCAGTTTTTTTTGCAAAAAACCTAGTACAATTGAAATCTATAAAACCTTCCTTTACTCTTATTAGATAGATTATTGCTTGCTGGTAAACTCTTATTCTGATTGGTTTTCTGTAGCGTCAAAGGATATTTTAACGAACCAATCAGAATAAGAGTTTACCAGCAAGCAATAATCGAGCCAATCAGAGTAAAGGAAGGATTCAAAGTTTTCAATTATACTAGTTTATGTCAGGATGATTGAAAAATAATAATGCTTAAATCAAATTATCCGTGTTTTTGCAAAATCCCTAGTTTTTTTGCAAAAAACCTAATTATCAATTCTTACTACGACATGTATATTTATAAACAATAATTTAATTACTTGTTCGATCCGCTGACGGGGTCAATGTACGGGATAGTGATTTACCTTCTCTCTGGTACGGGACAGCTGATTTTTGTTTTATGATTTCGACTTTTATGGTAAAGTAAACTGAATGTCTCCTTGACAGAACCATCCTGTATATCGGAATGCTTATTAGGTAAGAATAGGTTTTTTTTTATTAAAAAAATTTTTTATTAAAAAAAAATAAAACTTAGCTATGTAGCAGTACCCTATTTTACCGCTTTAATAGCACGTTTGCGTTATTTTTCAATGCGAAAACCCTCCATGAAAAATCTGTATTAGAAACAAATATTAATTTAATTGCTAGGTACCACTTACATAAGCTTGTATCTTTCAAGATTTCCATAATCTCGTCGTCCTGGAAAAAAAAAAAAACAATGAATTAATGATCTCTATATTGAACAAACAAGAAATTAATATCACTCGGGTTCGATTCCAGGAGGGAGCGAACATTGTAATGATGGATATGTGTTTTGGGAGCCCTATTCCACCTAGTTAGGGGCTAAACTAAAGTGAAGCGTTATTTAATACTATTATTTTGTTGCGTCACATAAAAAAAAAATTCTACAAAACGGTTGCCTTTTGTCAACTTACTAATGCATATTTTTCAAATTTTTTTGCACAATAAAGAGCATCTATCTGATGTGATGTGTTATTATTATTATTATCATCTACAAAACTCTAGTTCACAAGATCTCACAAAGCATTAATATATCAAAACTAGCTGTGACAAAGGACAGACTAATGGACACCTTACGTAAAGAGAAAATTTGTAAAAGCTACGTAAAATAATGTCGGTCACAATATTTAGTAGTAAGTAAGTTAGTTACTTACTAAAAGGAGTAGATTACTATGTAGCAGAAGTAGGTAACTGTATATTTAAGTGCCAGTTTACAGCGATGCTAGCGCCATTCGCGAAAAAAATTAATATCTTCTAAACTAAGGCAAATATAAAAAATGTGGCACTGTATGACACTAGATAATGTAGCCTAATATTTTTAGGGCACTTCTGTATAGCTTTTAGGTTGAAGACCAAAGAAATCTACAAAGTGTTGCTAAAAGTGGCCACTGTTGGCAACAATCTATGTTTTTTTTTGTTCTTTTTACTCAGGACTACTTTGCTGTGCTCAAAAAATACTAGGCTACATTATCTAGTGTCATACAGTGCCACATTTTTGATATTTGCCTTAATTTAGAAGATATTAAGTTTTATCGCGAATGGCGCTAGCATCGCTGTAAACTGGCTCCTAAAGAAGGAAGGATAGGCACCTAAATATTTATTTCAATTTTAAAGCTTGATTTTTACAGTTGTTCCTAAAAGTAAAAAGTCCCAGGCACACCTCGGACACTAGCGATCAAGTGTATGGAGACAAACTCATTGCTACGCACAAAGTCTAAGCTCGTGTATGTGCGCGTACCATGCTTGAGTGAGTGAGTTAAGACGTGCTATTTGTACAGTGGCGGACACGGTCGGCGTAACACTTCCGGTTTTTCTGTATTGCAAAATAGCTCTTGTTCTTTGGTAAGACAGTCTAGGGCTGACGAAACCATAGACAAATCTGTTACGGCCTCCTAGTCCGCCACTGTACTGTGCGGTAACTGAGACGTTACCGAGCGCGGCTGGGCGGCACTTTCAGCTGGAGTGTCCATACTGTACGTCTTTCCTAGACTGTCAGTTATAACAAGTAGGCAACAAACTTACATTCTGTCCATCAGTCACACAGTCAACCAGGGTCCTGAAGAGACCAGCTGGAAGACTGCTGACTGCGTGTAGACCGGCCAGCGTCCAGAGCGGGCAGTCACCCTCCGAGCAGAACTTGAATTTCTGATGGCGAAACAATAGCCTTCTTTGGATTTTGACTAGCACTATAGAACACACAAGTTTTTCAAGCTAGTGTTAGTATGCTAGCAAGCTAGGGCTTGGTCCACTTAGTGCACCAAGGTTGTTTACCCAGAAGTGCATTAAGAAGACTCAGGCCAGCTAAACATACATGGAAAAGTCCCTAGATTAAAAAAAAATTTGGTGTCAAAAAACCGCGAGAAGTCGCCAAATAAAATCCATCAAAAAAGGCAAAATTCATTTTCTAAAGGAGCAGAAGTACAAGTTGAAGAAGTTTCAAGGATATTTTTTTAACGCCAGTTCATATAAACTACCAGCTTTGACTGAATTCTTAACATGTCGTAAGAAGTCGCTAATTTTTTTTTTGTGGCTAAATACTAAAAAAAAGTCGCTAACGACGCCTAAATTCCACTAGATCTGGCGACACAGTCGCTAAAGCGGCAACACTGGGCTTGAAGACAAAACTATTTTAATTTCTTATCTATATGTAGTAAGCTAGTTTACAAGCCTGGACAGTTTTGAAAATCTAACTTGCTACCCTAGCTCAAAAAACAAACATCTTGTATTCCGGGCATACGTGAATGAAAAAGAAGAAAAAATAATCGATAAATTGTTTTCTAGCATTAAACACACTTTGTGCCAACCCATGCTTGAATAAGATTAGCAAAATTCAATAGATTTGGCCCACAGTCGCACTTTATTTACCCTACTAGGCTGCCCCGCGGTTTCACCCGCGCAGATTTCTCATAAACACAAAAATCCCGTTTTTTCCCGTTCCCGTGGGAATTTCAGGAAATCCCTTCTTAGTGCTCACCTACACTCCCCAAGGAACTCACGTACCAAATTTCAGCTTTCTACGCCCAGTAGTTTCGGCTCTGCGTTGTCTGTCAGTCAGTCAGTCAGTCAGTAACGGAAGAGTTTTATATATATTGATTAAAATAAAAATAAAATAACTCATTATAAATCACTTACCATTGCAAAAAATACAGTTGATATTTAATTAATGCGCTGCTGTGAATACCTGAAAACAACAAATGGATAATTAATGAAATCCATAATTGAATAATAAATTGGTAATTAAGAGCCAGTTTACCGGTAGCGCCATTCTCGAAAAACAATTATATTTTCTAAACTAAGACAAATATCAAAAATGTGGCATCGTATGACACTAGATAATCTTGCTTAGTATTTTTAGAGCACAGTAAAGTAGTCCTAACTTAAAAGAAAAAAATTATATACAGATTGTTACTAAAAGTGGCCACTTTTAGCAACACTTTGTAGCTTTCTTCTGTCTTGAATTCAAAAGCTATACAACAGTGCCCTAAAAATACTAGGCTACATTATCTAGTGTCATACTGTGCTGCATTTTTGATATTTGCCTTAGTTTAGAAGATATTATTTTTTTACACGAATGGCGCTAGCATCGCTGTAAACTGGCTCTTAATACCCACTGGTTTCAGATCCGTGTACGATAGGTGTACGAGAATAAATTGAATAATAGAAAGAAAAAAAAACTTGTGATTTGCGAACTGCGGCATCCTAGACTAGATTCTTCCTAGTTAGGGTCTCTGAGTAAGATGCGTTAAATTATCATAACGTTTCTCTATCTCTTGAAGGCCAGGCTGACCAAGACACAAACCTGGAAGCGGCCCGTCATTCATAGTCGAAGCTCGACATGGGAGGAACTGCCGAACCTGGCCCAAGACCGACAGCGATGGAGACGACATCTGACGGCCCCAGGCTCCACGGAGGAGCAACGGAAATATAGAGAAAGAGAGAGAGAGAGATGTCTTGGATATCTAAACCTTTGACGTATGAGGGAATGAAACCAAATTGTAGAGGCGCTTTCGAGCGTTTTGCTATTTCGTGAATTACCAACAAGCTAGGCTCTACCACTATTATTGCCACATCAGTACACTAAAGTTTCGCCTACACACTCAACGGTTGATATTATTTCGGATGAAATTGACATCTCATGGCTTGTGGTTATGGTAATGATAGCTTCACAAATATAATGTTACTGCGTTTAAGTCTAAATACTGTTAAATCATCGGGTGCTTTTCCATTAGTGATGGGATGGGCTATGTGCCGCCGCCGAGAATCGAACCCAGAGATGCGGCATCACTGTACAGTCGACATTGTGACTTACTGAGCCACGGAGACAGTTAAAATATTTATGTCATATGATATCATCATAAATCAATACAGTAGTAAAAAACAAAGTCGCTTCCGGCGTCTGAACCTATGTATGCTTGAATCTTTAAAACTATGCAACGGATTGTGGTGCAGTTTTTTTTAATAGATACAGTTATTGAAGAGGAATGTTTATAAGTATAATTCATGCACAATAAGTACAGCAAAAGGTTAGGCGGTACGAAGTTCGCCGGGTCGACTAGTAACTAAATAGTTTGGCTTTTCGAAATTATAGTTAAATATCTTGTACAATTGTGATGTTTTAATGATCTTATCAAAAATAATTAGTACTTGAAAGTTCCATAAATTCCGATCAGTAGTTGACTAGTTTTTCCTTGGAACATAAAAAAAAACCTTCAAAAATACTAACAAACTTTCGAGATCTGGCCAGGGGTGGAAGCCGATCGGAATGCTTGCAGAAATAGCAGAGAGGCTTTTGCCCAATAGTGAGATAGTAAGTAATAGGGCTACATAAAAAAAAAAAAGATTAATCTACACTTTGGGTTCTTACATGAGCTGTTAAACAAACTATACAATTCCATACATTCATAAACATTAAGAGCAAGGGTGGTCAGAGCGTCATACATCTATAAAATCATCCAATTTGCATACAAATTTATTTACGCCCATGGCAGACAGGTCGTTTGTATGAACGGCTCATGAAGTTTTACTTGCTTTGTTTCGATGTAGCAACTAATGCTTCAATACGTTAAGAGTTATGTAGGTACGAGCTGTCCCGGCTTACTTCGTTACGCCATAGAATATAACATACTACAAAATACTTGGCTCTATAGACTATGTTCTTTTGACTGCCCAGAATGGCCGAATAAAAAAACAAACAACAACAACAACAACTAGGAGGCAGTATTAGTCCTACATAAAATATTGAAATTCTCCATTCAAGAAAACCACAGTACTTACATCTTAGCAATACGCAATATCTTTTGGCTTAAAACGCAATATGAAACATCGAGAATTACGGTCTATGAATAGAATTTAAGCTTCATTGACTACATTTTTTTTTTTTTGTAATGGGGTAAGTTAGCAGGTTACGAACGTTATTTTTATATTTAAGTTTTCCAATGATAGTATACTTACTTACAAATAAATATTACAAATCAATATATATAAAACTCTTCCGTTACTGACTGACTGACTGACTGACTGACTGACTGACTGACTGACAGACAACGCAGAGCCGAAACTAATGGGCGTACAAAGCTGAAATTTGGCATGTAGGTTCCTTAGGGAGTGTAGTTGAGCACTAAGAAAGGATTTCCCGAAATTCCCACGGGAACGGGAAAAAAACGGGATTTTTGTGTTTATGAGAAATTTGCGCGGGAAATACCGCGGGGCAGCCTCTAGTTTTAACATAAAAATAATTGGGATGCGGGATGTTTACTATTAAACCTACATAGATGACATTTACAAACACATTATATATTCAATTTATAAGTCATCGATGCGCCTTTATTTCCAATTTAATACTACATAATTTACGATAATTTTTAACAGCTTTCTTCCTAGGTAAAAATGACCAGCGATATTAATGGGACTCCGTATACAAAAATTTTACCAAAAAAAATACAGAGTATTACGCATTCAATTTAAATTTAATTAAATAAGCTTTAACACGCGGTTTAAGTTTAAATGCAACGGGTCATTCATTAATTACTGAAAGGTTTCAAACGTTACCTAAGAGGAATAAAAAAATATTGTCGGTAATCAGTAATAAGATAAAAACGAATTAGATCCAAATTTTTAACCTAACCTAACCTAACGTAATATTGTTGAAATATTTGGAACTGTAGGTCTTTTTAGAACTAAGCTTTATGAAATATTTAAGATTTATTGTAACGACCGTTTGTTTTCCATGATAAATAAATCACATAAGATAAAAAACTAATGTATTTACAATACTTATGTGATTTTTTACCGACTTCAAAAAAGGAGGTTATCAGTTTGACCTGTATGTCAATGTATGTTTGTCCTCGATTATCTCGAGTTTGGCTAAACCGATTTGGATGCGGTTTTCACAAAAATATTTGTTACATTCAGGAGAAGGTTTAAGTTTAAACCGACTTTAGAAAAGAAGAAGTTCTCAATTTATGTATGAGAAAATTTATTGAAGGCGGGTCTTTTTTTTTTGTATAAAATAAATAATTTATTTATCAAGTTTCCAACAGTATTCCAGGGCAGGTTAATAAACTTATTTCACCACACTAGCCTAATAACAAGCCACTGAAATGTAAATAGAAAATTAAGAAACAAAAGTCGCGACATTGTCTTTTCGCTTGGCGCCAAAACTCTTTCATATAATAAGTGATTTCGTCAAGTGCACTAAGCCTTTAATGAAAATAGTCGTCCCGACTTTTACCTGATAGAAAACGCAAATGTTTTCATTCAATCAATTAATTCTCATCGTTCTAGTGCGAGTTTTTTGGCTGTAGTTGTGGTTGTGAAGCGAAGTAAAATAATAATATAGAACCATAAGTAATAAGTGGATAAGGTTGATATTTAAAAAGCAAAGTCACTGACCGACCGATATGTAGACATATTAACCGTTTATGGCGCAGGACAGTTCAATGAAAATAACATAAGCTGGTATAAAAATAGCGTTCTAAAAATAGAAATGGCTAATCTAAACAGTTAATGCATTTCCAAATCAGTCACTATTAGGTTAATCACAAAGCCGAAGCGTCCAAAATGTCTAATGGACACAATTCACACAGTGCGTCAAACAAAGCTAATTGTTTAACAGATTCGACACGTTTTCGTACTTCGTGTTGCCACCTCCGTGTCCGTGGTACCACACCTCGGACACTTCATAGAAAAAATCGCGTTGCTTCGCGCACAGCCAAAACTCGTGTACGTGCACGCGTATCATGCTTATGCGTGTGAGATAAGACGTGCGACGCTGCTTTATTTGTACTGAGCGGTAACTGAGAGGTGACCGAGCGCGGGGGAGCCACACTTGCTGAGGGAGGCAGGGAGTGCCCCGCTTATACTGTATCTAGTACTATTTATTATACTGTAGTGGTACAGCTGACAGTGATGTCGACTATGACTTCGTATGTCCGGGTTCGATTCCAGTTGGGGGCGAAAATTGTTATGATGGATAATCGATGTTTGTTTTTTGGATCTGGTGTGTTTGTTTGTCTTTGAAGGTCTTCAGGTACCCTAGTTACATGTATTACTAAGAGTCTCTGAGTATGCTGCATCATTATTATTATCCCTATTATGTATGTTACGCTTTCACGCGTCAACTACTGTATCGATATGAAAAAAAGTTAGTAAGTACCTATGTCATAATCTATTCAAAGACAAAGGATAATTTTGACACGAAAATCCCACGGGTAAACAGAAAAAAGGGAAATTCCATGCGCGTAATTATTCATATTCTATAAAAGTATTTATCGATCCCCGCGAATCTTGTGGTATGTAGAGTTTTACTTAGTAACACGTAACTTGGAATATATCTTAAACCTTAAACGCACAATGGCATGAATTTCCGTTTTTTTTCAATTGTGCATTTCTTAGTTATTTTAAGTTGACAAACATATCGCCTGTTGTGATCTGAATATGACGCTAATGCTTTTTCAGACATTACTTTCTCGACTTGTTAAATTACGGACGACCAGTGATGTTGAATGAAAATTGGGAGTAAGGGGTTCGATTCCCGGTGGAGGAGAATATTTTTATCTATACCAACAATATTGTAAGGAGGAAAGATTTGATTGTTTGTTTATATTGAATAGGCTCCAAAAATATTGAACTAATTTGATGAATTATTTCACTGTTGCTGTTGCGGAGCTACGCTTTCCTCAGGTAACATAGGCTATAGAAAATTCTCCAAAATTGAGAACGCAAGGCAGTTCGAAGTTCGCCGTGTCAGCTAGTGATGGATTTCGCTTCCCGGGCTGTGTTTGTTTGTATGTTTGCATCTGTTTCGAGCACCCTAGATACAAATTTAACATAGTTAGGATCTCAGGGTGATGTATTATAACTTTTTATCCCAACAGCAATCTATGTTCAAAATTTTATGCTATCTTCAGTGGCTTAATTATTATGAGTGAGAGTAATGCAAAAGTTTCATATAAACGTATTGAGTATTGATTTAAATCCGTAATTAATTTTTCAGTTAGTATCTCTAACAACACCGCATGTAAGCAAAAGTTTATAAACTTGCACTGCGTTGAATTTCCCATGATGTAGGATTTTACGATGCAATTAAAAGTTTCAAAGTTACTGCGTGCGACCAAGTAACTGCCTAGCTAGCATAGCGAAACCTAAGGAACAAACATCAATATTCATCATAACAAATTTCACTCCCGTCAGGAATAGAATCCACAATCAAAATCACTGCCAACCGAGCTACGAACCGTCCACCATTGAACTTAAGCTTCCCCCACAAATCGCCAAAAGGACAAAACTTTTGAAGAGTTTTTGCCATAATCGCCAGTATCGCCACGCTTGGCAGGCGTTTTGGTGATCCTAGTAAGGCTCTTCAAGTATTTCAACAAATATTGCTGGTTTTAGTCCTTCGAATATTCCCTTAGGCCTCCTTTACGAAGACGCGGCACGTTGTGCGGGCGCCGCGGCGGGAGTCGACGCGTTTCCTTATACGATATCGAACATAGGCCTATGTTTTGTTCTTGAAGCGTTGAACGACGCGCGCACCGCCGCGGGGCCCGCGGCGTCGCACGGCGTCGCGCCAGCCAACGCGTCTCCGTAAACGGTCTTATACATTGCTATACGTTTAATTTAATCGCAGCACGCCCCGCACGACGCCTCGCGCAACGCCCCGCGTGCACCTAAATGCGGCCTTAGACGACTTTTGCAACAGCCATGGGAGGAGATAGGGTGCCTGTGATTTTGAGTGTAAATTTTTTAAATATTAAAGATTCGTTTCGCATCAGAGAGGTGTCGCGGCATCACATCACGTCAGTAATGTGTGCAACCAGCCTTAATATTATCATAACAAGTTGCAAATGAATTCATGAAGTGACATGTGTTCGCAGGGGAGGCTGCTCGCATTTTTTGAGGTAAGTCAGTGAATATTTAATAATTACAGTGTATTGTTTAAAATTGATTATTTTTACTAGTGGAGGCGACAAAAAAATTATCGATCGATGAAATATAAAATTTGACTTTCGATCGATGAAATATAAAATTTGACTTTGACTTTGCGGTAGGGACTGAAGAGCGTATAAACAGTCCCAAGATTTCGGATGAGGAGAAGAAATTATTGTCTGTTACTTGCAACCTAGTAAGATTTTGAAAACTATTTATAGAATTATTGTCTGTTACCTTGTGAGTTTTTGGAAAAATATTTTAAGAATTAATATCTTGAAGAATTCAAATAAATTAAAGAGTTTTTCACAAAAACAAATGCTAAAATTTTAGATTACGCAACTAAAAAAAAAAAATTACATGAAAAGGGATGAAAATACCTGTGTTAAGACCCCAACTCTTCCACAAAGACATTATACAATACGTGTTTTAATCTTTAGACAATTAATCATCATCATTAAGATAACTGAATATGTTTTGACTCTTACAAAAAAGCCTTATATATTAAACTAGTCGACCCGGCGAACTTCGTACCACCTAAACTATTGCTATATTGTGCATGTATTATACTTATAAACCTTCCTCTTGAATTACTCTATCTATTAAAAAAGACCTCATCCAAATCCGTTACATAGTTTTAAAGAAATAAGCATACATAGGGACAGACGCGGGAAGCGACTAGAGGTGAGAATAACTGCTATTTTTCAATCGCATGCGATCGCTGTTATGCTATTTTCGAACAACTGCGATTTTAAACTGCGATCAAATTTTCGTTGCCGGATCGCATATCATGCAACGGCAACGAAAATGCGATCGGCAACGAGAATGCGATCGGCAATGAAAATGCGATTGACAACGAAAACGCAGGATGTAACTAGACATGCAAGTTTGCTCTAATATCAATGTTAATATGGATACTTTTATCGAAGTGCAGCAATTATCGATATTAAGTACAAAACCTTATACAATTTTTTTTCAGCAAAATGTCTTTTTAGTACATTTCATATTAATTCGATAGAAGTCGAATTCGATAGTAGATCGCAATGCTTCAATGCGTTTCGTTGCTTTGCTAATGACAAGCTGTCACATGCGATCGCGTTTTCGTTGCTGACGGCAACGACAACGCGATCGTTGCCGACGGCAACGAAAACGCGATCGCATTATACATTCGTTGTGAATAGCAATGCGATTCATTACCATGAAATAACGAGTTTTTTTAAATGCGATTGTAAATAACGACCAACTCTAGAAGCGACTTTATTTTATACTATGTATTGATAAAGATTCGTCTTTGCTCCGATGTGTAATAAGCCTCTCCTATACTCTAGTTAACATTTTACAACAGAGCAACAACGTTCCCAATTAGAGGAAAATAGATTTTGGTATTTTCATACAATATAATTG
This sequence comes from Euspilapteryx auroguttella, assembly GCA_951802225.1. Lineage (NCBI taxonomy): Eukaryota > Metazoa > Arthropoda > Insecta > Lepidoptera > Gracillariidae > Euspilapteryx > Euspilapteryx auroguttella. Next base: position 8,245,401 of record OX637660.1, on the reverse strand, counting down.
GAGATAATGTTCAGATAATTTATAGTTAACTAGAGGCTGCCCAGCGGTTTCACCCGCGCAGATTTCTCAGAAACACAAAATTCCCGTTTTTTTTCCGTTACCGTGGGAATTTCGGGAAATCCCTTCTTAGTGCTCACCTACACTCCTCAAGAAACCTACGTGCCAAATTTCAGCTTTCTACGCCCAGTCGTTTCGGCTCTGCGTTGTCTGTCAGTCAGTCAGTCAGTCAGTCAGTCAGTAACGGAAGAGTTTTATATATATTGACTAGAGGCTGCCCCGCGGTTTCACTCGCGCAGATTTCTCATAAACACAAAAATCCATTTTATTCCCGTTCCCATGGGAATTTCCGGAAATCCTTTCTTAGTGCTCACCTACACTCCCTAAGGAACCTACATGCAAAATTTCAGCCCGCTACGCCCAGTAGTTTCGGCTCTGCGTTGTCTGTCAGTCAGTCAGTCAGTCAGTCAGTCAGTCAGTCAGTCAGTCAGTCAGTCAGTCAGTCAGTCAGTCAGTCAGTCAGTCAGTCAGTCAGTCAGTCAGTCAGTCAGTCAGTCAGTCAGTAACGGAAGAGTTTTATATATATTGATTAATGTTATTTAAAAAACGGATCGGTATAATCTTTTATGAAGCCTTTTACAAAGACACTAGCTTCAATTGCAAAAAAAAAACATAATTCATAGCAAACATTAAAAATATGATCAAGAACACTAAAAATAATTTCTTTTTTTACAAAAGAGGAACCCGCATTCAATAAACTGACACATCATCATACATCAACTGATCACTTCCTCTTTTTCGAAGTCGGTTAAAATAGGTACTAAAACCTTCTCCTGTATGTAACAAATACATTTGTGAAAACCGCATAAAAATCGGTTTAGCCAAACTCGTGATAATCGCGGACAAACACACATACATACAAGTCAAACTGAGAACCTCCTCTTTTTTAAGTCGGTTAATAGAAAACTGAACTTCATCTCATTAGGGCGATACACACGAGGAAGCGGTGCAGTAACAAGGGCCCGCTTCGTTATGTCAGCGTGTATAAATGGCCTTATTGCAATTCAACAGGTAGGTTTGATTCTATATAGGAAGTTACGTTGTTTTCTTTTACGAAGCTCGCTTCAAATATTTTTATTTTTAATAAAGTATAATGATTTTACTTTTTGAATTACTGAATGTTTTTAATCGTACTAATGAATTAATGATATATGTAGTTTATTGTACTTATGAACGAATGTTCTTTTTACTGAACTCAAACACAGTGAAATTAACAAGTTTAATATAGTAGGATGAAAAAAGGATCCCTTTAGTCCAAATAGCACATAATCATTTTATTTCATGTGCATAGGTTGAATCTATGTAACAGCTTTATAATATAGGTAGTAAAGAAAGGGAATAAAACTTAATTAAAATAAAGTAAGGTTATGGCTCTACAATCTACATACATCAATATTAAATTGTAATTTGGTTGAGCGGAAAGCGTGGCGATAGCAGCGTTTACATCACATCACTAAGAAAAGAAAAAAAAAAACTACATAATAAGTGTCTCTGAAAATTAACAAAGATAAATATAAAATTTCTAAAAAACCATAATTTCTTACCGTAGTTTTGAGGACCTTTTGCGTAATTAAAAAAAAAAAACAAGTTGTATTGTACGTATTGTACAATCAAGCAAGCGAAACAAAAATAATGCAAACAGTTTATTATTTTCAGGTCTATTCAGCCAAATATAAGCTTCCAGTTCCAGTTCATCCCCCGCGCAAGGGGCGCTCTATAAAAGCGGTCAGAGACAATCCTTCCCGCCAAACCATCGTGGATACTGGCAGGAAACGTTGGAGCAGGCAACTCGCGTGAAAAAAAAAATAAGTCGACGTTTTGGCGCCAACGAGAGTGGGACTTTTTTCTTTTTTGATTGGTGGGATGGTGTGATTTTGATTTGGTAAGTTGTATTATTTATTTCAAAAATATACTTTTGCGTTAGAAGAGTGCAACAGAAATATATGTGAGTTGATCAGACATTATTTAGTTTAAAATAAAATTTTGGCAACCATTTTGAATTACGATGATAGCAAGTTTAATTTTATTTACTTATTAATAAAAACGCATCATACTCGGAGCCCTAAGTTAGGTTAGGGTAGAACCTGTAATATGGTGCCCGAAACAAAATACAAAGCCATACAAACACTCTGAATCCTAGAAAAAGAACCATGACCTACATCATAAGAGTGATTGCCCGGGAACCAAACTCGGACCACTGAAGTCAAAGCCAACAACACTGCCAACTGTACCACGGAGGTGGTCAAGACTATAAGAAAGAGATCAAATAGCACAAAGCTTCTAATGTAATTTAAGACTTAACCCTACCATTTTACTTGTCAACAAGTGTGTGCCCTCAAAGATTGGCAACTTCTTAGTTGGCCTATTTTAATGATAAAAGTTGTCGAGTATTTATCAACTACGCTGGCCTGGCAAACTTTTTTACCACATTACAATAACGCTAGATGTTTGACAGAAAAAGAGGTAGAACAATTTACATGGGAAAGTGAAATTATCGTTTCTTTCGGCCCAGCCGTTCTCGAGTTTTAGGTTTTAGTAAGACAAAATAACAGCGATTGATTTTATTTAGTAGAAGATTGAAGATTTAGCGCCTACTGGGCGGACTGGACCCACTTTCAGGTTTGGGTGCTATGCTACCTACTAAAGACTCAGATCCTGCGTTCTTTAGCAACTTGGTTGCTTAGCTAAATTTAGTTTTTTGTGTTTGCAAAAAGCAAAAAGTTACGACTTTACGGGAGGAGCGCACTTAATACAAAACCCGTAGACAGGCTTGTATTAAAAAAGATAGATTAGTTGCGGTGGCCAGTTTTTTTTGAACAAATGCTTCAAACATCCCATCCATTCATTAACGTTAATTAATTTTGATATTATAAACATAGAAAATAAACTTCAAACGAATCGAATTAAATCTAAAAAATCCCGCTGCTTGTCTTGTTCTCCGTTAAACAATGCACTGATAAACAAAAGAGAACAGCGAAATATTTCTTGTTAACCTTCAATAATAGGAGGATAAACCTACTAAATAGGAAATCCCTTCTATGAATTTAAGAGGAACAGATTATTAATTTCATTTAATTTTGAGTATTAACCTTTACAAAAAGGCGTTGTAAGAAAGATCAAACACTACGCTCATCTACTTTAACTTTATTCAAATATGACAATTTGTTTTTATGAAATACCAAGTTATTTAAAAAGTATACTAATGCACCATAGTCAGAAAAAGAAATATGACCAAAAAAAATTGATTTGATTTTTTGGCGCCCAACGTGGGGCTTTAAACATTTTGTAATGTAATACTTGCGAATAATATAACTTACCTGCAATTTATTTAAATACAGACTCAAAATAAAAGTAACTTGCCTTGAAAATTAGGGTATACTTGATTGATCAGCAGAGACAATAATTTCCTCCTCCTTTCCTCACCCGCACCACCATTGCCGTTTACCACCATGACTTATCGACTCGTAATCGCATCATGGGGTACCTACTTACTTATCTATAATAACGAGTTATTTTTGTATATTTTATTTTTATTTTTGCATTGTTGTTTGTTTTTATTTTATGTATTTTTTTAATTTATTTTTATTTTTGAATTTAATTGTGCTTGCACTCGTGGGGAAGCGCTTGTGAGTCACTGCTGGCATTGACTGAAAATCAGCGCTGTTGGTTCAACAACCTTCAGCAAATGCTGAGTCAGTGCCATTTTGCGGCAACTGCGACACACCAAACCATATGCCTAGGCCAATTGTTAATTTGTTAAGTTTTGTATATTTTGGTTTAAATTATTTCTTCGTATGTATTTATAATTGTTTCAAAATTTAAATTATTTTTGTTTGTGTTGTATATTTTTATTTATTAATTTTGATTGTTGTGTATACGTGTGTCATAGTTGTGCCAAATAAATGTTTTTTGTTTCTTCTTTCTTCTAAAATAAAATTGAGTTCAAAAATACAGTAACATATAAGATAAGATTTTAAGTAAGATTTTTGAAATAGTTGTACTTACTCTTTTTAAGTAACTCTATTTCTATATTCAAATAAAAATCAAGTCAAGTTGATGTTTGTGACACGTAACAAGTTGTTTGTTAGTCGATACAATGGATAGCTATGGATAATATAAAAACACGTCGTGGAACTAAGTCACTTTGTATTTTCTTTAATTTAAATTCAGCTAAAATCCTAAAATCACAACAAAGATCAAAAACCTAATTCAAAGGAACTTAAAACAATATGACCCCAGACATCGGCAAAGCAGTTAAATATTAATTATGAAGACATATTATTCTAAATATAGGTTAATAGCCAAAAGGATTGCGCTTCTCTGAATCATATCATAACGTAGCGTGATCGCTAGTTAAAAATAATCAATAATTTGTATGCTCTAAAACTTCATTTTTTATTGTATGAGAATAAAAATTCAAAATAACATAACATTAAAAGGTTAGCACATTTAGCATTTAGGCACAGCTAAAGTCGCGCCACCTGCAAAAAAATGTCTAAACTAAGGCAAATATCAAATATGTGAAACAGTATTCCACTAAATAATGTAGCCTAATATTTTTAGGGCACTGTTGTATAGCTTTAAGGTTAAAGACCAAAGAAAGGTACAAATTGTTGCTCAAAATGGCCAGTTTTAGATTCTCTCATACAATCATGCATGTCGGATTATCTATGTTTTTCTTTAGCATTTGGCGTTAGAACAAGATTTAACTATCAATTTTTTTAACATAAATTTTCATACCATACTGACCTTTATCATGTTGGCAAGTCCTTTATTTTCTATTTTATAAGGTAAGGTATTTTTGGTGGGATAAAAATAATAGTCCTTTGTATATATACCACAAAACCAAATAAAGAGAGTAAACCAAAGGAAAAAATGCTTTACGAAAACAATACCTGAAACGCCTATTGTAAAAGGCATAGAATATGCATTCTTCTACCTTTGTCTGTGGGTTTTCTAGGGTAACCCGACCCTAGCTGCTAGTGACATTTATTTTAGTTTTTATATTTTTTATTATTTTAGTTGTAGATTATCCCTGTTATTCATAAAAAGTTAAAGAGCATTTTAGTTATTTGACGTATGTCAATTTAGACTGGATGTCACGTATTTACCATACAACAAACCAGAGAAGTAGACCTCCAGTAAGGCTACTTAACATCTACTGTATCTTTATGAATAAGAAGGTAAGTCTACATTCTAGATTTTAGTATATACTTGTTGTGTTATACTGATGTTAATTTGACTTGTAATGTATATTACCAATAAATGATGTCTATGTCTAGACAATATTCAGTTTGGGGCTATGAGTGAAATTGGTTATTTCATTGTTAAAACAGCCATTGATAACTAAGCTAGGCTAGCAATTGATGAAACCTAATACAGCTGTCCTAACAAACAAGGTTTTAGTTAACTTTGACACAGCACTGTGGGTCTCATCTCGCCCGAGAGGCTTTGTAGATCAAATTCTCAATTTGCTCATTTAAATTAGGATCGGCTAGATGTTAATATTTTGAGAACATTATAATAATTCTTGATAGATAATAATTAGCTTCTAATTTCTAAGCCGACACGAAATGGTTTAATATTTAGTTTATTTTAAGTTATGATTAAGTTAAAAGGAGGTGACCCATTTTTTGATTTCTGCCTAAACACACAATACTCTGCGGCTCAGTTGGCAGTGATGTGGACTGAGACGCGGGTGCACCGGGTTTCATTCCCGGAGGGGCGAACATTGTTATGACGAATATAGATTTTTGTTTCCCGGTGTATTGTTGGTCTCTGTATGTGTTTCCGGCACCCTAGATACAGGTTCTACCTAGTTAGGGGCTATGTGTGTGTTGCGTTATTATTAATAAAGAGCGTGTCATACCCACACATCGTCTAACCAACTTGTGGGGATCTGTCTACTCTGCGTTTTTACCGCGCGGTCGCTGCTCAAGAACTTTTTAGTCCTAACAACCACCTGTTCTTCGATCTACGTGCTCTGCGGCCCTGCCAATGTGCACTACCATACCACGTTAGTTTTGCAATTATTTTTAGCCCAAAGAAATTGCAATTATTTGGGCTATGTCGGTGAATAATATCTTTTTACAAAAAAGAACCCGCCTTCAATAAGCTGACACATACATAAACTGAGCACTTCCTCTTTTTCGAAGTCGGTTAAAAGAAAAACTAAAACCTTCTCCTGAATGTAACAAATACTTATCTGAAAACCGCAACAAAATAGGTTCAGCCAAAAGCGAGATAATCGCGGACGAACATACATACCTACATACAGGTCAAACTAATAACCTCCATTTTTGAAGTCGGTTAAAAATTATCTACCCTGACATAAGGTCTACAGTTCCAAGTACTCGAAGAAAAGTAAATAATCGATCCTCTATTTCCGGTTGGTTCTTACGTAGACAGGACAAGTTTATTTTAATCATCTCTTCACACGTAATTCAAGGGTCCAGAAATTTTATGTTATTGGCCGGGAAATTAGGCGAGCGAGAAAATTGAGCAGGAAATGAAAACTATAAACGATTGATAGTGGTAAATTAATTTCATCGTAGGTATTTTAACATAACCGCAACGAAAATAATGTTACATTTTTTTAAATGGAGACTCGCCTTCATTAAACTTCCATATACTATATACATATACATTTATAAACAGAGAACTCCTATATATTATCATCGTTAAACCTTCCCTGGACTACGAAACACATTTAAAAACCAAAATAAGCCAAATCAGTCCAGCCGTTCTCGAGTTTTCGCGAAAAAAAAATTAAAAGTAAGTAATTGATTAATTTTCATAATCAATATATATTCTCTCTCTAAAAACTCTTCCGTTACTGACTGACTGACTGACAGACAACGCAGAGCCGAAACTACTGGGGGTAGCGGGCTAAAATTTTGCATGTAGGTTCTTAAGGGAGTTTAGGTAAGCACTAAGAAAGGATTTCCCGAAATTCCCACGGGAACGGGAGAAAAAAGGATTTTTGTGTATAAGAGAAATCTGCACTGGTGATACCGCGGGGCAGCCTCTAGTATGCATATATTGCAGTAGATAAGAGAGCGTTAAATTGAATATTTTGTAGTTTTGAAGAATCTTGGAACACTAATCGAAGTATCCGTAAAATGTTATGTTTTGCCCTATTTCTCACACGTTAGAGCAAACGGCAATGTACAGTGGCGGACACAATCGGCGTAACACTTCCAGTTTTTCTGTATTGCAAAATAGCTCTTGTTCTTTGGTAATACAGTCTAGGGCTGACGAAACCATAGACAAATCTGTTACGGCCTCCTAGTCCGTGACTGTACATATAATAGAAACGCTAGCAATACGATTAAAACCTATAATTTTACGAGAATCCGCTCCCAGTCTGATTTGAAACTCTTGTCCACAGAACCATGTCTTACTGCTGGTGGCTCATCCTGACCTCATACATCGGGAGCGTCAGCCTCCAATACATCAGTTCAGGAGGTCCACAACTCGACGACTCACCACATTACCCTCTACAGAGCAACTTACCCCCCTCACCCTACGCTAACTACTTCAACCTACCCCCTCTAGAAGCGTACAACCTTCCAAATACTGAAGAACATTCAAAGTTCTACACAAGAGAAGACCAGGAACAGATTGAGAGAAAGAGACGAGACATCGATGACGTCAGCAAAGAAAGCTGGCTGCCAAACTTAGTAGACAAAGATTACCAAGATTTTAAAGAGACAATTGAAGCCAATCCCTTCGTAGTTGAGGGTTTCGGGGCTGTGATCAACGGAACAGAGTACGATCTCTTACAAGCGTTGGAGAAGAGGAGTTTCAGCCCTTGGGGAGGGAAGAGGACAATAGACCAAGGATGGTCGTGGAAGCGGAACTCTCACGAAGCTAACATGCCGAAGCGAGTTCGTTTCTCCCCATGGGGAGGAAAGAGGAGCGGCCAGATCCTGTACAAACCTGGCAACTCAGGAATGAAGAGCAGCAAAATGATCTTCTCAACAACTGTGCCGGAGTTAACAAACGTGATAACTAACTACTCTCCCCAAGGATTAAATCTAGCTGGCTTCCATTTCAAACCAGACCTTGGAAAGCGGCATCCAATAGAAATCCTTGCGCTAAACGTTGGAAGCACGCGAGACGCGTTACCGTTCAAACAGTTCTTGGAGAATATTCCAAAGTCCTTCAAACTAGGCCACACGTACTCAGAAGTGAACCTCAAAAAGGATGGTAAGAGAAAGATGAAATTCAGCACATGGGGTGGGAAAAGGTCAGCGCCAATCATAGGGCCGATTTGGAAACCTCAAGACATGAAGACGGAAACTTTAGACGAGTTTCTTCTGATGAATAATGAAAAGATGAAGACTGCAGCGCCGTTCTAAATTGGTTTTAAAGTATGTCTCTCCCTTTGATACTTCTTTTTAGTACTAGTATGAAAGAGCACACAATAGTTTTAGTTTTATAAAACAGATCTTTTAAAACAGATAATGGTAAACCCATGACCATTTTAATCTAGGACTCGCAAATTTTCGCCTATTCTTGTGTGCCCACTGTTTCCGCCAAAAAAGTTTAATTTAGTTCCGATTTTAACCACTAGATGTCGGCCTCTTTATTTTCAACCCAAAATCTTTCCTGTATCCTGTATGGTAGAACCTTAGTTTGTTTTTCTTTTAGATAAAAGTACTATTATAATTAAGGAATAAGTATTTATTGTTGTACTGCTTCCGAACTACAACTTTGTTTCAGTGTCTTTTTCATGATACTTTTTCATTTCATTCTTATTTTGAGTGCCATTAAAATATTTTACCAGTTTTATCTTAGAACTTAAGAATTTTCAACCTAATAACTAAAGCACTTTGTTTACTATACACAATTTTTTAATATTAATCTTTCTTATAATGGAATTCACTTGAAAATACAAGTTCAACAAAGAATTTAGTTCGGGAGCTGACAGCAAATTTTGTCTCCGATCTAACGGGCTGGGTTGATCCGAGACAAAAACGTATATTGTGTGAAAATGTACTGAAACCTAGTATTAATAACTATTACTTGCTACTTTATTACTATTGTTGATAGAAAAACTAAAATATAATATATTTATTGTTCTATTTTTAAGAAAGAATTAAAAATAATCAAATTGTGATTTCAAACTTGAGTTTATTGTTTTATTGGGTTCTCAATTTAAAATTTAAACAAATATACTTACAGAAAATATCATGTAAAGCCCAGCGCTTACTTACTTGGCGAGGTGAGGCAAAGAAAATGAGAGGAAAAGAATTTAAACTGGTTTCAAACTTTTCTTCGGGATTCTGCTCACCATAACTAACAACTTTCCCAAAGCAACTCAAAAAAAAAACAGCTGTTCCATACATTGGTTCGATCAGCTGACGTGGTCAATCTACGGGACAGCTGATTTTTGTTTTGAGATATTGACCCATGTTGCTTTGAGGTATGGTGTGCTGAACCCCTCCTTTGATTTATTACCGCCTTGTCAGAAACACCTACAATGGAAACATCTTTTAACACGATCCCCCAAAACTACCCACTGACCAATTTGACGAAACTAACATTGCTTTGGCTTCACTTTATTTGAAAATTAAACATCATTATAGGTAATTCGGTAATTTTTTCTAATACTGGCAGCTGCAGCTACCCACTGACCAGAGAGTTCAATGCATATTGCATTCCCTGAGATTCTCTACCATTCTAAAGTACCTACTTATAAAGGCATAGAAGGGGTATTATCTGTAAGCTAAGGCTTTTCCTGGGTTTTTCTGAATACCATCTAATCAATAGGAGGCTATGTTTTATAAATAAGTTTATAGAATTAGTAAGTACTTACCAATAGGAGTACGATGCGGCTGCTTATCAATTTCGATATTGTTTTGAATTTAAAACACAGGGAAGCAAAAAGCTTCGCACAAAACAAACAAAACAATCAATACGATACGGTCCATGACCTTGAATGCGCAGAAATCAAAAATCAGGTGTCATAGGAAATTACAGGGGTGTGGGGCGGGTTGTGCAACGCGCTCTAGCGCTCTATTGGCTCTTTTAATCGTGCTGCGTCCACGCAATGATACTATTCGTCCCCTTATTTTACAGTCGTTCTGTTCGAGCTAAGCTTCGAACGCACAGGCGTATTTTTATTCGCGCGAACAAAAACCGCGCGGATAAAATCCGCTGTTGCGGTTTTATTTCCACGCGGTTTGATAGTTTGTTATTTCATTTTCAGCCTTATTCATAGGCCCCGAACGCGAAAATAAAACCGCAACAGCGGATTTTTATCCGCGCGGTTTTATAACCACTGGTGTGGACACTTCCATAGCAGCAATCAATGTTACATAAAAACCGCGCGTAAAAAAAATCTGCCTGTGCGTTTGAAGCATAGACAAAGTAGAAACGCCTGTTCGTTCGTTCATTTTTACACTTGCGCAGTAATGAGGGGTTTTCAAAGTGACAGAAAAGAAAAAAAAAAGTTTCATAATACACCGGTAGATGGCGGTGTCTAAAGCAATATAAGAGAAATGGGAGATCGAATATTGACTGAATCTTTGGATTGGATCATTTTCTGCTAAGTATAAATCTTAATTTCACCTACTCCGTCACTGCCTCAGTTAAATTTTAATTTTTATGTTTAATTTTGAGCTATTGAATCATTCATTTCAGCTTGACCTATTGCTCCTGGCAGAGCGCCATCTGGTATCTGCTTAATAAAACTTGTTTTTTTCGTCTGAGCTGTCAAATTGAAAACCTCTCATTCCCTCCTTAATTTGCTCCAGAGCAAAAAAAACATCAATCAATATATATAAAACTCTTCCGTTACTGACTGACTGACTGACAGACAACGCAGAGCCGAAACTGCTGGGCGTAGCGTGCTGAAATTTTGCATGTAGGTTCCTTAAGGAGTGTAGGTGAGCACTAACAAGGGATTTCCCGAAATTCCCACGGGAACGGGAACAAACAGGAATTTTGTGTTTATGAGAAATCTGCGCGGGTGAAACCGCGGGGCAGCCTCTAGTACATAGTATAAAATAAAGTCGCTTCCCGCGTCTGTCTCTATGTATGCATATATCTTTAAAACTATCCAACGGATTTTGATGCGTTTTTTTAGTAAGATAGAGTGATTCAAGAGGAAGGTTTATAAGTATAATACATGCACAAAATAGAAATAGGTAAGGGGGTACGAAGTTCGCCGGGTCGACTAGTATTAAAATAATATTTCTATCGCCAAAAAGCGATGGCTAATGTGTTCTGCGTTAATGAGGGGTTTTCGTTTTTGACAGTTTTAATGGTTCTAGGAGAATGCTAATAGATGGCACTGTATAGCCAATGACTGCCATAAGATGGCACTAGCAATCATGTTAAATGTCAAATTCTATATGAATTCAATCACTTAAGTATATATGTAGGTTTAATGACAACGTCAAATCTAATTTTGCTGCGTTTGCGGATTAGCCAATGTATAGCCAATGTATGTAGGTTTAATGACAACGTCAAATCTAATTAGATCTAATTAGGTTTAATGACAAGACATAGACATAGACATAGACATAGACATAGATTTATTTGCACACACAATACAGACACATAGTACATATTCAGAGATACAAAAAGGTAAGATAGGTTAAAGTATTTTTATATGTAGATATTGTGGGTGCAAAATGGCTCCGACTCAGCATGTGTTGCAAAAAATGCAACGCTGGTTATTCTGCCAGAACCATGAGAAGCGGTGCGATTAATAAATGTGTAAAAATGTTAATACTTATAATACAATGTGTACTTAATAGATACTTGAAGCGTGACAAGTGTTATAAATAAATATTTATATTTTATATATATATAATTATAAAAATAATACTGATAATACGTGTTTAGGTTAAAAAATATACATATATAGTTAAATTATGTGTTCAGTGTGGGTAAAAAGAAAAACTAAATCAATGACGAACTGATAGTTGAGCACAGAAAACTTTGAAAATATTGTGTCCTTAGTTTAAATTACTTCACATATTGTGCGTCTGTTGTTTGTTGGTGAAGTAAATATTTCCTTAAGTTTTTTCTAAATGTAAAAATACTGGTAGGCTGTCTTAAAGGCGGTGGAATGTCATTCCAACATTTGGTGGCACTATATGTGAAGCTCCCTCTAAAAGCTACAGTTCGGTGATGTGGCACCTTGAGTGGTGGTACACCATGCCTGCAGCTACGTTGCGTATCTCGAAAGGTAAGCTTATCAAATAGGTAAGTAGGTTTTTTTGTTTTTAATATATTAAAAAGCAAACAAGCTGTATAAATATTTTGTCTACTGTCCATTTTCAGAATGCCTGCATCGTTGAGATATGGTGTTATGTGTGTGCGTGGAGGAATATTAAAACAAAACCGAGCACAGGCATTCTGAACCCTCTGAAGAAGGCGTTTTGTTTTTTTGAATAAACATGGACCATATACCGGTAAGCAGTAAGAAAGCTTCGATAACACCAGCGTGTCACAGAGCCTCACTATAAGATCAGTACTTAAGTACGGACGCATATTGTAAAGAACCTTCAGCCTGAAGAAGCAGTTCTTTATAAGTTCTGATACGTGAGCTTCAAACCTCAGGTTTTCATCCATAATTAGTCCCAAATTTCTGTACTTGGTAACCCTTTCTATTGGAACAGAGTCAACCAAAATTGGAGTGCTAATTATTGTGCGCTGTGTTTGAGCTTTAGAACCCAAGACCGTATATTTTGATTTGGAGGGATTTAAAGCAAGGCAGTTGTCTTTAGCCCAAGAGACTACACGCTGTAGATCTTCATTCATTCTGTCGACAAGGTTTGGCCCGCTAAGGTAAAGTTGAATGTCGTCCGCATAAATGTGGTAATTACAGTGGGAGATACATTTCACAATGTCGGCGCTGTATAAAATAAACAATAATGGGCCCAGAATTGATCCCTGCGGGACTCCACGATGGACTGAATAAAGCTTGGAACTGTTGGTGGATCCGTCGGTTTTCCGTAAGTCAACGCGTTGAGACCTATTTGCGAGATAGCTTTCAAACCAAGCTAGTGCAGCACTGTCAAACCCGTAGTAAGATAGCTTAGCTAGTAAGAGGGAGGTGTTTAAACAGTCAAACGCGCGAGAAAAATCAAGTAGGGTAAGGAGAGTAGACGATCCTGCATCCTGAGACGTGAGTATACAGTCAACAACATCGAGTAGTGCTGTGTTCGTACTACAACCCTTCCTGAAGCCAGATTGTTTTAACGGCAAAATGTTATGTAACTCACAATATGCTATGACTTGATTGTATATCACCCTTTCTAAGATTTTGGATAGACATGGCAGTATGCTAATAGCCCTCAGCTCTGAAACGTCAACCGGATTACTTTTTTTTGGGATAGGCGTCAAGCTAGCCAGCTTCCACGCATCGGGAAAGGTAGACGTGGAAATCGAAAGGTTGATAATGCCCGTGATAACTTTCAGTGTGTTCGGTAGGCTAAGCAGTAACATGTCCATCGAAACACTATCCACGCCTACAGCTTTGGTTTTGATAGACATTATTATTCTGCCCACAGTATCTTCATCTACCACTTGTAGGGAAAAAGATGATGTGGTGAATCTATTACCCTTAAAATAGGCCAACGTAGACGAGTTCACATTGTTGTTAATTGGAACTGTATTAAAGAAGTCCCCAATTAAGTTGGGGTCATCAAGGTGGTCAGGAATTTCATGATTTGGCTTAATTTGTGGAAGGAAACTACTCTTTAAATTATTCCACAAAGTTTTAGGATTTTTAGAATTATTATTAATGTTAAATTCAAAGAAAGCCTTTTTTTCAAAATGTATGCTTGTGTTGACTAAATGTTTCAGTGATTTGTACTGCTGTCTGTCGTCTTCACTTTTAGTACGCCTATATTTGTCATGAGCCTTGTCTCTAAGATCTATCATGAGCTTGACGTTAGAAGTTAGCCAGGGTGCAGGCTTATCACGCACTGTTATCGTTTTCTCGGGGGCATGTTTGTCAAATAAGTTTAAAATGAGTTTATTAAATGTTACAACAATGTCATTTATGTTTAAGTTAAATAATAAGAAATTCCAATTAATATTAAATAAATCACAGTTAAAATTATTTAAATTTATTAATTTAATAGACCGACAAGTAATTTTCCTAGGTGTTGGTCGTTCCTTTTTTATTTTTAGAGAAACTGAAACAATAGCATGGGCTCCTAGTGTAGGAATATAATCAACGCTTGCTTTATAAATGTTGAAATCCGTGCAGATAATGTCAATTAATGTTTCGCTATGTGATGTGAAGTGGGTTGGCTCCAAAATACAGTTTTTTAAGTTCATGTAACCCAAAAACTGATTAAGATGAACAGTTTTGCTATCACTTTCGTCTAACAAGTTTATATTAAAGTCTCCCAGAAGTATTGTTCTGTCAAAGTGGGGGAAGGATGCTAATGTTTCCGTTAAGGTGTCGAAAAACTCTTGATATTCCACCCATCTTGGTCGGTAGGCAGTCCCAATTAATATTTTTAAATGTTTCAAATTTATAGAAAGCCACATCTGTTCGATATTAACCGATTCTGGGTGCGATAACGTGCGCGCTGATACACCTTGTCTAATATAAAAACCGACGCCGCCACCTCTTGATTTGACACATTCAGCTGAGCGAGGCGCGTGACGCAGCCGGTAGCCGGGCACGGTAGGAGCGCGCACCTCGTCTCCGCCGCGTAACCATGTCTCATTCACAGCGATAATATCTGGAGCGAGGCGATCGACCGCGACAATAAATTCATTATGCCTAGTTCCTAGAGAGCCAGCATTAAATAGGCTAACAGTGAATAGTTTACTATTCATTTATATAATGATTAAAATAATAACATAATTTGCCAACTAATGTGTAATAATATGAAGCATAAAAATGGGTGACATTGTTAGTTTTGTAGAAGTGTAAATCAATCTGTTTGTATTTAATTAAAAAATATTTCAAAGCGAATTTGTGTAGATATACTATGTGTAGAGTACTGATATAGATATAAGTGTGTACATATATACGAATAATAAAATGATAGTTACAAGTGTGTATAAAAATGCGAATATCGAGATATATATAAGATTCGTACCGTAAATATGAATAAGTAACATATTTGCGTTTAGGAAAAGCGTTGCAGATACATGATGAGTCAGAGCCATCCACACCCCGCATAAAGTATAATATAGAATAAAGCTTGAAGGAAAAGTCCAAGTAAATACAAATAAGAATGAGAAAGTTAAATGAAATATAAAAGCACGTAATATAACTAAATATCTCCCAAAGCAAGCACGAATATACAACCAAAAATAAGAATAAATGTAAGCAAAAAATATTTGCACAGCAACTCATACAGCAAAATATCAAGCAACAATGAAATAAAAAGAGCAATTTTGCAATAAAAATAAAACTAAACCCTGGGACAACTACTCCGTGTGAACCACGCCAATGCCAAAAACCCGCACCACGTCATCCTCCGTCTGCAGCCAGTGGGTAATTGCTCCCTCCCGTTGCTTGGCTAGGACCCGTCCCTCTCGCGTCCATACGAACCGCCAGTTGTTCCGAGTACCGGCCTCTCGAGCTTTTCCGAATATGGCTCGGTTTGTTCGGGTTAGACGTTCGTTCACGTAGAACTTCTTCGCTTCGTGAGCCGGGAGTCCGATATCAGCCGTGGTGCAGCCCCGCCTTACTCTGGAGCTCTTTAGAAAGTCGTCCCGGAGCTTCCTGCGCGCTAGTCTCACAACAATGGGGCGCGGCCGACGTGTTCCAGCTCCTTCGCCGACACCTCTGCGTAATCCGGCCCGATGGGCACTCACAACGTCGCGCTCCTCCAGTTCCAACCCTAACTTTGTTGCTGTAGCCAAAACGATGTGGCCGGTTGACTCCCCGTCGAACTCCGGGATATTTGTGATCTCGACATCGTTTATCAGCGATTGCTGCTCGCGCTCATTAAGCTCGGATCTCAATAGCTTTAGACAGCTTTGCAGTGCAGGGTTATCGGCTGTTTGACCTTTAACGTTCTGCAGTTCAGTCCGAAGTTCCACATTCTGCTTCTCCAGCTCGCTAACTCGGTTTTTTACTGTTACCAGTTCAGCCACCACTTCACCTAGCCGGGATGAAAGAGACGTGGTGATAGCTAAAAAGTCCTGCTTCATTTGATCGCAGGCAAGCTGTAGCCGGGAGTCCAGAATACCCGCAAAATCCCGTCGCGTCATCTCTCCCATTTTCAGGTCATCTGTAGTTACTTCGAGTGAATGGCACACGCTATCATTAGTGGTGACTTCTGCCAGTATGGAATGGCTTGCCTCATTTAATTCGTCATATGACATATCAGCCGAGGGAGGGCGCGGGGCCAAGTGATCGCGTACAGGAGTGTTGTCACCTCTTTTACGACGGTTAACACTGGTACATGCATGACATTGCCACGAGCGCCTCAGGGCAGCAGCATTTTCGCGAAACTGCGCTGACGTGATGTTGAGACAGTCATGGTGATAAACTCCTTTGCACAAAGTGCACATAATTGCTTCATTTTCCACGGCCACATTATTACATGCCAGACATATCGCCATCGCGCCGCTCGCTTGAAGTGAACGCTAGCTTAACACGACTCAGTGCAAGCGGGGTAAATGACCGACCCTATGATGGCCTTGAGCCGGCCGATGCGACACACAATGCAAATCGGAGAAATGCAAAAACATGCAATATATTTTTTGCTATATCATATAACATACAGTGTTTAACACGAAACTGTAAGTGGCAAAACACTTGTCTTAAAAATAACTTAATTTTTGTTTTTTGTTTGAGACGGTTACGATAATTTATTCACCAAATTTAATTTAAATTTGCACAGTGATACGGAACGCAGTTTATGTTGCGAGGTACCGCACCGCCAAATCTAATTAGATCTACATACATTGGCAAATCTAATTAGATCTACATAGATTTGACAACGTCAAATCTAATTAGATCTACATACATTGGCTATACATTGGCTAATCCGCAAACGCAGCAAAATTAGATTTGACGTTGTCATTAAACCTACATATATACTTGAGTGATTGAATTCATATAGAATTTGACATTTAACATGATTGCTAGTGCCATCTTATGGCAGTCTCTGTAACTAAAAGTGACAGTTCGAAAACCGCTCATTATTATTATTTTTTGCAGCGTGTACTTCACTGTGTGAGCGAGATAGCATGCGGATCGACGCCATAATATTTAAATCTGTTCTTATCTGCGCAGGTTATACTTACTTTGTCTATGATACCTAGTATTAAGTATTTAAACAAATAATCAATATCAATCAATCAACAAAGTTATCTCAATAACATGCATAGAAAAAGTAGAACGCGGCGCTTCTTCATGTATAATGTTTACCATTTTTATCAACCAATCAGTCAAACTTTCAACAAATCGCTCTAGTAGTGACATCTTTGTATTATTAATGAAATACGTTCACGGTTTACCTAGCTATTCCATCACCTGAAAAGATAGGTGGCACTGTAGGTGAGTTGTAGTACTAGTTTTTTATTAAATGCAATAGGTGACGCCACTTATTTTTTTTTACTTTTTTATTTTAATACTGCTAGCTAGAGTATACTAAGCACCGTGTGTCATCATAATCATCATCATCATCTCAGTCGAAAGTAGTCCACTGCGGGACCTAAGCCTCCACCCCAAATCGCTCGAACTTCATCCAGTGTTCTCCCAAAACCTTTACGGCTCCACCACAAAAAGGTACCGGGTCTAAATCAATAGACTAGGTTTAAGTCACTATAGTTCGTCATAAAAATTGGCGATTTTAGACCGGTCTAACTTTTTTGTGGTAAGGGGGTTAACCTTTAATTAAATGCTTTAACTTTTGACTGTGGGCGGTTTGCCTACTCTGCGTCTTCCATAGCTCGGTTGCCACTTGAAAACTTAAGTTTATGCCCTAGTCTGTCTTGATCTTTCAGCCATGTGCCAAGACCATTGTTATTTGTAACTACCTAATGTTTTGTGATTTTAATTCTACGTATCTCATCAATTGGTAAGAAAAGGTACCTAAGTAAGAAATTATTAACAACCTATAGTCGAATCGGCGAACTTCGTACCGCCAAACCTATTACTACATACTTTGTACATATTGTAAGCATTATATACTGGGTGTTTCTGACAAGGCGGTAATAAATCAAAGGAGGGATTCTGCTCACCATAACTAACAACTTTCCCAAAGCAACATGGGTCAAAATCTCAAAAAAATTAACAGCTGTTCCATACATTGGTTCGATCAGCTGACGGGGTCAATGTACGGGACGGCTGATTTTTGTTTTGAGATTTCGACCCATGTTGCTTTGGGAAAGTTGTTAGGTATGGTGAGCAGAATCCCTCCTTTGATTTATTACCGCCTTGTCAGAAACACCTGTATACTTACTTATAAAACTTTCTCTTGAATCAATCATCAATATATATAAAACTCTTCCGTTACTGACTGACTGACTGACTGACTGACTGACTGACTGACTGACAGACAACGCAGAGCCGAAACTATTGGGCGTAGAAAGCTGAAAATTGGCACGTGGGTTCCTTGGGGAGTGTAGGTGAGCACTAAGAAGGGATTTCCCGAAATTCCCACGGGAACGGGAAAAAACGGGAATTTTGTGTTTATGAGAAATCTGCGCGGGAAAAACCGCGGGGCAGCCTCTAGTCAATATATATAAAACTCTTCCGTTACTGACTGACTGACTGACTGACTGACTGACTGACAGACAACGCAGAGCCGAAACTACTGGGCGTAGCGGGCTGAAATTTTGCATGTAGGTTCCTTAGGGAGTGTAGGTGAGCACTAAGAAGGGATTTCCCGAAATTCCCACGGGAACTGGAAAAAACGGGAATTTTGTATTTTTAAATCTCCGCGGGAAAAATCGCGGGGCAGCCTCTAGTCTATCCATAAAAAAAAACGCATTAAAATCCTTTGCGTAGTTTTTAAGATTAACAGCATACTTAGGGACAGACGCGGAAAGCTTTATTTTAATACTCGGTATGTATTGATAAAACTAAGTACCTACATAATACATAATAAATAACACATCACACTCAGAGCCCCTAACTAGAAGGAACCTGAATCTAGGGTGCCCGAAACACACACAGAGACGAACATTACACCCAGACCGGAAACAAACATCGATATTCATCATATCAATATTCGCCCCGCCCGGGAATCGAACCCGGGAGCACACACTTACTCAGTCCACATCACTGCCAACTGATCCACGGAGCAGTAAATAATTAAAAATTAATCATAATGATGTTAATGGAATGATGGCTATAAACTTATCCGATCTTTGTCATTCCGAAAGATTACTTAATAATTAGGTACTTACCTAGGTTACCTAGGTATCTAATAGGTATGCTAATACCAATCAAACTTCAAAAGTTTCAAATAATCTAATGCCAGCGTACAATTCGGGCGAGGTGTGGCGATGATATCAATAACTCAAATTTCAATGGAACAGGCGTTTTAGGCATTTTTCGATCAGAAATCTTTTATAACTGACTTCAAAAAAGTAAGTTATCAGTTTGACCTGTATGTATGTATGTTCGTAAATTCTGCACATAGTTAAATAGACTAGCCTTTAACAAACTTACACATACATCAACTGAGTCCTTCTTTTTTACGAAGTCGGTTGAAATAGATACTAAAACCTTGAATTGAATTGAATTGAATAAACAAAAGATAGAAATATAACACACGCACACAGATATAAACTTTGAGAGCTACAAAAATTTTTACACACTGAGTGTAAAGCACAGTGACAGGAACCACAACCAGAAATAGGCTCCGACTCAGCTTGATGCCACAGACAATTGCCACGCCACCTTCTCCTGAATGTAAAAAATACTTATCTGAAAACCGCAACAAAATCGGTTTATCCACGAGGCAATCGCAGACAAACATACATACTTAGATACAGGTCGAACTGATACCCTCCTTTTTTGAAGTAGGTTAATAAATGTAGCTAACCTCGTTATCTTGCCTCACCTCTCCAGATGTGCGCTGGGCCTAAAAACTCTGGCATAACTCAGCGACGTTTATTAAAAATTTCGTGTTTTGAATGGATTTCCTCAGATATTTTACTCGTTAAGGAGTTAAGATGTACTTACTTACATACAGTTTTTACTAGTACGGGAGTAGGCATTATCTCTTTACTAATACAAAAAAAAATTACATTACTGGTCTTAGATGTACTAGTTAAGAAATCATTTTAATTTCTATAGTTACAATTAATATTTACATTTACTTAAGTAAGTACATTATACATATTTACACAAAAAAAGGAAAGAAAAACTAGGTATAGAAATTAAAAGAGCCTATAAATAAAATATTACCTCCAGATCGCCGCCACTGGTCGGAACCGTGCCCAGCAGGTTAGTTAAGTATTAGCCCTGTAGGTCCGGGCGTAAGAATAGGTCTACGGTATGCCCTGCCTGTCGTAAGAGGCGACTAAAAGGGGTCTTTGGGGTCGTGGGTGTGAAGGGCGGGGGCCCGACACACTCATCAAACGGCCCCGAGATGGGCGGCGGCACAGTTTGTGGCACTGTGAAAGGCGAGCCGGGGAGGGAACAATATGCCCTCCCCGAGCACGAAGCTGATAGTAGCTGAGCGTGGGAAGACTTCGGACCTAAGCTTCGGACACTATAATGTGTGGTTCCCGGGGTTCTTCCCAAAAGCGCCAAGACGGCCGCCGGGGGGTTTTAGTGGGTGCGAGCCCCACATACCCCCGACGCTCCCCCGAGCGTCGGGAAATGCGATAGGCATTTCCCCTGGTTACAAAAAAAAAAGGTTAGATAAGTATGTCTTTCACTAATTCTTATTTAAGTGATTTGTTAAACTTATTATGGAAAATAAAAACTTTTTTTTTTACTGTAAGTATACTTACCTGCCCTCCACCTACTGGTAAACTATGTAGAGCCTCGCGGCTTCGCCAGCGCATTTTGCATCGAAACGTCAAAATTCCCAATTTTCCCGTGGGAATTTCGGGATAAAAAGTAGCTATGTCCTTTCTCAGGCTCGAAACTAAACATTTACCAAATTTCATTTAAATCGGTTGAGTAGTTTTCTCAGGAAAGCGAGACTATTGTATAGGTACTCTGTATATCTAAGGTGTCTCTGAAGCACTTGCAAAGACAAACATACAAACAATAATTTGAACTCGATAGCTGTTGAGAACTGATTAACCTTTTAACCGCCAAGCACTTGATATGAAGTAGTCACAAAGTTCTCCCACCACGCCAAGCACTTCTCTGGAAGTAGCTTACATTTTTACATTTTATGACCCAACTATATGTTCTAAAGAGAAAAATCCAATTGGATACTGTTCTTGAAGCTTCTATGAAGTAATTCATGTTAACAGATTTTGTGAAAAGTTAATAAACTTAGAATAATAAGACGATAAACTTTAAGAAACTTTCAAATGAAAAATAGTGTGCTCTCCCACGCCAAGTACTTTACTGGAAGTGGTCTAGTGTTGTGACATTACTCGGAATTTTCGATGATTCCTAACAAATATATATTTTTTAAATTATTATAACTATACACTTTTTCAACCATCTCATAACGTGTACGCATAGTGCGGACTGGAATAATATAATTTCTATTAGAATTTACTATTGATTCCTTTATTGTAGACATTACACATCCTCGCCTTTGAAAATGTCGACAACAATTAATAAGGTAGGCGGGCGGCTCTAGCGTAGCAACCCGTTCATCAGTTGTTTGATATATCCCGTACGCCAAGCACTTGAGGTGAAGTGCTGCTGTGACGTCACATACGCAAGACAAGTTTTTTAGTGCTGTGCTAAAGAGTGGACATTTTGGTACACTGTGTCCAGACTGTTGGTACGCTCAGCGTAAAAAATAGTGAAAGTACATCTACAGATGAATTGCGCTGCGCATTTTCCAATGGTTCTAATTAGAAACTAATAAAATATTGTTGAATTGAATTAAGTCAGTTTGGATTTGGTCGTAAAAGTACCTACCTACTAATACTACGTTTACTTCGAAACGTGTACACTTAGATATACAAATGGTCATCACAGATTTTTTACAAACATCCATACATAGCTGTGTAAACGCTTAAATAGACACCATATAATTGAATATTATACTATAGAACAAAATCACGTCTTTTAAAAAAGCTTTCAACATTTTAAACGGTATTCACAAAGTAATAGGAAATACCCAGCAAAACTAAAAAAAAAATATTGGCAATTAATTCCATAAATGGATTTGATTTGTTTGCTAAAGCTTTAGGTAGCAGTGCTCAGAGACAAATAGATGTCGCATTATGTTGTCTTTGTGTGTAAGGTATGTTGGAAAGGCACCCCGCCTATGCGTTTATGCTAAAACAAAAGCGTCGATTCCAGGTAAGAATACTCTGCAAAAAACCCTTTACAAAAATGTGATTTATGACTTTGTTTACCTTAAAAGTTATTCTTTCCCACGGCTTCTACTACTGGAATACAGATTTGCAGAGAACCATTGGGACCTTACCTCATAAGTTGTTTTTTTTGAACTAGTTAAAAGTTCATTAAAAAAAACTCTACAACATATATTTGTTTACGTATGTAAATGACATACTTAAGAAAATTCCTGATGAAAATTAAAAAATCTCTTTGATGAAGTGTAGAGGTTGTAAAAAGAGACTTTCTAGTATTTTACAATTATTTGTAATTTTTAATTTAAATGTTATTTATGTCCTCAAAATTAAAACAACCTTTGATTTTACATAGTTCTTTATAATGACGTTTTGGATACGATGTTATCTATGATTGATTTATGGCACTGGTCGAGGGACGAACAGCTACAAACATAAATTATATTAATTTTTAGATTTTAAATTTATAGAAAGTATAGTTTTAATTTTGTACATATTTGTATTTGAGGACGAAAGAGAATAATTAAAAAAAAATATAATTTGCCAAAAGAAAACTAAGTATAGGTACTATATATATTTTTTATCCAGATTTAATTACGTATTTATTCAAAAATAGAAAGAATGCGCGTGCGAAGCCTAGATCCCTCTGGAGGGGCACGATAAGGACCGATGCGCTCGCGACACTATAGGCTCCGTCCGCCCCATTTATATTGTCTCCATAATGTAAGGCCCCTGCAAACGCAAAAGCGGAGCGTTTTTTAATGGTGGCGAAAACGCCAAGTGAACATTATTTTGTTGTTACGAGTGTTAGACAAATTTACCCAACAACTTCCATGTCCCAATACAACTCAATTTAATAAAGCTTGACGGCTATTGGTTTTTTCAAATTATAAGCTTTATAACACTACTATACGTTTTTTTAACTAACAACTATAGCTTTTGGAGTATAAATTGAGGTGTGTTTCCATGCCCATTGTCCAGGTATGATTCAATGAAATATCCCGCCACGCTCATGACAAAATGGTGCCTTAAACTGTAACGAGAAATGCATCACATGACATGTGATGTGACTCATGAACTTAAAATTATTAAGTTACTTGAGTGAGATTATTTTGATTGGTACATAAATCGTTTTATTAAAAACTAGTCCACCCGGCGAACTTCGCACCGCCTAACCAATAACTATCTTGTGCACGTATTAAACTTATAAACCTTCCTCTTGAATCACTCTATCTATTTAAAAAAAAACCGCATCGAAATCCGTTGCATAATTTTAAAGATTTAAATACGATTAAATAAAAGATTAAAAAATATAGTACAAAAAAACTATCGACTCTGTGATTAACAACCCTTTAACGAGATCGAACTTCGCAGTTTTTGTGTCTCTCCAGCGCCGAGTACTTGATATGAAGTAGTTAGTGACGTGCCACCGCTTTAGTTTGTTATATAATTCAGTTGAAAGTAATCAGACAAAACTCCATAAAAGCAAATTCTAATTGGGTTCTAGCATTACAAAAGTTTAAAAAACGGGAAAATGTTTAGCTTTTCGTATATTAATCACTCCATTGTTTATTTATCTCACATAAAAATTTTGGTTGATTTTGTGTGTCGATTGAATTTTGCAATCACTAATGTTTTTGAAGGTAAAATGCCTTGGCGTGGGGGAGCAACCTTCGTTTATTTCCTGCGGCGCCGAAAAGGTTAAGATTTATAATGCTAACAGTGTCAATACCTACCAGTATGGTACGATTTAACTGATGCTAGGCTATTAGACCCTTTTTCAAACTTAGTTACAGTTTATAACATAAGTTATTGCTATTGAACCTATCAAAAAATTCGGAAAAACTAAAAAAAAAAATTGTTAGTTTTATAGTCTCATTCAGTTTTTAATGCCAAAACTGTAAGAAATAAACATTGTTCCCTAAGAAAAGATGTTTATTTTTATTTTAAAATAAAAAACGACTGTCTAAAAACACTCGCTTAAAATGATAAGTCAAGACTTACCCAATTTTTTAAATTGTTTCCACAACTTATACATAAAAATTACACTAAGGTAAAGAATCTGCAAGTTGAGCATGGCGCATAACTAGGCCCTGATGGGCGCTACAATTTTTTATGTTTTTAACAACACTACGGTTTCTTACTTCTTACGGTTACGGTACGAATATTACTAAAGAAATATTTCAGGACCGAGGCAAAGTGGAAATCGATTGTCTCTGCCTACTTAATTGAGTAAGTAATGTATGTACCTCCTAGAACTATAGCTCATTACCATTTCATTACCGGATGACTTCAGCTGTTTCCTACTAATTGCCGTTATGATACACGCACAAACGAAAACACAATTTGTAATGTGTTAGGTGACGCGCATTATGAATTTCAGTTCATTTTAGATGTACAATTCTGCTTTAAACTGAAATAAATCAACCGAACACTTTTAAATGATATCCATTTATTAATTCATTTTATTTGACGGGCTACAAAATTACTATTATCAATACATAGTATAAAAAACAGTATATTCCCACGTCTGTCCCTATGTATGCATAAATCTTTAAAACTGGGCAACGGATTTTGATGTTTTTTTTTTAAATAGATATTCATTAGAATCAAGAGGAATTCATCAATAGATTCAAGAGGAAGGTTTACATAAAGGTTTAATACTTGCCCAAGATAGTTAAAGGTTAGGCGGTACAAAGTTTGCCGGGTCGACTAGAAATAAAATTAAAGGCTTTAAACTACTTTTATTAATTCTATTTCTAATTTCAGTCACAGCGGTTGTCTCCAGGTCGACTGTGGCGCTCGAGGTCCGGGTGCACCACCCGATCAGGGCAAACATTTCAGTTCGTTGCTTTACTACTTCAGAAAAAGTACTTTAAATAAGAGATATCGACTGATATTTAATATCACATGAGGTAAGTCTGTGTTTGGAGGCTACTCGGTCGAGTATTATACTCGGAGAAGTAGTTTCCGAGTACTGATTATCGTGGCTCGAGCAGTCTTATTCTCCGTCGAGCATATGTTTCACTGTCACGAAGTCGGAACTCGACTATGTATATCAATTTGGAGCGGAGAATGATTTAAAGTTACATTTTGACACTTTGGAGTGCGAGTTCGAGCTGCGACTCGACTGTGAATGTCAGCCTGAGTGTAAATGAAACTTATAATAAAAAAAACATGAAAAAAATATTATTTATAGCTCTTCTTTAAAAAAATAATATATTTTTTAGTTTCCCAGTGCACAATTCATTTTTCTCGTCAAAACGTCGGCCCGCCTAACTTTATACGTCAGAAAGTTACAACGGACAACGGCGAGCGGTGCGAAAAGATACAATTTTAAAAACGCTTATCTTTTATAACGTACGGGAGCAGAAGGTATACCTGCTATTTGTTCTCGTTTTGTTAGTGTTGATGGAAAAGTATAATGGAATAGGATGAACGAATCCTAAACATTACTTATCTCATTACTCATCTCTCTAATAGCACACTATTAGAAAGAGTTACTTTATCACAAAGATAAAATAAGTTCAAAATAGCTCTACTATAAGATAGATAGATAGATAGATAGACTCTTTATTACAATCAATAAACTTAAAATATTACAATATTCTTAAATTAAAACATCATCATTAAGTATCTTTCTCTGGTTTGTTTGTTTGTTTAAAAAGTTCTTTATAATAATAAAATTTTACAAAATAATATAAACTAGAACACAGTTCAGTTTACACTAAACAGAAGTTGACGCATTTTATGAGGCTATTGTCGTCTTTCAAAATTGATAAACAGAATTACGATAGCAATAATAACATGTGGTACTTAGATAACGCTGAATAATATTTATTATTCGACTATTATTATTATTTGACTATTATTTGACTGCTCCGTGGCTCAGTTGGAAGTGATGTGGACTGAGTAAGCGTGTGCACCCGGGTTCGATTCCCGGGCGGGGCGAATATTGATATGATAAATATCGATGTTTGTTTCCGGTCTGGGTGTGATGTTCGTCTCTCTGTGTGTTTCGGGCTCCCTAGATACAGGTTCTTCCTAGTTAGGGGCTCTGAGTGTGATGTGTTATTTATATGTTATAATGTTAAACTCTATACAATTCGGAATATTGCATAGTTTTGGCTATGAGATACTCTTTCTCTGGTTACTTGTATGGAAAATATGAGACATACAGTGTTAATTGAGTTAAGTCAAATAACTAAAATAACAGGGTAACCCGGTTATTCATAAAAAGTTTTAAAGAGCATTTTAGTTATTCGATGCATGTTAATTAAGGCTGGATGTCACGTATTTATCATACAATAAACCAGAGAAGCAGACCTACAGTAAAGCTCCTTAAAACCTACTGTATCTTTATGAATAACACGGTAAGTCTATAGCCCAGCTCAAATGTAAGGTACGAAATGGACAGAAATCATGATGGCATAAGATTTTAATCAATTTTGACAGTTTACGAAAAATAAAAAAAATGTTTGAAAACGATTAATTTATTCAGTCGATTTTTGTTACAATTTGTATGGCTTTGTTACGATTTTTCTAAAAGAAAACTCAGAAACAATTTACATCAAAACTCAAAACCTACAAAACCTCCATAGCAACCACTCTGTAGGAATTTTTGTGATTCTTGTACAGTATATCAAAAAAAGCCAGCCAGCGCATTAACCTACCCACTGAATCCACCTTGACATGTTTTAGGTTATACTGGGTGTTTCTGACAAGGCGTTAATAAATCCAAGGAGGGCTTCAGCTCACCATACCTACCAACTTTCCCAAAGCAACATGGGTCGAAATCTCAAAACAAAAATCAGCTGTCCCGTACATTGACCCCGCCAGCTGATCGAACCAATGTATGGAACAGCTGTTATTTTTTTTTTTTTTGGAATTTTGACCTATGTTCCTTTGGGAAAGTTGTTAGTTATGGTGAGCAGAAGCCCTCATTTGATTTATTACCCTCTTGTCAGAAACAACCGGTATGAAGGCGTAGGCGTTACAACAATAATGGATAGCTTTATGTGCTGCTTCTGCACTAGAGCTGCTAGGAACTTCAATTGTTTATTTTTAAATTTTACGTTTTAGTAAAAGCTTATCTTTAGCTATGAAACAAGATAATTATCTAATTCATTATACCTACCTAAATATTTATAATCGGAATCGAATGACAAGTCAAACTAAACAAATAAAATATTTCTGAAGCACGCAAATCGTTAACTTTGTAAAAAATAAATTTTCAGTCAATGTTTGATTCCCGGCCGGGGCGAACGACGCAAGTAACGATGTTTGTTTCCAGATTAGAAAGAGTCTTCAACAAAACTTTTAGAACAGTTTAAAAATCGCTTTTATTCGGATTGGACAAAGAGCGCAAACAATTTAAGGATAGCCAGCAGCGCCCTGTGCTGAAAATTTAAATTAAATCAAAACCAAAATAAAGTAAGTTAAATAAAGAAGTTCACCACACATCCACCTGCTGTGGCAAAGTGTGGTGACATTCGTACATACATAAAGACACTCCTGTCTCCCATCGGGGAAGGCAGAAACAATTGATTTCCACTTGCTACGATCCTGACATACTTCTTTCGCTTCTTTTACACTCAAGGGCTTCGGCGGTTTAGTTTAGGAGTTAGTTTAGGAGATTGACAAAACAAATATTCAGAGCCTGCGGAAGGCACGGTTGGAAGAGGTAGGCCACGGAGAAAGTTCACCGACCAAATTGGACGACATCCTAGGAAAGGCCGCGTGAAGAGTTCACGAAACCGACGTGCGTGTGCGAAAAGCTAAGTTATGGCAAAAACCCCTTTTTCCCCACAGATTGGTCATCTAGGACAAACGTTATTTTTATGGTTATCTGTGGCGAAGCCTATGTCTAGCATTGGAAGTCGTAATAAAAAAAAATGTTTAAGAATTATGTCTTGCACTAGCAACCTTATATCTTTAAATCACAATAATATTTAACATTTTCGCAGTTATTAGCAAAACTTACAAGAAAAATGCATCATTATCATGCATGATAATTGTGACATGAGAAACGTTTTAAAGTTTTGGAGTACTTTCCTGTGATTGGTCAATGAAAGTTGCACGTTGGCGTTCAAGCCTCTGATTGGTTGGTTTATAGCGTAAATAGCGCAGCTTCCGCGCGCTTTCAGGCAGTGCTTAAATAAACTTTTGGAAGGCAGCAACCTGAAGGTTTATTTGTTCAAAGTTTCCAGGTGAAAGAATGGTAGC
This sequence comes from Euspilapteryx auroguttella, assembly GCA_951802225.1. Taxonomy (NCBI): domain Eukaryota; kingdom Metazoa; phylum Arthropoda; class Insecta; order Lepidoptera; family Gracillariidae; genus Euspilapteryx; species Euspilapteryx auroguttella. Next base: position 8,216,709 of record OX637660.1, on the reverse strand, counting down.
TGAGTGGTAACACCGCGGACTGTTAAGGTAAGTGAAAAAAAAACTGAAATATTTTTGTTTTTACAAATTTATGTAAATAATTATTAAAAAGGTTTTTTTATGTCAAGAAAACAAAATATTTAAGGCCCGGGTTGCACCCACTAAAGTCAGCTGATTTACAGCCAATAAAATTAATGTTTGTGCACAGCGGCCCAAAATTCTAAATAAAAAAAAGAATAAATAACAAGTATTTTACACATAAAGGGTTTTTTGAAAAACTACTAATTACTTACTTTGTTAACTTTTTTTTATACGTTTCTCGTGTTGTGATAATTACTTATGATTTGTACTTGTTGATCCCAAAAGCTCATTAAACAAAAGCCTTAGCTCCAGATGTTCAATAGCTTGAAATTGTTAGCCAACTTTGGTCATCACCAAAAAAATATACCTTCAAACCTGTTATATTTACATATTGTTTGGTCTATATGCGGAATAAACACATTTTTCAGAGCTAGATGAAAAATACTTCTTTTTTGCACAAAACATTTTTTTTTAATAATCATCCTCTCACCCAGAAGACGTCCACTGCTGGACATAGGCCTCCCCCAGTTATCGCCTTACCGCCGCTCCTGAGCGACCCTCATCCAGTGTCTTTCCGCAGCCTTCACCACCTTTGTGTAAGCTTACTTATTTAACAAAACCCTAAGTATTAATAGTAACTGACAGACGAAAAATAATAATAAAAGAAATAATGTTTTTCATAAAACCAAATCAAATAAATGATGAATTAAAAAAAACTAAAGCCCTAACACAATAACAGCTGGCAGGTTTCGTCATTGCAAGCCTATCGCAAGGTTTTTTCTTTTTAAATAAAAATTAAAAAAAAAAAAACATTCCTTTCCACCTCTTTGTTATTTATGATTGTATGAATAAAGAAAAAATACAATGACTAGATAAAACTCATAAAACTAATACTTGTGTAGTGATAGTTGCTCGAAAAACATTATTACAACAACTCCCAGATCAGGACAAACTATGTGATGTTTTTTTTATCATAAAATAAATTTATTATTTAACTAGTCGCCCCGGCGAACTTCGAACCGTCTAACTTATTACTATTATGTGCATGTATTATACTTATAAATCTTCCTCTTGAATCACTTTATCTATTTAAAAAATCCGCATCAAAATCCGATGCACAGTTTTAAAGATATAAGCATACATAGGGACAGACGCGGGAAGCGACTTCGTTTTATACTATGTATTGATAAACTATGGCACCGCCGTATCCTACGGCCCCTAATCAAACTACAGTAGCATTTGTTAAAAGAATAATTAACCTACTTAGCTATATCTTACGAATTAGATATCACTTGTCTAAAAAGGCCTGCTTGAAAAGTCCCTTAATTTTTTTAATACTAATTTTATTAAGTTTATCTTCTTTTTAACTTAAAATAATGAGAGGGATATCTTTGTTTAAGCAGTATTATATACTCTGTGGTATAAGGTAGACCTCTAGAATCAAACTTCAAAACGTGGGTAATTATTTGGTGCGTAAAACACGCATATTATCCTATCCTAAAAATACACGTCATCCAATCCTTGACTCACCGCTAGAAAATACACCTAACTCACTTACTTACTTATGTAACCATTTAGTATTATATTATCTTTCTTTTATCTCTTTAAAATCTACTAATGGTTGCCCCGCGGCTTCGCTAGCGTATTTTCCATTGAAACATCAAATTCCCAATATTCCCGCGGGAGTTTCGGGATAAAAAGTAGCCTATTTCCATCCTCAGGTTCTCAACTATTCATATAACAAATTTAATTCAAATCGTTTCATTAGTTTTCTCGTGAAAGCCGGACAGACAGACAGAGTTACTTTCGTACAGAGTCGACCCGGCGAACTTCGTACCGCCTTATCTATAACTATTTTGTACAAATATTTTACGTACAAACCTTCCTTTTGAATCACTCTATCTAAAAAAACCGCATCAAAATCCGTTGCATAATTTAAAAGATTTAAGCATACATAGGGACAGACGCGGGAAGCGACTTTGTTTTAAACTATGTATGTGTCACCGGAAAATAATAAGATTATATAGTATATATATATATATATATATTGATGATATAGTAAGGATAAGGATGGTAGGGTTGAGGAGGAATCGCGTGGCGGCTTTTGGTAGCTTATAATAATTGTCTATTCATCATCATCATTTCAGCCGTAGGACGTCCACTGCTGGACATAGGCCTCCCTCAAGGCTCTCCATCTGTACCGATCGCAGGTGGCCTGCATCCAGCGTGGACCCGCGGCCTTGCGCAGATCATCCGTCCATCTGGTCGGTGGACGTCCTACGCTGCGCTTGCCGATCCGTGGTCTCCACTCGAGAACTTTTCGGCCCCAGCGGCCATCTGTTCTGCGGGCTATATGACCTGCCCATTGCCACTTCAACGAGCTTATCCGCTTGGCTATGTCGGTGACCCTGGTTTCTCTGCGTATGTCCTCATTTCTGATTCGATCCCGCAGAGAAATCCCGAGCATAGCCCGCTCCATGGCTCGTTGAGCTACTCGGAGCCTGTTTATAAGCCCTATAGTGAAGCACCACGTTTCAAAACCGTATGTCATCACTGGCAGCACACATTGGTTAAATACCTTCGTCTTCAGGCACTGAGGAATATTGGACGAGAAGACGTTGCGTAGTTTCCCGAACGCCGCCCATCCGAGCTGGATTCGGCGATTGACCTCCTTCTCGAAGTTGGACCTACCTAACTGGATGGTTTGTCCTAGGTATACGTACTCGTCGACAACTTCGAGAACCGAGTTCCCAACCATAACTGGGGTAGGCAGAACATGGATATTAGACATGACCTTCGTCTTGTCCATGTTCATTTTAAGGCCCACCTTTTGGGAGACTCGGTTGAGGCCTTCGAGCATCGTGCTGAGTTCCTCCATCGACCTTGCCATGACTACGATGTCGTCGGCAAACCGAAGGTGAGTGATGTATTCGCCGTTAATATTGATGCCCTGCCCTTTCCATTCTAGAAGTTTGAAGGCGTCTTCTAGAGTGGCGGTGAACAGTTTCGGAGATATAACATCTCCCTGTCTCACGCCTCTGTTCAAGGGAATAGCCTTCGAATTCTGTTCCTGTACTCGGACAGACATGGTGGCGTTGCTATACAAACACTTCAGCACTTCGATGTACCGATAGTCAATCCGGCATCGTTGGAGAGACTCTAGCACCGCCCATGTTTCGACCGAATCAAAGGCCTTCTCATAGTCCACAAACGCTAGACATAGCGGCAAGTTATACTCTTCGGTCTTCTGTATTACTTGCCGCAGCGTATGTATGTGGTCTATGGTACTAAAGCCTTTTCGGAAGCTGGCTTGTTCGGGAGGCTGGAAGTCATCAAACCTTCGTTCGAGACGATTGGCGATGATCCTGGAAAACAGCTTATAAACATGGCTCAAAAGCGAGATGGGCCTATAATTCTTCAAAAGGGTTTTATCGCCCTTCTTAAAGAAAAGCACCACCTCACTTCTGTTCCATGCTTCAGGCGTGGTCCCTTCGAGTAGGACAGAATTAAAGAGCCTCTGAAGGACTTTGAGTACCGGTGTTCCACCCGCTTTCAGAAGCTCTGACGTGATTCCATCCTCACCCGGTGCCTTGTGGTTTTTAAGCAGTTTCAGGGCCATCCTTATCTCGTGCAGGCTGATGTCCGGGATATCTTCGGTATAGTGTCGGGTTAGTTTGGCTCTAGGGTCGTTGGCCGCACTAGTAACAATTGTCTATTGCAACCTGTTTATTTTTTATAATTTTCTATTAAAAACATTTTTATACCGTTATTTTCTCTATTTGGTTTTACACGCACTTAGCGATTAAAGATTCAAAGGTTTTTTTTTTGACATTTTCAGTTTCATATTAATCATGCCGACAAAATGGTAGAATGAAATCTTGAAAAATATGTTTTTTCATGACTTCTGTAATGTAAAGCTAGAGTTGTTTTTTGTTCCTTGTCAACTTTACCTGTAAAGTATAGGGTATTATCGTTGGGTTCTATCTGTATAAAAAAAAAACTATAATTTTTAGATTTTTTGATATAATAATCCTTTAAAGTTGCATAAAATATTTTTCAAGGGAAAACTATAAATGCTTCTAGTAATTTCTAGTAGCATTATGGATTTATGAGTTAAACATGATCACGAAATCACATATTTCTACTATATATTTAAAAATGAATCGTGGTTCGTAAGTCTCGCTAAAACTCGAGAATGGCCGGTCCGATTTAGCTGATTTTGGTCTTTACATGTTTGTAGTAGTCCAGGGAAGGTTTAAGAGGTGAGACAATATTGAAAAATTATGGGTAAGTTAGCTAAAACAACAATTTAATATGTCCATATAAAACTGTAGGGTGCGGTATGAAGTTCGCCGGGACAACAAGTTAAAAAACGTGCAAAGTAACGTAAGTAATTCCCTGTCCGAAAGCTGGAGGCGAATCTTCGAGAGGTAAATTTCATTTGAAAACTTTCTTGAAAATAAACTTTACAGCCAAAACTCTAGAGCTTTAAACACAAAGCTTTTTTTTGCTTATTTCAAGAGTTAAATTTTTAACTTGTTAAACAACAAATTAACAAAATGAGTTTGTTTGTCGCAATTTAGAGATCAGGCCGCAAATCGTGGACTTATAAACAAAAAGTAAATAAGGTTTCAGTATACTTGAACAAATTTTTTTAAACTTTTTTTTAATTTACCTTCAGTATATTTCATGATTCATTTCATATTGGGTGTCTTAAAAGGCGACTAAGGGACTGCCCGAAGGACGGGCTGCAGAGTCCTTTGTTAAAAAACTTGAAAACTCATTCTGTTATAGGCAGCCATCCTGAACGAATTTTCCTTAAAATTATTATATTTGTGGCGATTTGTGGGGGAGGCCTGTTTCCAGAAGCTGACGTTGTTCAGTTTTTCAATGGTTTTTTGTTTGTTCGAAACTTCTAAGTGTACTTGACACGTTCCCATACTTAAAAAAATATTCCTACTTATACGTCCATAGAAAAAAAGCTCTTGAAATGGCTTATGAAATTGATAGAGATTCTGTAAATTACACAAAACCTGGTAATTACACATGAGTATATTATGTAAATCCTAGGTGATAAGAGTGATGTTTAATACCTTTTGCTAATTATACTAAGATTAAAAAAAAAATATGAGTAACATATATATGATTCTTAAATCTAAAGATTCTATTAAATGCAAAATATCCATACCATGCCCATACAGGAGCCCCCAAACGAATCGTAACGAGCTAGGGCGTAGTGGGTGACACCTGTAGCAATTACTACGTGCTACGACGTAGCTGCTACGAGTTCCGCGTTCATAAAAATTGTACTTACCAGTTTGTCTTGCGTGCTTTGGTGTTTTATTTTTGTGAACAAAAAGACATACCTATGTTTGTTTGTATTATATTTTTATAAGATTATCATCATTTCAGCTATAACACGGTTATTGTCTGACATAGGCCTACCCCATAGATCGCCGCGACACATATATTTTGGAGAGGGTATTGGCATATCCGCCACGCTTGGCAGCTGGATTAGGTATGGCTATTTCAAGTTTGTTAAGTGACAGACACCTTCCTTCGCTTTTTATGACATTCATGAGAAAGATTGAGTTGTAGATTGAACAGATTGGTTCAAGTCTCAGGACCCCGGAGTCAAATTAACTGCGGAACGAAGGTATCAGAGAGAAGGTAAATCACTACGTTATTCAAGAGAACATTTAACTTGTATGCAAATTCCACAAAATAAACACCACCAACACAAAAAATGTAGGTAAAGAAACGCCATCTATCGGTAACTAAAATAAACCATAAATAATTAACATATTTGGACAAATACCACCAACTTCACTATAATATCTAAGCTTTTTTACCGCATTTCTACTGTGAAATATATATTGCTCTATTTTTTATTAAGTTAAATATATTTTTTAATTACCACTGCCTAATATGGCACTTGGAAAAGTTACTTTTATTATTTTCACAATGAAACTGAATGAAATTAAAAATAAACCAAAAAGTAATAGAAATTAAAAGTAATTTCTTACCAGATTGTATAGGTGGAAGCAATCAGGGTTTTTATTGCTTAATAAAGGGCACATTAAACCCGCGGGCATAAAAACGAATATTATTCATTAGGTACTAAATCAGCCGCGAAATATATTTTGTAAGTTAAATTTCTTAAAAGAAGCTTCAGTACAGTAAGGTAAAATATTATAAGTACCTATATATATATATATATATATATTTACCTGTTTTTGAAAAAAGTACACAGACAAGACACTAACCCTGTTATTCATAAAAGGTTACAGAGCATTTTAGTTATTTGACGTATGTCAATTCAGACTGGATGTCACGTATTTACCATACAACAAACCAGAGAAGTAGACCTCCAGTAAAGCTACTTAAAATCTACTGTATATTGATTGCAATAAAGTTTATATTTATTGTCTACCTATCCTATCTAATATACATTCTAATAAAACAACAAAAAATTGGCAACAGCAAATCTTAAATCAGTAGCTAAAAATAAAACCAATTGATTGGCTCCACCCCAATATCTAAAAATCTATTAACTCAATATTACGAATATTATATTCAATCATGATTGCTTTGTGATTGTGTCCTAAAACAACTTATTATTTGCCCTCTTATAATAATAATAATATTAGCAAAAAATAACCTACTTATTATTGGACCTTATAAATAATTCGACATAATTTTTCGCTGGACGAGCTTCTTTGAAGAATTCTTGGTTTTGGAATAATTGTTACATAAAGCTGCTGTTAGAACGTGATCTAGAGAATTCTATGTTGGTTCCAAATAATAAAAAAAATAATTCACAGTAAATTTTTGGAGTCTACACGCTCAAGCTTGGACAAGTCGTTCTCGAGCACGGATTAGCCTGGCTCAAGCCGTCTTATACTCCGTTAAACGTATGCTTCACTGTCTTGAAGTCGTTACTCGACTCAGTATATCAAATTGGAGCGGAGAACGATTCAGGTAACATTTTGAAACTTTGGAGTGTTAATTCGAACTCCGACTCGACTGAAGGTCAGAGTGTGCGCCAGATAATTCTGCGCATTGTCAAAATATTAACTAAGTAACAATCATCCATTTGTTTTAAATGGTGAATGTATACGTACCTAAAATTGCGGTCTAGGACGGCGTAATACTTCCGGTTTTTCTGTATTGCAAAATAGCTCTTGTTCTTTCGTAATACAGTCTAGGGCGCACGAGACCATAGACAAATCTGTTACGCCATCCTAGACCGCCACTGTACCATGGAGTTGATTACCAGTCATTCAAAACAATGGCCGGGAAGCTAGTAAAGTAGAATGGCTGATTGATAATTAGTTTATATTTTGACCGCGCGCAGTCTTAGGCTGCATTTAGGATCACGCGGGGCGTCGTGCAGGGCGTGCTGCGATTAAATCAAACTAAACGTATCAGCAATGTATGAGACCGTTTAGTAGACGCGTTGGCGGGCGCTAACGCATGCACTGCGGTGACCGCGTCGTTCAACGCTTCAAAAACAAAACATAGGCCTGTGTTCGATATCGTAAAAGGAAACGCGTCGGCTCCCGCCACGGTGCCCGCAGCGGCACCCGCGACTTTACCCGCGGTGGTGCCCGCGTCGGAGCCCGCACGACGCCCCACACAAAGGAGCCCTTAGCTGGTATGCACTCTACGTTTGCCTCCCAGTCGCGACGACCACTTTTCTGCCACGCATTTTATACCCTGTATATTTTGCTCCTCGTCTGAAGTATCAACAAAATAAGATTTTTTTTTTATCAATATAATTTATTTCGCATTTTTACTATAGTGGAACACAAAAATCTAGAAATTAAAAAGTGGCAACACTGTATGGAAATTTTTGAATAACCGTCAAATTTCCATTCAGTGTCGCACTATACTTCAATATTTTTATTTTTTATATATTAACACAACACAATCAGAGCCCCTTACTAGGAAGAACCTGTATCTAGGGTACCCGAAGTTGAAACAACACATCACATAATTTTCTTTTAATGAAGGCAAATACGTAATTTGTTTGAAATAAAGTGACTTTGTATCGTATGATCGGTCCATCAACCAAAAACTTTTAGTTAGTAAGCAACTTCAGCTGTAAGTCTAAAGACAGACTTATGTGTGTTATACTCATGAATACTTAAAGGTAAGGTAATTAACTACAGTTTAATACAGGTTCAACTACATTATAATTATAATAATAACACATCACACTCAACGTTCCTAACTAGGTAGAACCTTTATTTAGGTTGCTCGAAACACACGCAATAAAAAAATAAAAAACAGTTCGATTATATTGCCTTTCGGCGGTTTCCTTTCTCTGAGGCCTTTCTCAATGAAAAACAATTTGACATGCGATTATACATTCATTTCGTGTTTAAGAGGCATAGCACAGCTAAAGTAGCGCCACCCGAGGAAAAAATAAATATCTTCTAAACTAAGGCAAATATCAAAAATGTGAAACAGCATTCCCCTAGATAATTCAGCCTAGTATTTTTAGGGCATTGTTGTATAGCTTTTAGGTTATAGACCACAGAAAGAAACTGATTGTTGCCAAAAGTGGCCGTTTTTAGCAACAATCAGTTTCTTTCTGTGGTCTTTAACCTAAAAGCTACACAACTGCTGTTTCACATTTTTGATATTTGCCTTAGTTTAGAAGATATTTATTTTTTTCTCGGGTGGCGCTACTTTAGCTGTGCTATGGCTCTTAAGGTAAATCTCTTGTAAAGTTATTCACCTTTTTACTCGCAATGTATTCCTTAACACAAATGCCATTGAAATGATTTTCATTCTTATATTCATTGCGAACGGCAATATATCCCCAGATCCAGGAAACAAACATCGGTATCCACAATTATACGAAGATTAAAAAAACAATATGAGTAACAAATATATGATTCTTAAATCTAAAGATTCTATTTAATGCAAAATATCCATACCATGCCCAATTGCCCATACAGGAGCCCCCAAACGAATCGTAACGAGCTAGGGCGTAGTGGGTGACACCTGTAGCAATTACTACGTGCTACGACGTAGCTGCTACGAGTTCCGCGTTCATAAAAATTGTACTTACCAGTTTGTCTTGCGTGCTTTGGTGTTTTATTTTTGTGAACAAAAAGACATACCTATGTTTGTTTGTATTATATTTGTATTAGATTATCATCATTTCAGCTATAAGACGGTTACTGTCTGACATAGGCCTACCCCATAGATCGCCGCAACACATATATTTTGGGGGAGTATTTGCACATTATTTCAAGTTTTTTAAGTGACAGACACCACTAATTCTCGTCCTTCGGATGTTCCCTTCGCTTTTTATGACATTCACGAGAAAGATTGAGTAGTAGAAATACCACCAACTTAATTAAATATTTAAGCTTTTTTACCGCATTTCTACTGTGAAATATATATTGCTCTATTTTTTATTAAGTTAAATATATTTTTTTATTACCACTGCCTAATATGGCACTTGGTAGAGTTACTTTTATTATTTTAACAATGAAACTGAATGAAATTAAAAATAAACCAAAATGTAATAGAAATTAAAAGTAATTTCTTACCAGATTGTATAGGTGGAAGCAATCAGGGTTTTTATTGCTTAATAAAGGGCACATTAAACCCGCGGGCATAAAAACGAATATTATTCATTAGGTACTAAATCAGCCGCGAAATATATTTTGTAAGTTAAATTTCTTAAAAGAAGCTTCAGTACAGTAAGGTAAAATATTATAAGTACCTATGATATGTATATATATATATATATATTTTTACCTGTTTTTGAAAAAAGTACACAGACAAGACACTAACCCTGCTATTCATAAAAAGTTAAAGAGCATTTTAGTTATTTGACGTATGTCATTTCAGACTGGATGTCACGTATTTAGCATACAACAAACCAGAGAAGTAGACCTCCAGTATAGCTACTTAAAATCTACTGTATCTTTATTAATAATACGGTAAGACTGGATGTCACGTATTTACCATACAACAAACCAGAGAAGTAGACCTCCAGTAAAGCTACTTAAAATCTACTGTATCTTTATGAATAACACGGTAACATTAAAAACTTTAAAACTCCCTGCTTCGATTTATTACCACCTTGTCAGGAATATCCAACCCATACTATTTTATTATTATTAATAATTATTAATTTTTTAATATTAATATTTAATATTATAAATGTGTAAGTAACACTGTCTGTCTGTCTTTCTGTCTGTCTCGCTTTCCTGATAAAACTGCTGAACCGATTTGAATGAAATTTGTCATATAGATAGTTTAAAGCCCGAGAAAGGACATGGGCTACTTTTTATTCCCAAATTCCCACGGGAAATTTGGGAATTTGATGTTTCAAGAGAAAATGCGCTTGCGAAGCCGCGAAACCCCCTCTAGTCATTTATAAAATTGTAAATTTTCTGTATTGATTGCAATAAAGTTTATATTTATAGTCTACCTATCCTATTTAATAAACATTCTAATAACATAACAAAAAATTGGCACCAGCAAATCTTAAATCAGTAGCTAAATATAAAACCAATTGATTGGCTCCATCCCAATATCTAAAAATCTATTAACTCAATATTACGAATATTATATTCAATCATGATTGCTTTGTGATTGTGTCCTAAAACAACTTATTATTTGCCCTCTTATAATAATCATAATATTAGCAAAAAATAACCTACTTATTATTGGACCTTATAAATAATTCGACATAATTTTTCGCTGGACGAGCTTCTTTGAAGAATTCTTGGTTTTGGAATAATTGTTAAGAATAATAAAGCTGCTGTTAGAACGTGATCTAGAGAATTCTATGTTGGTTCCAAATAATAAAAAAATTAATTCACAGTAAATTTTTGGAGTCTACACGCTCAAGCTTGGACAAGTCGTTCTCGAGCACGGATTAGCCTGGCTCAAGCCGTCTTATACTCCGTTAAACGTATGCTTCACTGTCTTGAAGTCGTTACTCGACTCAGTATATCAAATTGGAGCGAAGAACGATTTAAATAACATTTTGAAACTTTGGAGTGTTACCTCGAACTCCGACTCGACTGAATGTCAGAGTGTGCGCCAGATTAGTCTGCGCATTGTCAAAATATGAACCAAGTAACAATCATCCATTTGTTTTAAATGGTGAATGTATACGTACCTAAAATTGCGGTCTAGGACGGCGTAATACTTCCGGTTTTTCTGTATTGCAAAATAGCTCTTGTTCTTTGGTAATACAGTCTAGGGAGCACGAGACCATAGACAAATCTGTTACGCCATCCTAGACCGCCACTGTACCATGGAGTTGATAACCAGTCATTCAAAACAATGGCCGGGAAGCTAGAAAAGTAGAATGGGTGATTAATAATTAGTTTATATTTTGACCGCGCGCAGTCTTAGGCTGCATTTAGGATCACGCGGGGCGTCGTGCAGGGCGTGCTGCGATTAAATCAAACTAAACGTATCAGCAATGTATGAGACCGTTTAGTAGACGCGTTGGCGGGCGCTAACGCATGCACTGCGGTGACCGCGTCGTTCAACGCTTCAAAAACAAAACATAGGCCTGTGTTCGATATCGTATAAGGAAACGCGTCGGCTCCCGCCGCGGTGCCCGCAGCGGCGCCCGCGACTTCACCCGCGGCGGTGCCCGCGTCGGAGCCCGCACAACGCGCCGCGTCTTCGTAAAGGAGGCCTTACCTGGCATGCACTCTACGTTTGCGTCCCAGTCGCGACGACCACTTTTCTGCCACGCATTTTATACCCTGTATATTTTGCTCCTCGTCTGAAGTATCAACAAAATTAGTTTTTTTTTATAAACACAATTTTTTTCGCATTTTTACTATAGTGGAACACAAAAATCTAGAAATTAAAAAGTGGCAACACTGTATGGAAATTTTTGAATAACCGTCAAATTTCCATACAGTGTCGCACTATACTTCAATATATTTATTTTTTATCAGAGCCCCTTACTAGGAAGAACCTGTATCTAGGGTACCCGAATTTGAAACAACACATCACTTAATTTTATTTTAATGAAGGCAAATACGTAATTTGTTTGAAATAAAGTGACTTTGAATCGTATGAACGGTCCATCAACCAAAAACTTTTAGTTCGTAAGCAACTTTAGCTGTAAGTCTAAACGAAGACTTATTTGTGTTACTCATGAATACTTAAAGGTAAGGTAATTAACTACAGTTTAATACAGGGCCAACTACATTATAATTATAATAATAACACATCACACTCAACGTTCCTAACTAGGTAGAACCTTTATTTAGGTTGCTCGAAACACATGCAATAGAATAAAAAACAGTTCGATTATTGCCTTTCGGCGGTTTCCTTTCTCTGAGGCCTTTCTCAATGAAAAATAATTTGACAAGTGATTATACATACATTTCGTGTTTAAGTTAAATCTCTTGTAAAGTTATTCACCTTTTTACTTGCAATGTATTCCTTATCACAAATGTCATTGAAATGATTGTCATTCTTATTTTCATTGCGAACGGCAATATATCCCCAGATCCAGGAAACAAACATCGGTATCCACTATTAAAAGTCACAGCCAGCAGATTCATCAAGAATGAAGTGAGATTATAACAAAAAACTTTAGTACCTAGTTGTCTTTTATGTTCTTAAATACTTTAAACCTCATTATATTATACCAAGTTCAAAAAAACCGCTTAAGCTTAGACAACCCAACTATTTTATCAAGTATAACAAAAATACTACGATTAAATATAAATTTAAAGTTGTAATTTTTTATACCTATGTTACTAGGCATAGTTTCGAGCAAATCCAACATTTTTAATTTTCTATCTTTGGAATTCTTCGAGGTAAAGCACCAGACTTGATATACACATTTGCAATTCTCTAAGAGAAGGGGCATTGCTTTTATTCAAGTTATATTTATTTTCACTTACACTGTTTCAATAAAATTACGCATAAGGTAGGTAGGTATCCACACAAATTTTCTAAATACGATTTACTTTGTATATCCCGCTTTCACGCTAAAACTACTGAACCGATTGAAATGAAATTTGTTACAGAGATAGTATAAAGCCTGAGAAAGGATATACTTAGACTACTTTTTATACCAAAAATTCCACGGGAACGGGCAATTTAATTTAATTGGGCTAGCGAAGTCGCGAGGCCCACACTAGTATACCTTTATAGGTATTTTGAGATTTCAATACTTTGGCAAAGGTTTTTGTTAAGATGATCTAAACCTCTCCATAGATTTATGAACGCCTTGTCAGAAACATTCTGTACAAAACATAAAGGCGTATTCACGTACAAATCTGGCAACAAGCGCTTGTTGGCGCTGGTTCGAAAAATGTATGGAAAATACCTGCGCGGACATAAGCGCTTGTTCCAGCGCAAATGTCCGTGCAAGTATTTTCTATAAATTTTTCGAACCAGCGCCAACATGCGCTTGTTACCAGAGCTTGGTACGTGAATACGCACTCACTAACTAAATCGTTTTCATTTGTTTTAAAGATTTAACGATCCATTAGTGCTATAAGTCTATCAATAGTAGGATACTAATGCCTTTTCCCGGAACTCAGTTGAATAAAACTTTTAAGTGAGTGTTAAACAGTATTTTTCCAGTTTAAAACCATTGTGTAATTAAGTTTGAGAGGTGTTAAAGCAGTTGAAGCTCTATTCAGCTAAATGTTCAGAGAAAATTATTGCATTACGGTAAATGATGGAAATTAAGTGGTTTTATTTGCAAAGGTTATTACTTTAGAAGGATGCGTTTGGTCGGGTTGGTTGGAAAAGTAGTGCTTTTATGCACATGGAATACCTATTTAAAAATATACAATTTTAGTTATGTTGGTGCTATGGCTTCTTAGACCGGAACGCAGGTTCGAATCCAGTCTTAAAATTTAACTAATCAAGACAAAATTTTTACAATTTAATTTTAACGAATCAAGACAAATATTATGAAAAATAATTTTCATTTTGTATGTTTGATTTAGATTAGATTAGATTAGATTCATTTATTTCACACTATCATATTCATATTCATATTACATACAAAGTTGTATTATAAAATGTCAAAGTATAATGTGATCGTCAAAACAATTTTAAGTAATTATAACATAAGTATACATATTAATGAACCAACTAGAAAGAAATCATGTTTAGATCTTATAGCAAGTGATATAAAAACAGAGATTATTGCTAAAGTCCACGATCTAGCGCTTTCGGATCATGAAACTGGGCAAAGCTTTACGTTTTTAACGAAATCAAAAAGTTACAAAAGTAAACCAAAAGTCTGGTCAGAAAAAAGGCGTGACTTTAGCAAAGACAATACTAGAAAATTTCTAGATTGCTTATCGGCCTTGTCTTTTGATGATGTTTTACAATGTCAAGATTCAGAATATGCATTTGATCTATTTCATGAAACCCTATCTTTATTTTTTGAACTTTGTTTCCCGATCCTAAGAATAAAAGTAACAAATAAACCAATTAAAAATAAATGGTTAAGCTCTGGTATAAAAAAAGCCTGTAATGTTAAGAGACAGTTATATCTTAAATATCATAAAAATGTCGGTAACAAACAAGCTAACACATTGAAATATTTACAATATTCCAAAGTTTTAAGACGCTGTATAGCACAAGCTCAAAAAAATACTAATACAACTTACATTAAAGGTAAAGGTAAAAAAACCTGTAGAGCTACTTGGGAAGTTATTAAAAACGAACAAAGCTCCAAGAAAAATTATGGCGATATACCAGAAATAAATTTCAATAATAAAACATTTACGAACCCTAGTGATATCTGTGAAATATTTAACAGTTTTTTTTATTACCCTGACGAACAAGAATTTAAAAACAGACACAGCTCAAAGAAAACAGTATATTGAATTAATTAATTATCCTAACACCATGTATCTTACACCTATTGACGAAATAGAAACTCTTAAAATTATTCAATCGTTAAATAACACTAAGTCTATTGGGCACGATAATATTGACACAAAAATTCTTAAATTGGCCGCTCCATTAATAGTCAAACCCTTAACTCATGCCATTAATTTATCATTTCAAGATGGTAAATTTCCGAGGTTGCTCAAATTATCTATAGTAAAACCTTTATTCAAAAAAGGTGATACGCGTAAGCCTAACGACTATAGACCAATTACTCTCATTCCTATTATCTCAAAAGTCTACGAAAAGGCTATGTACAACAAATTGAATAAATTTATAGCAAAATATAAAATTCTAAAAAATGAACAATATGGTTTTCGGAAAAATTCATCAACCTCTTTAGCATGTTTTCATTTGATTAAAAATATCACTGAAAGCTTAGAGAATAAAATTCCGGTTGCTTGTTTATTCTTAGATATGAGCAAAGCATTTGATTTTGTTTGCCATAAAATACTATTAGAAAAGTTATATAAATATGGAATAAGAGGTAACAGTCTAGAATGGATACAAAGCTATCTGAACGGAAGGAAACAATGTGTGGAAATAAATAGGATAATTGGAAAGGAAAAGCATTGTTTCAGATCAAACTATAAATTAAATTGCTCTGGAGTTCCACAAGGGAGTGTTTTAGGTCCTCTTCTTTTCTTATTGTATATAAATGATCTTCCGAATATTACGCCATACGACTGTATTCTTTTTGCAGATGATACTACACTAATAGTAAATAATAATTAAATGACACTTGAACAGGAATTGAATGTTACACTGAATAAAACAATTGATTATTTAGAGAATAATAATTTAAACGTAAATATAAGCAAAACAAAACTCATTAGATTTCAATCGTACAATACGGCGCCACTCAGCCTTAATGTTAATTTTGACAAAAACAATGTTGAGGAAGTTGATTCTACAATTTTCTTAGGAATAGCACTAGACAAGCATTGTAATTGGAAACCTCAAATTGAGAGAGTTTGCAAAAAATTGGATCGTTTTGTTTATGTTATAAAACGCATTAGGCGGATAGCATCACAGGAGGCGGCACTTTGCGCGTACCACGGTTATGTTGCATCAGTGCTCAGATATGGACTCATACTGTGGGGCAACTCCGTTGATGTTGAGAGGGCATTTAAGGTTCAAAAAAAATGTATTCGAGCTTTGAATAACGCAGGGTATCGGGAAAGTTGTAGGCCATTATTCAAGAAATTTAAAATCTTACCCTTGGCTGCAATGTATATTTATGAAATCTGCATTTTTGTTAAGAAAAATCCCTATATATTTAAAAAAAATTATGAAATGTACAATGCTAGAGGTCGAAATGCAAAAAATCTGTACATCCCAGTTCAAAAACTACAAATAGCCACCAAAAACAGTTTCTGCATGGCTATTAAAATTTTTAACAATATTCCGGAACAGTTAAAAGACTTGCCGTTTCTTCCATTCAAAAAGAAATTGTTTGAATATCTTTGTGACAAGGCGTTTTACTCCATTAAGGACTTTTTAGATAAGAATAAATATGTAGAAAATTAGGTTTTTTTTTTTATATAACCATAAGCTAGTCATAAGTTCTTGTTATGTAAATAGTAGCACTAATTTAACTTTAAATATTTGCACGCTAGATTGGCAGAATATGTCCGGATCTACATAACGTTGGAAAACTTTACCACATACTGTACCCATATTCGAGCAAATAAACATATTTCATTTCATTTCATTTCAAAATATTGTACAAAAAATTATATAAAAAATAATAAGTAGTTACTTAATTGACCCGTTTATCACCATTAGACATATTCTCAATTGACTCTGTCTACCCCAATAGGATACAGGCGTGACGATATGTATGTATGTACATAATATTATCTCTGATGAACAAAGACTAAATATTATTTCAACTAAATCAATATATATAAAACTCTTCCGTTACTGACTGCCTGACTGACTGACTGACTGACAGACAACGCAGAGCCGAAACTACTGGGCGTACAAAGCTGAAATTTGGCATGTAGGTTCCTTAGGGAGTGTAGGTGAGCACTAAGAAAGGATTTTCCGAAATTTCCACAGGAACGGGAAAAAACGGGATTTTTGTGTTTATGAGAAATCTGCGCGGGAAATACCGCGGGGCAGCCTCTAGTTTTTTATAAACAAAATTATGTTAACTTATATAGTAAGGACGAACTTAGCCGTGTCAGGTTGTTTATAAATAAACTCTAAACTTCGCTGCAACGCTTCAAATTTAAAATGGAAACGTAATAGTAAAATTATTTGAAAGTGAAAAATTGCGAGGCATTTGAACGCAGAACTGCAATTAGGAAATTTCTGTAAGTGCTCTCTCAATGCGGTGAGAAACTGTTTCTCGAGGTTAAGGGTCCACACTGTGCCAAACTAGCGCCACTTCCGATAAAAAATTAATATCTTCTAAACCATGGCCGAAATCAAAATGCTTTGTACATTTTAAGAGCCAGTTTACAGCGATGCTAGCGCCATTTGCGAAAAAAATATATCTTTTAAACTAAGGCAAATATCAAAAATGTGGCACTGTATGACACTAGATAATGTAGCCTAGTATTTTTAGGGCACTTCTGAACAGCTTTTAGGTTCAAGACCAAAGAAAGCTACAAAGTGTTGCTAAAAGTGGCCACTTTTGTCAACAATCTATGTTTTTTTTTTGTTATTTTTACTTAGGACTACTTTGCTGTGCTCAAAAAATACTAGGCTACATTATCTAGTGTTATACAGTGCCACATTTTTGATATTTGCCTTAGTTTAGAAGATGTTAATTTTTTTCGCGAATGGCGCTAGCATCGCTGTAAACTGGCTCTTAAGATAATAATGATCTTAGAAATATTATTTTTCTGCCTAAAGTGGCCACTTTTAGTTTCAAAGATGAATATTTCTAAGATCAGAATTCAGGGCGGTACGAAGTTCGCTGTGTCGGCTAGTACAGTATATGTTTATAAAAAGTAAGTTTTAAATTAAAAAAAGAGATTCACCTAAATTTTGTTTGAAAAAAAAACTGAAATTTAGTCAAATATGTTACGCCCCTAAATCACCTCTAGCCTACTTATTTTTGTTGTTCAGTTAATCTAATAATATACAGTTAATCAATATAAAGAAAGTTTTCGTATTCGAGAAGGTGACTGTACTATCTCAAAACTAAAGGAACATCGCAAACGTTTTAGTAGTACCAACTGTTGACTACCTCTGACACTTCAACTAAGAATTGTAGATTCGAGCGGGAAAAGGTTCCTTCTTTCTTTAAAAATGTTTTCTTTAGTAACTCACGTGGAATTCGATCACGAGGCTTACATTTTCATGTAATAATAATACTTAAAATTGTTTTGCAAACTTCCTCGAAAAACACCATGGTGCTCTAGAAATTTCGTTTTTTATTTAGACCGATCGACATCGACGCAGTTTTGCACTGTAATAGCAAGAAAGGAACCCGCCTTCAAAAAACTGACACATAAATCAACTGAGCACTTTCTCATTTTCTTAGTCAGTTTAGTTGGTTAAAGTAGGTACTAAGGTTACTTACTAGGACAAGGTTTTATCTCCTAAATGTAACAAATAGTTATCTGAAAACCGCATTAAAATCGGTTTAGCCAAACGCGAGATGATCGCGGACAAACATACATACATACATACAGGTCAAACTGATAACCTCTTTTTTTGAAGTCGGTTAAAAAAAACTACTATAAAATATTAGTGAAGATATAAACTTCCGGAATCGACTGGCAGAACTGTCAGTGTTGCAAGCCTCATAAGGAAAATAAACCCAAAAACAGCATTTAACGTTATTACGATTCCCCTAATTCCCATTTTATATACAATTATACATTTAAAAATTTGACATTGTTTACATAGTACTTAAATAATTAAGTAACTACTTATTATTTTTTATATAATTTTTGTACAATATTTTGACGATCACATTATACTTTGACATTTTATTATACAACTTTGTATGTAATATGAATATGATAGTGTGAAATAAATGAATCTAATCTAATCTAATCTAATCAAACATCAAAAAGGCGCTAGCCACCTGTGTTGTGATAATAAATCAATCAATCTTTGATTAATAATCAACTCCGCCTTTCGATGCACGGTCGCCACTGAAGAACTTTTCGGCTCCAGCGACCATCTGTTTTTCAAGCTATGAGCCCTGCTATTTCCACTTTAGTTTTGAAAATGTTCAGGCTACGACCAAGGGGCCAGCCATTGGTTCTTTTGCGTTTCTCGCCAACCAATTCCAAGCTGTGAGTACCATTTACTCCTCTGTTACATATCTCAAACATAACTTATATGCTGCCTAAAACGACCCACCGACCCTATTTTCTATAGTATGAAGTGCACGATGCAACGACAAAACATCAGTTTTTTTCGACTGCTTATGTAACAAATATTTAACACATTCCGGGACACAGTTTAATCTTGAGATATTTTCATACGTCCATGGCCGTTACGTCATATCACATAAGATTTTCCATAGTAAACAAAAAATCCACCAAACAAACTAGGTTGAGCGTGTTGTGACACCTAGTTCAAATTGTTATATTTTTGTATGGCGTTTTAACGGCTACAGGCGGTCTGTCATATCATGTACCTATCATAGGGTATATGATGACAATATAAAGCCTTGTATGGTTTGTTATGACACCTACTAACACAGAAATGTGTGCGATACGACACCTGATCACGTGCTCCATACTAACTGTATGAAACTAAAACGGCTGTCGACGGTCTGTCCGCTAGGAGCACTAAAAGTCGACCGCCCACAGCCGTACTGTCAATTTTCACGCATACAAGATAACGTCGGCAGGCGGAGTGTCCCGGAAAGTGTAGACAAACATCTTTTGTAAATTAATTTTTAGTTATATTTAGAAGATTACCCTATGAGGCTAGTTATTGAATGCACACCTGCCACGTTCGTAAACACTCATCTCCTGCCTTCGGAAGTTGCATAAATTTTGCAATGGTATTACGTTTGAACTTAGTTCGATCTCCGTTTCTATAAGGCTGACATTCACAGCCGAGTCGCAGCTCAATCTCGCACCCCTAAGTGTCAAAATAAAACTTTAAGGTGGTAACTCTCGATATGGCGCGAAATTAAATTTTTTTCACGTTTTTTAATTATTTTGGCGAAAGTATTCATTTTTAATAAAGTTTAAATGAATTCGCGTACGTAAAAACCTATTTCCCACATTGTGACATATCGTTTTTGAAAGACAGAGTTACCGATTTTGTGTATATTCAAGGAACTTGTTTTTTGGCCTTCTACCCCTTAGACACAAAATGTGTAGGTCTGTCTTCAAAAAACGTTGTATTACAATATGAGAGATTGTTTTTTACATACGCGACATACGCGAATTCATTTAAACTTTATTAAAAATGTATACTTTAGCCAGAATAAATAAAAAACACGAAAAAATTTGAATTTCGCGCCATAGCGAGAGTTACCACCTTAAATCGTTCTCCACTCCAAATCCAAATTATATATATATATATATGTAGTTCTTTACCCATCTTAGTATCTCTTTACATTATATTTTCTTCTTTATGTTTCACCTCGCCCTCACTCCATTTTGGTGCCGGCAGAATACCAGCGTTACAGGAAACTGTGACATGATGCTGAGTCGGGGCCTTTTTTCAGTTGTAATACTTTTCGCACCTTTTGGAACTATACATTTTATATGTAAAATTGTTATTTGTCTTTTTATGTATATTTTATGTTGGGTTTTATTAGTATTATAAGTGAAAATAAATATGTTATCTATCTATCTATCTATCTAAATTGATATATACAGTCGAGCTTCGACTTTGTGACAGTGAAACATATGCTCGACGGAGTATAAGACAGCTAGAACCAGGATAATCAGTGCTCGGGAACGACTTGTCTGAGTATCATACTCGACCGAGTAGCATAAGAACAGAACACTGACTGTGAACCTGTACTATATAATGCTGACAACCACAGCCCGCAATTCACAAGTGACAATGTAATGCAAGCTGTTTTTTAATTAGGTTTAGTTTAAGATGTCTCTTTAGGTCATTTTAATTATTTTTGTTAATAAATTTTTTGGTCATTTTATTTTATTTAGACATAGACATAGACAAATCTTTATTCACATCAATAATACAAACAAAATTTACAGCATGAATAAAAACTTAGCAATAAAACAATAAAATAAAATAAAATACAACAGAGAAAAAATTGCATGTATTGTGGATGTGAAAGGGCCTTGACTCAGCATATGTTGCATTTATTAAATAAAATAAAAAATGCAACGCTGGTATTCTGCCAAGACCATATTATACATTACCATATATTTCATAAAAGTGAAAAAAAAAACTTAATACTTTTTGTTTATAGTAAGTTTTACCTAAACGTCACGTAACGGCTGTAAATTTATGGTCCAAGTAACTAAAACATAAATTAATAAATCTTAGTATATTTAGTTGTAATTTATCAGTGTAATTGTTTTTTGTTGTTATGTCTCGATCTATTGGTAGGTACGGTACTATTCTATCAAGTGACTAACTATTCTCTAAGTTTAAACAGCACTGAATATACATAAAAAGAGCTACTTCTTTAGTTGGTTGTAAAATGGTTACTCAAATTTCTATTATGTAAAAATTAAAATAGTGTTTCTAAATCACAAAAATTAGAGCGCCCATCAGGGTCTATGTAATGTAGCCCTGCAAAATGTTTTAGTGACAAAGATTCGTCTAAGACTAGTCTTAAACTTGTTTAAGGTAAATTGAGGAAACAATATAAAGTATTGAGTATTGAGTAGTTTCTAATTTAAGTTCCTTATCGATGAAATGATGGAGTAGGTATAGGGAGCAAAAGACATAATTGAGATAAATTCTTAGACACCAGATTCTAACCCTCTTATTCATAAAAAGTTAAAAAACATTTTAGTTATTTGACGTATGTCAATTTAGACTGGATGTCACGTATTTACTATACAACAAACCAGAGAAGTAGACCTCCAGTAAGGCGACTTAAAATCTACTGTATCTTTATGAATAAGACGGTAAGTATACATAATACCAAAAGTGTACCTCTTCTCTTTATAAAAACATAAGTTAATTTTAACAGTGTTATTCATAAAGATAAAGTACATTTTAGGTAGCTTTACTGGAGGTCTACTTCGGTGGTTCGTTGTATGGTAAATACGTGACATCCAGTTTAAATTGAGATACGTCATATAACTAAAATGCGCTTTAACTTTTTATGAATAACAGCATAAATATATTGCATAAAAAAAAGAATCATGATAAAAAAATTGTTAATCTCAAGTGATAATCTTGATCGACATTTTCTTATTTAATAATATAAAATTATCTTGTTAATTACTGATTATGGTAATACGTGCTAGGCGCTAAGCAAGTTTTTTATTATTAGGTTGTCAATCGTTTTTGTGGAATTGTTTTTACTTTGCTTGGCTACGAAATCGAAAAGCTTGAAATACTGAAAGAGTCTTCGCTATTTCTAGCGCCACTTTCGAAAATCTACAACAATAGTGTCTTAAAAATTCTAGGTAGTGCATAAGTGACACATATTTTTGATATCGGCCATGGTTTAGAATACACCCGCTCCTTTTTTTGTCGTGGCGGAAACTTTCAGGACTAAGTCATAGCATGGTACTTATATAACTGGAATAAATTATTATTATTTTTTTTACTTTTGATATTTTCGAGAATAAAAAAAAACTTATTTAAGGCCGATGGACCCTTGTCCACCCTCCCGCGCATTGCCCTCCACCCCCTGACTCGTCTGGTGCCAGCTTAGACACCGTAGGTCATTGTTCTGATGCAACACATAATTTTTAGTTTTTTTACAAAAACTTTCGAAAGACGTCAAGTGAGCACGGTTCAATTTTGATTTTTCAATTTTGTTTTCAGAAATCAGTCCTGTATAACTATGCCTACCGTGTTGTAAATTTTCCTCCACGATAAAAAAGTAGCCGTGTATCGTACCTACATCGATTAAAACTAGATAAAAACTTTTTTTTATTGTGTTGTATAATGTTATTAAATCTAAGTACCTATAAATTGCGTAGCAGTCCGTTGAATAAGTATACATCAAGTTTCTAGAAGGTAGGTACTTATATGCCTTATATGCCTACCGTGTGTTCAATTTTCCTCCACGATAAAAAAATAATCGTGTATATTGTGTAAGATTTGCAGGACGGTACGACGCTCGCTGTTATTCAAATAAAGTTAAAATTTGAATCTTAAAATTGGAAATTCTTGTAGAATAATTAATAAACCAAAGTACTGACTCGCACTTAGCCTTTTTTTGTCTCAGTTTCTCATCAGTACTCCCAGATGAAGGACTCAAAGGGAAATGCTAATCAAATAGAATCAATTCACCCTTTTACTATTTTTTTTACATGCCTAGATTTTCTGTTATCAACCACTTTACTAAAGTTGTTTTTTTTTTAAAGAGACCCGCCTTCAATAAATTGACACATACATAAAACTGAGAACTCCCTCTTTTCTGAAATCGGTTAAAATAGATTCTAAAACCTTCTCCTGAATGTAACAAATACTTTGGTGAAAACCGCAACAAAATCGGTTCAGCCAAATTCGAGATAATCGCGGACAAACATACATACATACATACATACAAATATACAAACATACAGGTCAAACTGATAACCTCATTTTTTGAAGTTGGTTAAAAAGTACCATGGTATGGTACCACCAGTAATTACCATGTGAATTTAAAAAAATCCTACTGTACATAGGGTGTGTTGTGTAGTTTAACCCCAAGTAACAAATATTTAAAATTTCTTGTTAATAGCTCTAGTTGTTTGGGCTGTACGTTGTTTGTCAGTCAGATTGTCAGTCCGGAAGAGTTTCATTCAATACATTTTGATAATGATAAATAAATCAAATAACTAACGACGTTTTAATTTCGGTAAAATGGCGTGTGCCGACCAGTCGCCATTTTTGATTAACTAAACAATAAATATTTCATGCTTTCCGCAAAAACGGCTAAATAAAAAGTGGTACCCTGCGGCAGAAGTTAATTAATTAAATTTTTAGTTTTTAACTACACCGACAGGGTACCATTTTGGTCAGTTTGAGTTTCAAACGACTAAGTTCGTGGGGCCCGAAACAAGTAGGAATTTTAGGTAAAACGATTTTTTAATAAGTAACAAACTAACGAGGTAAAACCTGTATCTAGGCCACCTGAAACACATAAAAATACAAGATCCAAAAAAAAAAAGAAACATTGATATCCATAAAAAGAATTGACACCGCCGGGAATCGCGGGAATCGAAGCTGGACCTCTGAGGACACAGCCATCGTCACTGCCATGCCAACTGAAACAGGGAGCTGTTCCAGTACCTATTGTAATAAAGTTTAAATTACACTCAGTGGTTGCCACCTTAGTGGATTTTCCACTAAATCTGGTGGTTTGGAACCCCCATTTAGTGGCCATTTTTTGCGTTTAGTGGCTAGTGGATTTTTTAGTGGAAAAATTAGACCAAGAACTGTTGCAGTTTTTGAATAAATTGGAATTGCGGTATGCTGTTACAAAGCGTATGAACTAAAGATGTTTTTAGACAATTTAGTAGAATTACAACTTTTTTTTTAATTGTCGATCGAAAATCGAATACAAAGTCGATGTAAATTTTTTTTTTCATATTTTTGTCCATACTTCGAGGACCCTTAGTTTTCTTTGTAGCTTTCTTGAGCACCTGATTATAGTTTTTAAAGAAGATAGTTTCAGATCTAGATGGCAATAAAATTTTAAGGTTGCGAATTGGTTAATTTTTAGATAAAGGTCGTTCTCTCGGTATGGCGTAAAATTTAAAAAAAAACGCGTTTTTTACAATGTGGGAGATGGTTTTTTATTTCTTACTTAAGCGAATTCATTAAAACTTTATTAAATTATTACTTTCGCCAGAATAAATAAAAAACGTGATTTTTTTTTAATCTCGCGCCATACCGAGAGGGACCACGTTAAAGTTTCAAGTTCAATTTAGGGCTCAAGTCTTAAAAATTGAACATTAAATATCCTTAAAATATAAAAGGGCCCAGGGAGGCAAATTTCTTAACTAAAAACGATTGACTCGTAATTGTCTTGTCCTTTTTGGCGACTTCGTTAACCATTGCTGTTTTCTTTGGGCGTGTAACAGAAATCACATTTGTTAAAGCGGCAATGGTTAACGAAGTCGCTAAAAAGTCAATTACGAGCCGATCGTTTTTAGTTAAAAAATTTGCCTCCCAGGTCATATATTTGGGGTAGAACGCATAGCAAAGGGTCACCACTGTCCCCTATTTACGTATGTCCACTCATCTGTCATGCACCCTAGTGGAAATTTTAGTGGTTGTCAGAGGGGGACATCTTTTTGTTAGTGGTTTTCTGGTGGTTTGAGGAGCCTTATCTGGTGGATTGCTATTTCAACCGTTGGCAACACTGTACACTTTGAAACTCTTCAAAAAAAAAGTATATTTTTGACAATGGAATGTCCCTTTTCTGACTTCACAAACCTTTTGTAAAAGATTTACTAAATATACAGGGTGTTTCTGACAAGGCGGTAATAAATCAAAGGAGGGATTCTGCTCACCATACCTAACAACTTTTCCAAAGCAACATGGGTCGAAATCTCAAAACAAAAATCAGCTGTCCCGTACATTGACCCCGTCAGCTGATCGAACCAATGTATGGAACAGCTGTTATTTTTTTTTGAGATTTTGACCCATGTTGCTTTGGGAAAGTTGTTAGTTATGGTGAGAAGAATCCCTCCTTTGATTTATTACCGCCTTGTCAGAAACACCCAGTATATCTAAAAAAAAAGAATGAAGCTTCGATACAACGACAAATGACGGAGGACCCGACAAATATTTATTTATTATATTTCTTAAGAGATATTTAATTTTATTGTGGCGAGAGCGAAATGGCGGAATCACCCACGGGAATAAAACGGTTAAGGCGACGTGAGGCAACTCAGTTTGAATTATTCGTGTTAAAAAAAAACATCATGAAACGTCATATTACGGTGGTAGTCAAGTTCACTTCTATAAACAGAGAGGCATTTTAACCGACTTCAAAAAAGGAGGTTATCAGTTTGACCTGTATGTATGTACGTATGTATGTATGTTTGTCCGCGATTATCTCGCGTTTGGCTGAACCGATTTTGATGCGGTTTTCAGATAAGTATTGTTGAATTCAAGAAGGTTTTAGTACCTATTTGAACCAACTTCGAAATAGAGAAAGTGCTCAGTTGATGTATGCGTCAGTTTATTGAAGGCGGGTTCCTTTTTTGTAAAAAATTTTTGTAAAAAAGAAATTATTTAATTATCATTTTATAATTTGCATATTTTTAAACCTTTTCATTAAAAAAAAAATGGAATAAAGAGTAACTCGTAAGGGCGCACCATCTGCTATACTAGCGCCATTTTTGGAAAAAAAACTTCCAAAACCATGGCCGAAATAAAAAATATGCGTCAAAGATCTAGAGATAATCATGCTTAGAATTTTTGCTAGTATAGCATAAGTTTATTATTTGTCTCAGCTTATTCTTTCTTTCTCGTCGATTCATCATGGCTGACGGTCGTGACCAGCAAGATCAGCTCGTTTAGTAAGCGCTTTCCAGGCTCTCCTATTTAAAAAAGGAGGTTATCAGTTTGACCTGTAAGTATGTATGTATGTTTGTCCGCGATTATCTCGCGTTTGGCTGAACCGATTTCGATGCGGTTTTCAGATAAGTTTTTGTTACATTCAGGAGAAGGTTTTATTACCTTTTTTAACCGATTTCGCTATAGAAAAAGTGCTCAGTTGGTGTCAGTATATAGAAGGCGGGTTCCTTTTTTTTAAAAAAGAATTTATCTGAGCGCTTCCAATGGCCAAGGGGATGTTTATCTTGGTAGCAAATTTTATGGTGTCGGTCCACCAAGGACCGAGGTCCACTGGAGCTCTGCCTCTTCCTTTCTTGCCTTCGATCCGGCTCAAAAGGATTGACTTTTCGAGGTTGTCTGGCTCTCTCCTGGCTATCTCATCTACTCTGTTGTAAATTGTCAAAGCGCTCTACTTTAAGGTAAGGTAAGATTATTCGCCTTAAATAGCCGATTGTGTGAACATTCAAAAAACATTTTTCCCGTTAGAAATCCGCTCAGATTTTGGACAACGGTTTGTTGATTTATGACCTCTATTCATTAGTTCATTAAATACATTTTTAAATTAGTTAAATATATAAGTAAAAGAAAATCGCACATTACTAGTCGACCCGGCGAACTACGAACCGAATCAAATATTACTATGTTGTGCATTTATATACATACTAGAGGCTGCCCCGCGGTTTCACTGGCGCAGATTTCTTATAAACATATAAATCCATTTTATTCCCGTTCCCATTAATACTTCGGAAAATTCTTTCTTAGTGCTCACCTACACTCCCTAAGGAACCTACACGCAAAATTTCAGCCCGCTACGCCCAGTAGTTTCGGCTCTGCGTTGTCTGTCAGTCAGTCAGTCAGTCAGTCAGTAACGGAAGAGTTTTATATATATTGATAAACTATCCTCCTAAAATACTCTATCTATTAAAAAAAAAACGCATCAAAATACGATGCATAGTTTTAAAGATTTAAGCATACGCGGCAGGCGACTTTGTTTTATACTATGTATTGGTTATTATAAGCCTGAGCTCTCCCACTGCTGGGCAAAAGCCTCTTTCCCCCTTATGCGATTGCAAGAGAAAATATGTGCTGCCGAAGCCGCGGGGACCACAATATTAAGTATTATATACTCTGTGCTATTACCATCTACATCACACTATCTATACATTACATCACATTATCTATATCACATTATCATTATTACATAACATCACATTATCTATACCAATTTTATAAAGAGGAATGATTCGACTGTGTGTTTGTTTACAATGAATAGACTCGGAAAGTACTGGACTGATTCGAAAATTTTTTTCACTGTTGGGAAGCTACACTGTCCCCGGGTGACATAGGCTATGGAAGTGCTTCTTCAAATTTAAGAGCTACTCTTTTTTGTAAATTATACATTATAAAAATTCAGAACGCAAAGTGGTACGAAGTTCGCCGTGTCAGCTTGTAGCTATATAAAAACCTAAACACCTTCAGAACAGAGTGGCAAGAACACGCAATCTGAAAATCAAGATGTTTGATGTGTGAAATTTGAGTTTCACGCTTCAAACCGATTTCCCTATGACATCTTTTATTGAAATGATATTGCACACTTTATAAAATGTAGTAAGTACCGACATAATGTAAAAAAAAAAACGACATATTGCAGGCACGAAATAATTATTTCCTAATAACCTCAGAGAAAGGAAACCGCCGCTACGAATCTGAGCTAATAACAATATAAAACATTCGAACATAGAAACTCCTTGCTTGTGCAGTTGTTTTTTTTTTTTTTTTCATGTACGCAGCACATAGCTGTTTTTTTTAGGATCACGGACACCGGTGTCCATAATAGTTGTAGCAACTAAACTTATACTATCCATCAAAATCCTCTATCCTTCCTTCTTTTTTACTTTTCGTACATAATGTCAAATAGTTTTTATATTTGCTAGTTACAGACGTTGTTCTATATTATTTTTATAAATCGCGAAACTTGCAAACGACTTTTTTATATTATACTAGTCGACCCGGCGAACTTCGTAGCGCCTAACCTAATAGTATTTTGTGCATTTATTCTTCCTATTGAATCACTCTATCTATTACAAAAAACCGCATCAAAATCCGCTACGTAGTTTTAAAGATTTAAGCATACATAGGGACAGACGCGGGAAGCGACTTTATTTTATACTATGTGTTGATGATATTTTATCTTATCACACAATAACCTTTTACTTTGATAGATGAGCTTTTTCTCTGTTCTGTCTGTCTGGGTTTACTATTTCTTTAAAATTCTCTGATATATTGATAAGGACAAAAAACTGACAAAAATCTTAACATAAAGGAGATTTTTAACAACCGTAACTTTTGATCAAATGACCCTTAGGGCAAACTTAGCTTAACTTAAAACTAATGACGTCACAGAACTAAGTTTCGGGTCCCCTTTGCTTTTAGTTCATTTGAATTTATTTTCTTGTAAGTAATGAAACTTTTGTTTTTCCCTAAACATTCAAGATATTCTTAGGATTTTAGGGAAAACGTCTACTTCTGGACATAGGCTTTCCCCAAAAATCGCCACACCGATCGACTGTCATCCAGTGTATTCCTGCAACCTTCTCCAGGTCTTTTGACCGACTTTTGGATGTGTTTTGTTTTCAGGAATCAGTCGTGTATAACTATTCCTACCGGGCGTTAAATTTCCCTCCACGATAAAAAAGTAACCGTGTATACTTACCTACATTGATAAAAACTATTTTTTAATTGTTGTAAAATGTTATTTAATCTAAATAGAAATAGAAAACTTTATTTGTTAACACAGGTAAAAGTAACAGTGGTATAGTAATAATTATTTAGAATTACTGTGTTAGGCCATTTTCAGGCATACAAATATTTAGAAAACTTAAAAATATTAACATTTTAAAATATTTATAAAAATTGCCAACATAGCAGCAGTCCCTAGATAAGTATACCATCAAGTTTCCAGAAGGTATACTTATACAAATAATAGTAATAAGTTAGGTCGTTTCTCAGATTGCCTACGAAATGAGGTGCTCAACTGCTCAACCTAGAAAGATATAACGAAATACCTTGGGGAACTTAAAACTAATGTAACTTGGGCATAAACTTATGTAGGGTAAGCAGTACTAATGTTGGCCCTCCTCCAATGATTGGCCCCTTCAATGAAAAATCTATTTATTAAGAGTTGTATTTATATACCAGAAATGAAAAAATATTTATATTTTTCTTTATTTAAAACACTCTACAACGAAATTAATAGTTTTTAAATGCAACAGCTAGCAATTGATTAAAAAAATACTTTGTGTTGGACTACAACAGAGGGTGTGTTTTCTTATGAAAATCGTAAGAAGTACGTAACTTTTAGAATGGTTTTACTCGTTTTCTTCTTGTTTAAATTGCAATAAATGTTTCCATATATGTTTATTACACTTCAATTCAGGTTTATTTACGGTAATTCGTGAAAAACACTAAAGATTTACCTCAAAAATAGGTAGGCCAACATTAGTACCTGTGGTAAGTATGAAGTATCAGTTGATTGGCATCTATGCCAATCATTGTATTTTTTGCTTTTTAATATTATTTATATTTAAATATTAAATTAAATCTTATCAACAATTGCGTTTAAAATGCTAAATCTTTTTATTTAATAAAATCAGAGGAACTAGATTTTGGCAGGGCCAATCATTGTACTTTTGTGTGATTGGCCATGCCAATCATTATACTTTTCCCTATGCCAATCATTGTACTAAATTTGTATTTAAATAATTCACCAATTTGATTATGTTCTTTTTATTTTATCTTGTTTATTTAGTATTCTTATTTCCGAGAGATATTAGTGCAATTTTAGGTATATGAAGGGTACCTTTCATTTTTGAGCTCAAAAAAATATTGTCTGGGCATCATTATTGAATAATTTAATGGATCAGTATAGTCATTGGCCTAGGAAAGTATAAAGATTGGCCATGCCAATGCCCAAAAAGTACAATGATTGTCATGCCAATCATTGTACTAGGGTATGCCAATTTTTGTACATACCCTGCCAATGACTGTACTTTTCGCTACATTTTTATATTTTTATTGATAAAGTTGTTTATAAGCTAGCAAATAACGATTCCTGTGGTTTAATCTTATTCTCAGATAAATGAGCTACCATCCTACATTAACAGTTTTTCAATTTTGAACCTTATTTGGCACATAGAAATGTTCAAAGTCAAAACTTTTCTTAAGGGGCCAATCATTGTACTGCTTACCCTATATAAAGTGTAATATGGAATTGTTGTAAGAAGGTGAATCTGTGGAGTGTGCAAATTGATAATAATATCAATCAATACATAGTACAAAACAAAATCTCTTTCTGCGTCTGTCCCTATGTATGCTTATATCTTTAAAACTATGCAACAGATTTTGATGCGGTTTTTTTAATAGATAGAGTGATTCAAGAGGAATTTTTATAAGTAGGTATTACATGAGCAAAATAGTAATAGGTTAATTAGGCGGTACGAAGTTCGCCGGGTTCACTAGTAAATAATTACCTCTGATAATAAATATATATAAAACTCTTCCGTTACTGACTGACTGACTGACTGACTGACAGACAGACAACGCAGAGCCGTAACCACTGGGCGTAGAAAGCTGAAAATTGGCACGTGGGTTCCTTGGAGAGTGTAGGTGAGCACTAAGAAGGGATTTCCCAAATTCCCATGGGAACGGGATAAATCGGGATTTTTGTGTTTATGAGAAATGTGCGCGGGAAAAACCGCGGGGCAGCCTCTAGTACTAACATAATAACATATCACATTCAGAGCCCCTAACTAAGTAGAACTTTGTATATAGGATGTCCAAAATATATACAAAGACATCTAGTGTAGACCCAGGAAAAAATATCGATTTCCATCATTACAATG
This sequence comes from Euspilapteryx auroguttella, assembly GCA_951802225.1. Lineage (NCBI taxonomy): Eukaryota > Metazoa > Arthropoda > Insecta > Lepidoptera > Gracillariidae > Euspilapteryx > Euspilapteryx auroguttella. The sequence continues at coordinate 8,185,174 of OX637660.1, read as the reverse complement.
TTCGCCTCCGCCGGGAATGAACAAAGTCAAAATATTTCCGATCTGCGTGAGAGTGCAGTGGCGTTCTCAATGAGAACTTATAATGCCCTAATCAATATATATAAAACTCTTCCGTTTCTGACTGACTGACTGACTGACTGACTGACTGACTGACTGACTGACTGACTGACTGACTGACTGACTGACTGACTGACTGACTGACTGACTGACTGACTGACTGACTGACTGACTGACTGACTGACTGACTGACTGACTGACTGACTGACTGACTGACTGACTGACTGACTGACTGACTGACTGACTGACTGACTGACTGACTGACTGACTGACTGACTGACTGACTGACTGACTGACTGACTGACTGACTGACTGACTGACTGACTGACTGACTGACTGACTGACTGACTGACTGACTGACTGACTGACTGACTGACTGACTGACTGACTGACTGACTGACTGACTGACTGACTGACTGACTGACTGACTGACTGACTGACTGACTGACTGACTGACTGACTGACTGACTGACTGACTGACTGACTGACTGACTGACTGACTGACTGACTGACTGACTGACTGACTGACTGACTGACTGACTGACTGACTGACTGACTGACTGACTGACTGACTGACTGACTGACTGACTGACTGACTGACTGACTGACTGACTGACTGACTGACTGACTGACTGACTGACTGACTGACTGACTGACTGACTGACTGACTGACTGACTGACTGACTGACTGACTGACTGACTGACTGACTGACTGACTGACTGACTGACTGACTGACTGACTGACTGACTGACTGACTGACTGACTGACTGACTGACTGACTGACTGACTGACTGACTGACTGACTGACTGACTGACTGACTGACTGACTGACTGACTGACTGACTGACTGACTGACTGACTGACTGACTGACTGACTGACTGACTGACTGACTGACTGACTGACTGACTGACTGACTGACTGACTGACTGACTGACTGACTGACTGACTGACTGACTGACTGACTGACTGACTGACTGACTGACTGACTGACTGACTGACTGACTGACTGACTGACTGACTGACTGACTGACTGACTGACTGACTGACTGACTGACTGACTGACTGACTGACTGACTGACTGACTGACTGACTGACTGACTGAGAGACAACACAGAGCTGAAACTACTGGGCGTGGAGGGCTGAAAGTTGGCACGTGGGTTCCTTGGGGAGTGTAGGTGAGCACTAAGAAAGGATTTCCCGAAATTCCCACGGGAAGGGGAAAAACTGGAGATTTTTGTGTTTATAAAAAATCTGCGCGAGTGAAACCGCGGGGCAGCCTCTAGTCAATATATATAAAACTCTTCCGTTACTGACTGACTGACTGACAGACAACACAGAGCTGAAACTACTGGGCGTAGCGGGCTGAAATTTTGCAAGTAGGTTCCTTAGGGAGTGTAGGTGAGCACTAAGAAAAGATTTCCCGAAATTCCTATGGGAACGGGAAAAACTGGATTTTTGTGTTTATGAGAAATCTGCGCGAGTGAAACCGCGGGGCAGCCTCTAGTAATATAATAAACTAGACGACCTAGAGAACTTCGTGTCTCGAGAACCTAACATGTTACCCAATTGTGCATGTATGATACAATTAAAAACAATTCGTTCGAATCGGTCACAACATATCATACATTCATCATACATTCAGTTCAAATATACATTTTTTATATTCTGTTTTAATAGTTCCGTCTCGTCATTGACTATATTATAAAAGTTTGTTCGCCCATTATCATAAGGGTCAATTTTGTAAGGCAGTGAAGAGTTTCACCTTTGAATTAAAATAATATTTATTATTTATACGAAATACGAAAGCAAACTATTTTTATAGGGTTCCAATTCAAACAACTTGTGTTGTGACTAGTTCGATCTAACTCTTAAAAACACAACAGAATCTGGTTGCGTAGTTTTAAAGATCTAAGCATACATATAACAGACGGACACACAGCGTAAAGCGACTTTGTATTTTAATAATAGCGATGATGAGAAAACATTTTTCGGTGACTGTTCGCCATAGAAAATATCCTAACTGAACCTAGAGAGTCCTCAAATGTAAATAGACAAGTACAATATTTTGAATCCTAACATTTTTATAGACAGGTGCGTTCGGAATAGTCAATGTTAGCGGGTGAAATAACAAAGGGTAAAAAGTTGATAAAACAAGATAACGTTATGTTATACTGGCTGTGGCTTAAAATCACTTTTTGATTGCTAAAACAATATCTAGTAAAAGATTGTGAAAAAAAAAAGAGAATCAAAATGAATCCATACTTATTATTATAAATGCGAAAGTAACTTGTCTATCAGACTGTCTGTCTCGCTTTCCTGAGAGAACATCTGAACCGATTTGAATTAAATTTGTTATACTTATGGATAGTTTAAAGCCTGAGAAAGGACATAGGCTAATAATATAACCAACGTGCTGTCCCGGCTTACTTCGTTACGCCAAAGAATATAAGATACTACTAAAGACTTGGCTCTATAGACTATGTTCAAAAAAACAAACAACAACAAACTATTTAGACAGTTGGTGGTTTGTTGTTGTTGTTCGCCCATTCTGAGTAGTCAAAAGAAGAGAGGCTATAGAGCCAAGTCTTTAGTACTGTCTTATATTCTATGGCGAAACGAAGTAAGCCGGTACAGCTCGTCGTATATATTTTTTTGAAAACCGAACAATATCCGCATCTGACCATGACATTAAGATTGAGATTGATTGATGTTATCGATCAAACGAAGTCTTCTCATGTCTCCTGCTTGTGTCTTTTTATAAATTACGTTACTTTGTAAATATAAGTAATATCCGGAACCTTGTATTGGCTTTTTTTTCCAAGTTTAAATAGCTAATTAAATTTATTCATGATAAAGGTAACAATATTTACAACAAACTTAAAAAACTTAAGGCTAAACACCTTGTTACTTATTCTAAATTTTCTTAACATTTTTTATCAAAAGCCAGATTGTAGGTAGAGAATAGTACCATATTAATTTTAAAATAAAATTTATAAATAAGTACTTTAAATAGATATTTAAAAAAAAGTTTTCTTATGCTCACGTGCACACTTAGACATAGAAATAGACATAGATTTATTTGCACACACAATACAGACACAGTACATATTCAGAGATATTTTAATATGTAGATATTGTGGGTGCAAAATGGGTCTGACTCAGCATGTGTGTACTCTTGTATAATATAGCTGTACAAAATAATAAAATTCTGAAATAACAAATCAACGGTAAAAGCGTTTGACAATGCTTTTTGAGGTGACTTGTCCTGAAATATAATTCTAGGATCCTGATCCCCAGGGTAGAGATTAACAGCTCTTCAGTCGCTAATCATTTTTGAGATTTATGATTCTTGTTGATATACTGTGTCGTGTCACAGTGTTTGGAATCTTCTCGCCTGAGTTTGCACTCGGACAAGTCCTTTTCGAAAAAGAAAGAAAACACGTTTATTTACAAGCCATAACGACACAATAAAAAATAAAAAAACATACAAAGAAAATAACAAAACAAAGAAAAAAAAATCAAACTAAAAATACAAAAAAAAAATACAGTGTCTCAATGGTGCAATGCCGTGGAGTGTCGCTGCAGCTGCAAAATGGTACTAGCTCAGCATGTGCTGGCGGTTAGGTTATCAGCGCTGATTTTCAGCTAGTGCCAGAGTTGCGTGCACAAGTGCGCAACAATTTTAAAAAGACAATGTACATACATATTATAATACAATAATACATACATTTACAGGTAGGTACGGAGTAGGTACAGATTAGCATAGTGCACGCCGTCTTGTACTCCCTTACGTACGTAACGTATGCTTTATAGTCTTGAAGTCGGAACACGACTATGTCAATAAGGAGCGGACAACGATTTAAATCAAAATGTATTGACACTGTGATAATATTCACAGTTACACCTATGTGTTATTCACTAAAGAACAAAAACAAGAAAGATAAATTGTAGAGTTAGTTACCCCTTTCTTCTCTACGCTGTAAAATCATTGCGAAAGGAGTAGAATCATTTTACAGATGAAGGCTCGTTTGAGGGCCTCTCCAGGCGACTATTGTCGTAAGGCAAGGCAAACATTTGTTTGCCTGAGCCAATTGGTGGGCACCCTGAACTACCTCGCCTCTCACAGTATAGGATACTTTACCAAATAAGGTATCAATAGCGATTGGATTAGATATAGTCTAATTGATTGACATAAGGTACCTACTAGCTATGGTATACCTATCTATTGCCTTTAATTGGCACTGAGATTGTTTTTTTTTTTTGCGTCAGTTCAACACAGCAAAGACAACGTTTGCCGTGTAGTAGCGGCATATAATTACTACCACCCCATTGTAATTAAAAAGCAAAAAAATATAAGTATTTCATTAAATATATAAGTAAATATAAGTATTTAAAAAAAAAACTAAAGATAAATTGAGAAGAAAGTCGTACCTATTGACTTTTGGAAACGTGCAAAGATGGTACTGATACCAAAGTTTAGGGAAGCCTCTTCTCAAAGATTCCGAATGTAACTGCCGCAGTTTATGAGATAACGATCGACACTAATTTACGAACAAACGTAGATCTTTTGGATAAGGATGGATTCTCTCTAATTTTAGGCTTGCAAAAGTTTAATATAGGTAGTAAGTTATCCGTTTTTTTTTTAGAAAAGACGAAAAGATATGACTCATTGCTTTACAATGTCACATCAAACTTAAATTTTATCAATACGTAAGTATAATATATCAATCAATACATAGTAAAAAATAAAGTCTCTTCTCGCGTCTGTCCAAGATTTAGGCAAACATAGGTATGCTTAAATATTTAAAATAATACAACGGATTTTGATGCGTTTTTTTTTTTAAGATAGAGTGATCCAAGAGAAAGGCTAGGCTAGAATAATATAACTAGAGGCTGCCCCGCGGTTTCACTCGCGCAGATTTCTCATTAACACAAAAATCCATTTTATTCCCGTTCCCATTAGAATTTCGGGGAATCCTTTCTTAGTGCTCACCTACACTCCCTAAGGATGCAAAATGCAAAATTTCAGCCCGCTACGCCCAGTAGTTTCGACTCTGCGTTGTCTGTCAGTCAGTCAGTCAGTAACGGAAGAGTTTTATATATATTGACTAGAGGCTGCCCCGCGGTTTCACTCGCGCAGATTTGTCATAAACACAAAAATCACGTTTTTTCCCGTTCCCATGGTAATTTCGAGAAATCCTTTCTTAGTGCTCACCTACACTCCCGTAGGAACCTACATGCAAAATTTCAGCCCGCTACGCCCATTAGTTTCGACTCTGCGTTGTCTGTCAGTCAGTCAGTCAGTCAGTAACGGAAGAGTTTTATATATATTGATTATACATACACGCACATCATAGTATTATGTGCGGCAATACGAAGTTCGCGGGGTCGACAAGGAGTTTTATAAAAAAAACAAAAGCAGGTGTTGGTGTGCCGCCGTTGCAAAATGGCACTGCCTCCGCATGTGCTAAAAGAGTGTTGTCTCTGATTTTCAATCACTGTATGAGTTTTGCAACGCCTCGGCAGATTCAGTAGGTACCTTAAAAAATTCTAAGCATAATTATCTTTTAAGTGACTTTAGTTTTAAGTCTTTCTTTTAAGACGCTATATGAGTTTTGAAGGTTTTCTAAATCAAGTAATTCTCTTAATCTATAGGAGGTAAAGATCTGGAATTTCAATATAACCTTTTTGAGGATATAAAAAAGTTTTTTATTATTTGAGAAACACTAGTGGAATCAAAAAACCTCGATACGTATTTCGTCAAAGATAACCTTTCCAAAAAACGGGAATAGCTAGTTCTTAGAAATGACTTACTAGTTTTTGTCAAAACTACCTAGGAATAGTGATAGTAAACAAAATTAAATTCTGGTAATTCAGATTAGATTTAAAAGTAATAATTAAAAAGGTATTCAATATTTACTACTTTTTCCAATGAAATGTAGTAACCGATGTGGGCGACTGATATATGACTGTCCCTTGCCCTCAGTATGCTATATCAAAGAGATAGACTCTGTTCATTCGCTCGTTCCATTTATTTGTCGTATATCGTCTTAAGTGACTTTAGTTTTAAGTTTTTCTTTTAAGGACAGAGTCCTAAATTGCTATACCCTTGCCGAGTCACTACATAATGTAAGACCTGTATGTACCTATACTTATTTTGCAATAAACATCTTGTATCTTGTATCTTATCTAGTACATCGTTGATGCATATTTCTTATTTCGGCCATGGTTTAGAAGGCATTTTTTTTTTCGAGAATGGTGTTAGTATCTTGTAAGATCGCGGACGGCGGACTTAATATACTGGGTGTTTCTGACAAGGAGGTAATAAATCAAAGGAGGGATTCTGCTCATCATAACTAACAACTTTCCCATAGCAACATGGGTCAAAATCTCAAAAAAAAAACAGCTGTTCCATATATTAGTTCGATCAGCTGACAGGGTCAATGTACGGGACGGCTGATTTTTGTTTTTAGATTTCGACCCATGTTGCTTTGGGAAAGTTGTTAGGTATAGTGAGCAGAATCCCTCCTTTGATTTATTACCGCCTTGTCAGAAACACCCTGTATATGGAAAGTTATCATTAAAAATAATAAATATATTGAATTGTCAGATTTTTTGAAGAGAATGGTGAATTTTGACTTGTTATCCCAAAGCTTTTTATCTTTATCGGTCGATCCCTGCCCGTTTCCGGTAAAGTTATCACAATGAAACTTATTTTTAACGTCGCGTCGTAGGTTTACGTAAAATGTTGCCAAAGCTTTTTGAAGTTGGAGCTTTTGGTATTGAGGGGCTTAATTGGGCAAGATTGTGGTAGTCCTTTTTATATGGTTTCATAAAGTAGTAACTTTATTCGGAAATTTTATTTTGCTTGGAATCTTTTTGTAATTAAATTAATAAATCTAAAATACCTAGGTAGGATACTTTAAAAAATATTTATTTTAAGTTTTAACAGGCTGTACCTGTAATTAGAATTTTACATTTTTAACAATTGGATTGTTTTTTTTTTTAGCTTTGTTTTAGGAATAATCCAGCAAGTGATATACCACTATGAAATCTGTATGAAAAAAGCAAACTTTTAAGACTACTTAGCAAGAAAGCTCAGTACATTTTTTTTTCAGTACAGCAGATTAAAGTTCTTTAAGCAATTTTCTTCTAAATTAATGTAGATGACTTCAAATCTAAGGCTACAATAGATAGACGCATTACTCGGGGCTATATTTCAGAAATGAAACCGACCAAAAGTTACGATTTGTAGCAACAAGGTGAAAAAGATCGTCACAGGGTGTTGATTTTTTAGTTTTTTTTTTAAATAGCCATAGTTTTAAGACCACAGGTCTTCATTTAATTTTTTAATTTGCGGTAGCTGTTGCTCTATCTCCTGCTACCAGTTTATCGTCGACTTTTGGGATATCCTTTATACTGATAGTAAAACAATATATTTGATATCATTATATTACTTTACTAGCACTTTACTTCAAGTCTATCTAGATTTTTTAAAGTAAGGTTTATTTATTGTACTTAAACGCTTCTCTGTACAGTGCAACACGAAAATTTAAAAATTAAAAAGTGGCCACATTGTATGAACATTTTCGAAAATCCAACAAATTTCCATACAGGTGTTGCTATTATTGATTTTTTGCAATTTTTGTAGCACTGTAGATCAGCTAACTATTTAATTCTTAGCAATTTTTTAAAATATTTTTGGCTATGACGTTGGGGGTCCGGGTTTGCTTTCCGGCGAGTAAACATTTTAGAAAAAAATAAGATGTTTGTTTCTGAATATACTGGTTGTTACTTGTTAGGTCCTGATGAGGAATGAATGCAGATTTGGAGATCAGTAAAAACACAACGATGTTGATCGCATGCCCTTTTAACTTATTTTACATATTAGGGTTATACAACGTCGTTACTACATGGTCGGGTTATAGCGCAGGCGATGCTTTTCGCTGCAGAGCATTACGTATGGGTGACGCGGCATGATGTCCGTATCCTAGGCCCCGCCCACCGAGTGATCTATTCCGTGTGAGAATTTTATTCGGCTCATTACGCTTCTAGTATTGTTTTTCGTAGGTATAGATATAGATAGGTCGATAGTTCAACTACAGAGAGTAGTAGTCTTCATTTTTCAAATCTAATTATTCTTTATTCAATATAGGATACAAGATAACACTTATTGAAAGTCAATTAGACTACATCTAATTTAATCGCTATTTATACCTTATTTGTTAAAGTATCCTATACTGTGAGAGGCGAGGTAGTTCAGGGTGCCCACCAATTGGCTCATGCAAACAAATGTTTGCCTTGCCTTACGACAATAGTCGCCTGGAGAGGCCCAAACGAGTCCTCCTCTGTCAAATGATTCTACTCCCTTTCGCAATGATTTTACAGAGTAGAGAAGAAAGGGGTCACCAACTCTACTTCACAATTTATCTCTTTTTTTCTGTGCTTGGGTTCAGTGGGTTCAAGACTCACGTGTGTCGGGCACCCTAAAAACAGATTCTTGCTAGTTAGGAGCTGTATAAGTATAATTTCTTTCAATTACAATTTAAAGGACAGCAAAAGTTTTACCGACATAACATTAAATGTAAATTCATGTAAAATAATTCAAATGAAAGAGCGAAACGTTTCCAATTCGTTCCACTTGTCAAAATGCACTGAGAGTTTTTGTAGCTGAAGTTTTTCCCGCCGTATTCCGATCGCTTGAACTCCGGCAAACTTGTTGCATTGCTAATGGTAGCTTGCAGAAAGAAAATAAAATCTTTAGCTTAGCGGCTTGAGTGACGAGCTTAGCTACCGTTGCACATTTCAACATGATTTCGAGTTCGATTCCCGGCGGATACATAGTAACTTTGATTTTTCAGGGCTTTTACCGCGGTACGAGCGCCAAACTCGTTTTTTTTATATAATTATGTCTACTTTAGGAAACAAACAGTACTTGATCTTAAACCTGCTAGCTACCTAACAGCTGCTTAAAAAATTTAAGGAAGCTAATCTAGCTTGTGCATCATTGGCTCCCTTTATTGAATTTAGTTATGGTTTGAACTTTGATCACCGATACTACAGATTGTATCAGTGATCGAAGTGTCTAGGGCTTATCAATATCATCATCAATACGTAGTATTAAATAAAGTCGCTTCCCTCGTCTGTCCCTATGTATGCTTAAATCTTTAAAACTACGAAACGGATTTTAAGCGGTTTTTTTAATAGATACAGTGATATACGAAAAAGGTTTATAAGTATAATACATGCACAAAATACAAATATGTTAGGCGGTACAAAGTTTGCCGGGTCGACTAGTAATAGCTAACTGTATAAGGTATTTTATTTTAGTAGGTGTTCATTCATTGCATTTCGAATATAACATATCTAATATATCAATGTTTTAGTTAAATCATGATATAAATAAAAAATGTAAAATCTGTTTCCGGTACATTTGGTATCAATAGCATCGGCCCGCGGTGGCGACAGTGAAAAATGTTCAAATTCAAATATTGACCGCAAACCCCAAAACCTCTGTTATTCAGAAACACATTTGTGACCGTGACACCGACGCAGACTGATGGACATGGACAGCTGATTTTAGATAAACGTTCCCTATAGAATTCAATTTTTGAATTGAATTGAAACACCATAACGATATCCAATGTAAAGCAACGTTCAGTAAGGTCAATGGCCGGATGGGTATCGGTTCGCTAGTGAATTTCTGAAATAAGTTTAGTTTTTTTTTACGTTGAAACAATCTAGACATGGTCCACCCGGTACGCGTCCATACAAAAAGAGAAATCTTTCGTTCCTATACAATCCTCTGGATGATTATTATATTTTGTCTTTCGATTTTATAAATTTTAGTAAGTATACTTACATATACATAAAAAAAAAACACTTTTTAAATATAGGATGAAGGTATAGCTTATTGAAAGTCTAGTAAACCAAACATTAACTAAAATAAATTAATTACATATAGTAAGTACAAGTAGTATAGTATCCATTGCATGAGGCAAGATGCTTCAGGTTCGTCCCACATGCAAATGTGAAGCTATCAGCCCACAGAAGCACAGTTATTCCTAGTATGAAGACGGTATTTAGTTATGTATTGTGACAATGCAATGGCAAACCGACTCATGGCAATGCAACGGTCTACAGAAACCGCAACGAAATCCAGCAGCCTGCGTAGCATGACGGACCATTTCTCAATTCTTTCTTTCACGTTTAATCGCTTTTGACAGTCGAATGTGGGAAAATGTATGGAGATGATCGACAAAAGTGACAGTTAGATACAACAGCAGTGGTAACTTGACGAAAATTTGTCGACTTTGTCGTATCTATCTGTCACTTTTGTCGATCGTCTCCATACATTTTCCCGCATTTAAATGTCAAAAGCGATTAAAAGTGACAGTTAAATTCGACAAATAGTCCGTCATGCTGCGGGGGCTGATTCGAAAAAAAAAAACCGTCATGCTACCACTGCTGGCCTAGCACAATACTGCGACTAAATTTATTATCACAATTGACACTTCAAGATTTACGATGAAGACTTCTATCGTAAATTAAGTACCTAAATATTATCACCAAGTGTGTTCAAAGTGCGAGAAAGCAAAATTATTATAAATTAGCTGTCCCGGCGAACTTCATATACAATATTATATGGGAAAAGTTTTTTTTATTCCATGTTCCATGCAATTTTCCAATATTTTCTCACCTTTTAAACCTTCCCTGGATTACTACGAACATTTCAACTGATTCGGCCCGGCCGTTCTCAAGTTTTTGCGAAACTAACGAACCATGATTCATTTTTATATACATGGTAGACGTAGAAGATAGTAGAAGTAGATAGTAGAAGACTAGGCTGACATTTGTGAGGACCTGAGGATCGACAAACTACAGAAATATGTTTTTGAACATTTAATTTTTGTCGCTCAGTTTATAAGAGGCTTAATTCAAATTATTATTCTCCGAAGCAAAATAAGACTCTTGTTTGTGTAAACAATGTTTGAGTTTTTACTTGCTGCCAGGGCAAAGTTTAAATTACTACAATCTAAAAAAATATATACTCATATACTCTACGCTAATAATTACTATTAAGTATGTGTTAAGAGCCAGTTTACAGCGATGCTAGCGCCATTCGCGAAAAAAAAAATATCTTCTAAACTAAGGCTAATATCAAAAATGTGTCACAGTATGACACTAGATAATGTGGCCTAGTATTTTTAGGGGACTGATGTATAGCTTTTAAATTAAAGACCAAAGAAAGCTACAAATTGTTGCTAAAAGTGGCCACTTTTAGCAACAATCTGTGTATTATTTTGTTCTTTTAAGTTAGGACTACTTAACTGTGCTCAAAAATACAAAGCAAGATTATCTAGTGTCATACAGTGCCACATTTTTGATATTTGCCCTAGTTTAGAAGATATACATTTTTTTCGAGAATGGCGCTAGAATCGCGGTAAACTGGCTCTTAAGAATATGTTATTTGATTTCTACAAGTGTATTCAATGATACATTTTGATAAGTTTTTTTTTTAAATAAAAATGTAATGTAAGTATACCCCATTAAAACCCGATAGCTGTTATAAGATGATGTTATAAGGTTTTTGTATTTTTTTAGTAGCTTTTGTGAGTTTATTAACTTTTTTAATACTTTTGTGATGTTTTCTATATAATTATGGTTTTTCTAAACACATAATATGAGGTTACTATTATGAATTTTTTTTTTCATTTAATTTCTAAGTTAATGTCATTCTATGAAAAGAGCCTTACGTGCAACCGTGCCAATTTAAGGAGGTGTAAGATTCTCGTGTCAATGTTTGTATTTCGAACTTGAAATTGAGTGAGAAGTTTGTTTGGAATTTGGAACCCAGAGTTTGGAAACCGCCGCTAGGAACCAATTTTGGAACATAACATAGGTACTTACATACTGAGAATCAAACATACTTTTTCGAATTTTCATTTCTGCCCATTATTTAATTATTTGATAAACTAGAGGCCGCCCCGCGGTTTTTCCCGCGCAGATTTCTCATAAACACAAAAAACCCGTTTATTCCCGTTCCCGTGGGAATTTCGGGAAATCCCTTCTTAGTGCTCACCTACACTCTCCAAGGAACCCACGTGCCAATTTTCAGCTTTCTACGCCCAGTAGGTTCGGCTCTGCGTTGTCTGTCAGTCAGTCAGTCAGTCAGTCAGTCAGTCAGTCAGTCAGTCAGTCAGTCAGTCAGTCAGTCAGTAACGGAAGAGTTTTATATATATTGATAAACAAATTATGAAGGCGAAAAAATAAATAAAATGAATTACTTAACTCTTTTAAAAGTCAAAGTTGGACTGCAATTGCTTTTAATATCTGTTCAGAATTCGGTTTTTGACAAATACACTGCCACCGTGCGGAAATGAACTGGACCTATTCGAGCGGTAACGCAGGCAGCACGCTAGCAGACCACACTGTGGTACTTAATTAAACTTTTTACCTTTGTGTATATTTAAAGCAAAGTTAAGATATTTTATTTTCATTCAGTATTGAATTTAAAAAAAAACCTGTGTTAGTATACATAACATAAACGCACGCCTTTATTCCCCGAAGGGTTAGGCAGAGGCACCAGCTCATCGGAGCCGGACCCACATTTAGCCGAGTTTTTGTATTTATACCATCGTAAAAAATGTCTAGCTTGTCGCCGCGGTTATAACGACCACTACTGCGGCCGGGACCAACGGCTTAGCGTGTCTTCCGAAGCACGGGATCATCTTACTTTTCTTTTTTGATAAAAAAATAAATAAATTTTGATTACTTATCTAAGTAATTAGGTACAAAAAAATGAAGATTTTAATATCCTCTAAACCATAGCCGAAATTAAAAATATGCGTCAATGACGCCCTAGATAATCATGATTAGAATTTTTAAGGTTCTCATGTATAAGCTTTTAGGATAATGATCTTAGAAATATTCGTGTGTGAAACTAAAAGTGGCCACTTTAGGCCCCAAACAAATATTTCCAAGATCTATATCCTGAAAGCCACACAAAAGAGTCTTAAAATTTCTAAGCAAGATTATCTAGGGCGTCATTGAATCATATTTTTGATTTCGGCTATGGTTTAGAAGATATAACTTATTTATCGAAGTGGCGCTAGTATCGCACCCGTTCGCCCCTTAACTAGGTAACTAAATTATACCTATAGATGAATACCATAAGGTTTTGGTTTAGTTTCGAAGTTACGAGCTGTCCCGGCTTACTTCGTTACGCCATAGAATATAAGATACTACAAAAGACTTGGCTTTATAGACTGTTCTTTTGACTGCCCAGAATGGGCAAATAAAAGTACAAACAACAACAAACCACCTGTCAAAATATGTAAGCAATGGAAAAAATATTGCACCTTGGGTTACATTATTTGAGTTTAAGTAAGGATCCCTAATTTTTTTGAAAATCTAATATAGCCTATGACACTTGGGGATAGTGTAGCTTCCTACCAGTGAAAGATTTTTTCAAATCGGTTCAGTATTTCCGGAGCCTATTCGTTACAAACAAACAAACAAATCTATCCTCTTTATAATATTGGTATAGATAATTATTTATCGTAACTTGCTCTAGTTTAGCACCGTGAGGCCCCGTATCTGCGGCGACCTGGACTCTATTAGGCAATGCGGAAATGCATCTAAGTCGTGTCGACGTGCTCTCAATGCGATTTATGCACCCTAATGGAATGGAAGCCAGATTTTGTTGGATGCAATTTTTGTCACTTAAATGTTAGTGCTAAGCCCTCCTGGCTCCTGGCTCCTCAAGTCTGCATAGCGGAACACTTTTTATTTATCAAGCGGCTAGATTCTGGCGTAAAGGTAACTTTTTTTCATAGTAAGTATGTATAGTTGGAGTAAGTGGAAATCAATTGTCTCTGCCTACTTCGATGGGATACAGGCGTGACGTTATGTATGTATACTTCCAACACTTTCAAAATTTAGCTAGTTTCGGTGGACCCCTGTAGCAAAATTCAGCAGAATTCTGTAGCAGAATAATCAGCGCTGCATTACTTGCAGCACATGCTGAGTCGGAGCCTTTCCACATGCGCAATACATGCTTTCATAGTTTTAGTTTTGCTTAACTCTTCTTTGTATTTTTTTCTTTTGTTTTGTATGCCTGTATTGCTCGTGTGAATAAAGATTTATCATTTGTCAAAATTTATACCAAATATCACGATAATTAAGACGCTTGATTCTTGCGTTTTTTTTATATTGACTTTTTGCTATTGATGAACCAAACGAGCCTTAGGGCCTCAGTTGTAGGGGTGAGTATGATGCTTTTTTTAACATTTTATATTGATAACAAATGGGCAGTTTTATTTCAAAAAATCGTGATGACGATAAAAAAAATGGTCAAATGTGAAGTTGTATTTTTTTTAAACAAGTTCTATTTTTTAGAACTTTAAAATATAAAAATTGTATAATATTATTTCATACAGATAATAAAGGCTCAGTAAAGGGTCTTACAACCTATCATAAAACAAAGCAAGCGTACGCTTTACTTTAACAAATATTATTTTTCTAGAGCATGTCGGCAAAAAGCGCCACCGCACTGCAATTTCATTATTTCACTCACCTCCGCCACTCCGATATAAACGAGCAAGGAGAGAGTAGAATATAAATAAAATTTCCGCTTTTACAACATTTATCTTCAACTATATTGCTCCCTTGTAAATAATTTGATTTCAATTGGTCACCACAGCAACACTATAGGTGATGATATACATGTTATTTTTTTATCATGGCAGAAATTTGCAGGACTGTCTTTGCATAATACATGACTCGAATGAATTATTTAAAAAAACCTTATTTTTATATTATTATTTTTTAAAACCCATTAAAGGCCGATGGACCTAATGTGCACTCCCCGTTGGTCATTGCTCCGATGGTACACATAATTTTTTTTTTTTTTACGGAGTATCTCAAGTGAGCACGGTACCCAATTTTCTACCATGGATGTCGTAAAAGGCAACTCTAAGGGAATATGCGAAGGACGGGCAGCAGCGTATTTCGGTGAAAAATCTTGTGTAATCATACTTCGATCTCCAACCCGCCAGCCAAGCGTGGCGATTATGGCTACTGGTGGCGATCTGTGAGAATACCTATCAAACATCAATCACGAAAATACTATAATAAAATAAATCAATCAATCAAAAAATCAAAAAAAACTTTATTCAATATAGGATACAAGATATTACTTATTGAAAGTCAATTAGACTACGTCTAATCTAATCGCTATTGATACCTTATTTGGTAAAGTATCCTATACTGTGAGAGGCGAGGTAGTTCAGGGTGCCCACCAATTGGCTCAGGCAAAAAAAATGTTTGGCTTGCCTTACGACAATAGTCGCCTGCCTTAAGCATTCATCAGCTATTTATAAAGACAGTGTTGCAAGTTTTAAATTCAGCTCATAGTTCTATTAAAGTTCTAAATTTCAGTAACAGGACCTACTTTAAAAGAATTACGCTAATGACCTCATTACCAAAGAATCTGAAACTTATAGTAAACTTGTTGAAAACTTGCAAAACTATATTTGCAACTACCATTTCTCTGCACCAACAGGTACCTTTCCGAAGCGTTTAATTTTCCGAGCTTTTTTTTTATTTAGAGTTGCAATAGTAATAGCACTTGGAAACGATCATTTAAAAAGTTGAAGAAAGCTCAACTTTCTTCGGTCTTTAGTTGTTTGTTTGCTTGACAAGTTTCGAAAGTTTCACTGTTTAAAGCTTTTTACAATACCTATATTTTAAAAGTTTTTGTATTTAGAGCTAGGTAGGTAATATTTAAAAATTAGAGGCTGCCCCGCGGTTTCACCCGCGCAGATTTTTCTTATACACCAAAGTCCCGTTTTTGCCTGTTCCTATGGAAATTTCGGGAATTTATTCCTTAGTTAGTTCTCTCCTACACTCCCCAAGGAATTTATATGCAAATTTCTGCCCGCTACACCCAGTAGTTTCGGCTCTGCGTTGTCTGTTAGTCAGTAATTAAAGAGTTTTATATATATACAATACATAGTATACAACAAAGTCGCTTCCCGCGTCTGTCCCTATGTATGCTTATATCTTTAAAACTATCCAACGGATTTTGATGCTGTTTTTTTAATAGATAGAATGATTCAAGAGGAAGGTTTATAAGTATAATACATTCACAAGATAGTAATAGGTTAGGCGGTACGAAGTTCGCCGGGTCGACTAGTTATCTATACAATCAGATAAAAGATTATTTTTATCGTAACGAATTCAAATGACTAAAATATACAAATAATGCTGTAAAAGCCAATATCATGTCATTCTAACTAATTCGTCAGTCAGTAAGTACTTTTAGTATCTGAATTCGATAACAGATTAATAATGCTATCTCTAAAACCCATTTCTAAGGATTACGAAAAAAAAAATGCAATTTAGTCAGACATAAATATGCTTACCACTATTTACTACCATTTTTTAATTCTGTTTTGTGTATCATCAATCAATACATAGTATAAAACAAAGTCGCTTCCCGCGTCTGTCCCTATGTATGCTTATTATCTTTAAAACTATGTAACGGATTTTGATGCGGTTTTTTTTTAAAAAGATAGAGCGATTCAAGGTTTAACGAAATAGGTTAGGCGGTACGAAGATCGCCGGGTCGTTAGGTAATTTTATAATGTACAAAAGAAAAAAATCCTTCGTATTAACGTGATTTTGACTACCACCGTAATTAATCAATATATATAAAACTCTTCCGTTACTGACTGACTGACTAACTGACTGACAGACAACGCAGAGCCGAAACTACTGGGCGTAGAGGGCTGATATTTTGCATGTAGGTTCCTTAGGGAGTGTAGGTGAGCACTAAGAAGGGATTTCCTGAAATTCCCATGGGAACGGCAAAAAACGGGATTTTGGTGTTTATGAGAAATCTGCGCGGGTGAAACCGCGGGGCAGCCTTTAGTAATATATAGTTTGACCTTACAAATATCAAAATAATTACAAAATTAATTTTCTTTTACAATTCATACTTACAATAAGGGGTCGTTTAGCAAAATTATTAAGTCGCTCTTCAAGCTTTTACAGGTACACATTTTACGATATCATTACAGATTTTTACTTTACCGTCTGGGCTAATAAACTTAAGTGAATCGTTCGAAGCTTTACGATCGGTTGACAAGAGCTTTTACCAGCAACTTTAATTGTTGATTTTACAACGGAAACACAAATCGCAGAGCTTCAAAGCTCTTTGATTTGTTTTATTTTATTATGTTTAAAAATTACTCATTCATAATATTTTATATCAAAATTTCCTTTTGAATTTAAAGTCGTCTGCCTACCAAGTAACTCTTATTTTATTAAAGACGAGCTGTCCCGGCTTACTTCCTTACGCCATAGAATATAAGAACCTACAAAAGAATTGGCTCTTAAGACTATGTTCTTTTAACTGCCCAGAATGGCCGAATAAAAAACAAACAACAACAACAAACCACCTGTCAAAATATGTAAACAACGGAAAAAATATTACACCTTGGGTTATTGAGTTGAGTTGAGTAAGGAGTTTGAGTATTATTTGAGTTTAGGTAAGGATCCCTATTTTTTTAATTAATTTTTCCCTAATCTAATGTAGCCTATGACACTCGGGGTTAATGTAGCTTCCTACCAGTGTAAGAATTTTTCAAATCGGTTCAGTATTTCCGGAGCCTATTCGTTACAAACAAACAAACAAACAAATCTTTCCTCTTTATAATATTTGTATAGATTGTCGTGGTGGTGAAATTTTCATTAATAATTTAGTTAAGAGACTTGACTTCCTGGTAAAGGCTTTGGGAGTGTACTGAATGTGGGTACCACAAGACGACCTGTCATTGTGGCGATCTGTGGAAAAGGCATGGCATGGCTGAGTAGTGTAGAAATAGAATAGAATAGAAAGACTCATTATTGCAATCAATAGAAATAGAAAACTTTATAAATTTAACACAGGTAAAAGTTACAGGTGGTAGAGTAAGAATTATTTAGAATCACTGTGTTAGGCCATTTTCAGGCATACAAATTTTTAGAAAACTTAAAAATATTAACATTTTAAAATATTTATGTGGTAACTGTAGGAACCGACAATTATTTAATATTTAGTGGTAATTACTTAACAAATGAAATATATATTTTTTATATAAACAAACAAAAACTTCTTCAAAAAAATCTCTCTATATATAGAAATGTTCTTATCAGTCAAAAACTCACAAATTATAATAACATTTACTTACAAGTAGTTTGTGTATTTTTTTGTTTGAATTTAGTTAAATTTAAATTCTGGAATGGTTCAGGTAGTTTGTTAAAAATTTGAGGTGCAAGGCAAATTAAACTATTATGTAAAAAAGAAGTGTTAGAATGTTGTATACAAAGGTTATGCTTGTTTCTTAATTTAACGTTTACAGATTTTAATGAATTACTAGGAAATAAAGTTTCATTCGTTTTGACAAAAATTAATACTTCATAAATGTACAGACAAGGAAGCGTCAAGATTTCGTATTTCCTAAATAAAGGTTTAGATTAGATTAGATTAGATTCATTTATTTCACACTATCATATTCATATTACATACAAAGTTGTATAATAAAATGTCAAAGTATAATGTGATCGTCAAAATATTGTACAAAAATTATATAAAAAATAATAAGTAGTTACTTAATTATTTAAGTACTATGTAAACAATGTCAAATTTTTAAATGTATAATTGTATATAAAATGTCAAATACTAAATAATAATTTCAATGTACTTGAATTACATATTGTAACTGTCGAATACTGTCTGTCTGACTTTTATTAAACATATAACGAATACAACGCTTTTGATGTTTAAATACAATTTCTTTATCAATCAATCGACTGCATAATAAAAAAAAAACTTAAATGTGTACATGAGAATTCCTGTAATCTAAAAACCTAATTACTAGTAGGTTCAGTCACGCGCAAAAGTTAACTCTAAGTCTAAAATTGCTTGCACGCAAATACCACACATTATTAAGTTAAAAACATTTCCCACTGGCTCAAATAAGTAGAGATGTGTTGTGTACAGTGGCGGACTAGGAGGCCGCAACAGATTTGTCTATGGTTTCGTCAGCCCTAGACAGTATTACCAAAGAACAAAAGCTATTTTGCAACACAGAAAAACCGGAAGTGTTACGCCTACCGTGTCCGCCACTTTACCAACACATCTGTACCTATTTGAGCCAGCGGAAAAAATTCTATACTTACATTACATACAAACATTTCCATACATTACATACAAACGCTGAGAGTAAATGTGATCACTGGATGTAATTATTTTTGCTTACTCTGTATGGACTAAATACGTGACTCTACGTACATCAAAATTTACAAATCCTTAATATATCCAGATTAATATATTAATGCTTAATCCACAGAGATGACCCACTAATGCGTTTTTTATCTTTACATTATCGATATCAAATGTTGGGTACTTAAGTGTCGCATGAAATAAAATAAAAAATGTATATTTTAAGCATTGTCATTATCATTCTTCAGCGCCGGAAGTACTGGACGTATTTTAAAAATTCGGAAGAAAAAATTTGGAAAGCTACACTATCACCGGGCGGCATAGGCTATTGAAGGTTCTAAAAAGTTTAGAACGCAAAGCGCTAGGAAGGAAGTTCGCCGTGTCAGCATAAGGAAGGGCGTAGGTACTAAACCTATTGGTCAGCCGCTCACCGTTTGGTTACTGGGGACAGCCAGTTTGGTTACAGCCTTAAGAGCCAGTTTACAGCGATGCTATCGCCATTCTCGAAAAAAAATATCTTCTAATCTAAACTAAGGCAAATATTAAAAATGTGGCACAGTAAGTACGACTCTAGATAATCTTGCTTAGTATTTTTTGAGAACAGCAAAGTAGTCCTAAGTAAAAAGAACAAAAGTGGCCACTTTTACCAAAACCTTGCCGCTTTTTTGGTCCTCAACCTGAAAGCTAATACAGGAGTGCCCTAAAAATACTAGGCTACATTATCTATAGTGTCATACTGTGCCACATTTTTGATATTTGCCTTAGTTTAGAAGATTTTTTTTTGCGAATGGCGCTAGCATCGCTGTAAAAGGGTTCTTGGAAATACTCAACTGAAGTGTCCTAGAGACAAAAACGATGCAGTCAAGTGGCTAAGAGATACGAATACAAACATAACTGTGGTGTGAGGGAGATGAAAAACATCTAATGAGTCTTTGACCTTTGTTGCTTTTTTTGGTTTTGTTTTGTCGCGTCGTGAGTTAGTTTTAGGTACTTATACAAATATTACATTTTGAGACATTATTTGGTCGTAAAAGTACTTAAACGTGTGTCCCAAAAGTCGACGATTAAACGAAAAAATGAGATAGAGCAAGTCAATACAGCTACCAGAGAAATAAAATAAAAAATCTAGACCCCTATGGTGTAAAACTATGGCTAGTTCAAAATCAACACCCTGTGACCATTGTTTTCACCGTGTGCTACAAATCGTAGCATTTGCTCGGTTTTATTATTTAAATATAGGCCTTTTTTTTTTTTGTAACGAGGGGAAATGTCTATAGCACCCACTAAAACCCCCCGGCGGCCGTCTTGACGCTTTTGGGAAGAACCCCGGGAACCACACATTATAGCGTCCGAAGTCTTCCCACGCTCAGCTACTATCAACTTCGTGCTCGGGGAGGGCATATTGTTCCCTCCCCGGCTCGCCTTTGGAGCTGCGGCGGCACAGTGCCACAAGCTGTGCCGCCGCCCATCTCGGGGCCGTTTGATGAGTGTGTCGGGCCCCCGCCCTTCACACCCACGACCCCAAAGACCCCTTTTAGTCGCCTCTTACGACAGGCAGGGCATACCGTAGACCTATTCTTACGCCCGGACCTACAGGGCTTATTGAAATATAGCCCTGAGTAAAGCGTTTATCAATTGGAGCCTTAGATTTGAAGTCATCTACAAGAAAGTTGCTCGTTTCTACAAAAAAAATATATATATATATACCACAGGGTCTAGATTTTTTTCTGGTAGCTGTGTAATGACTTGCTCTATCTCCTACTTCCGGTTTATCGTCGACTTAAGGGACACATTGTATACAAGATTACCGCCTGGCAAGTCTGGCGATTACGGTAACCTCCCTCCAAAATGTTGGTCCTTGTAACATGTTGGAGAGACCTACGTCTAGCAGTGGACGTCTATCAGATCGGTTGTTCTGACACAGTTTTAAAAAGGTTATGATGAAACAAGGTTATCTTATTTAGGTAATAAAACAAAAAAAAGAAAAAAACGAGTTACCAATATAGTACGGCACAGAGTAAATCGATTGAAAACCTATTTGGAACCATGTGCCATAGAATTTAGAGACCAGTTTAAATTGTTAACCTATCAGTATATTCGCCGCGCCTCGCCAGTTCTGCGCTGGGCCTTGGCACAGTATAATAAATAGTACTACATACAGTATGGGCACTCCCTACCTCCCTCAGCAAGTGCGGCCCCGCGCTCGGTTACCTCTCAGTTACCTCTCAGTACAAACAAATAGCACGCCTTATCTCACTTACCAATAATACGCGTGACGTACAGTGGCGGACTAGGAGGCCGTAACAGATTTGTCTATGGTTTCGTCAGCCCTAGACTATATTACCAAAGAACAAGAGCTCTTTTGCAATACAGAAAAACCGGAAGTGTTACGCCGACCGTGTCCGCCACTGTACATGAGTTTCGGCTGTGCGCGAAGCAACGCGCTCCTCTCTATGAAGTGTCCGAGGAGTAAAACAAAAGATTCTGTATCTATCTTTGTCTTAGTTAGGTATTATATTTTATTTATTAGGTATTCATTTCTTATTTTCTGCCCCCCGGCCATTCGTTAGGGCTGTCACGCGCCAGTCACGCACGATTCTTATTGTACCGAATATTAGTAACTATGTTACAGTTTGTTACCAGCCCTGATGAGAACTAACGTCACAAGTAGTAACGATACATTATGTAATAACATTCGATAGTAAATGTATTTTTCTGAGAGAAAAATGCAAGATAAACAGTGGCGGACTAGGAGGCCGTAACAGATTTGTCTATGGTTTCGTCAGCCCTAGACTGTTTTACCAAAGAACAAGAGCTATTTTGCAATACAGAAAAACCGGAAGTGTTACGCCGACCGTGTCCACCACTATACTTACTACAGATAAAGAGCTAAGATTTTTCTGAGATTTTTAAGTAAGGTGATGAGCAGAGCTGAAAAGTTACTTTCAGAAAGTAGAATAAGAAATATTTGTTTCACGAAAATAAAGGTTAGTAGGTGAAGCTTCATTTCTCAAACATACCTGCACTAGTAATAATATTTTATTTTGTGGTGTGTTCGTTTGAATCGAGTAGGCTCCGAAACTACTGGTCGAATATGGAAAATTATTTCACCTTAGAGTCCCTGATAAACTTATGCTACAGAATATTTAAAAAAAAAATAAAAAGTACATACTTAATTTGATATTGTACAATATAAAATTAAAGGCTTACCCTCTTATTCATAAAAAGTTAAAGAGCATTTTAGTTATTTGACGTAGGTCAATTTAGACTGGATGTCACGTATTTACCATACGACAAACCAGATAAGTAGACCTCCAGTAACGCTACTTAAAATGTACTGTATCATTATGAATAAGACGGTTAGTTAATAATATATTATGTAAACTTTATATTGTAAGGCGGTACAAAGTTTTCCTTTCGCCCAGTTTGTACATAATACGTATTTTTAATTCCAGATCAAACCATCACAATGCGATCACAGTCAAGAACCTGTCTGCTCATCATCAGCCTCCACCTCCTCAGTTTCCTGAGCGCCCAGGAGGCCTACAAGCGAGCCCCTCAAGGCTTCCTAGGAATGAGAGGCAAGAAATACTCCGAAGAACGTGAATTCTTCAAACGAAGACCTCAATTCTTCGTCGGAGTCAAAGGGAAGAAGAACTACCAAGATATGGAAGATAACTTCTACAAGCGCGCACCAATGGGCTTCGTCGGAATGCGCGGGAAGAAAGAGTTTGAAAACGGTATACCCCCATCCGGCTCTCTTATTGGCCAGATCGACTACACAGCCGAACGCCCAGAATACGACTATCTAAAACAAATGATAGCGAGCTACATACAAAGTCTTGCAACACCAGACCCCTACAGCATTGAGTACCCGACCTATTCAGCTGAAGAGAACGCAGACAATGGCACAAGCGAGATCACTAACGAGGTTGACAAAAGGGCAAATCTGAAACAATTTTACGGCGTCCGAGGCAAAAAGTCTATTCAAAACAAAAGGCCGTTTGACTTGAATTTTCGCGGAAAATTCATTGGTGTAAGGGGTAAAAAGGACGACAATATGAAGGAGATCAAGTTTTTATTGGATCATAATGAGCCGTGGCCGAAGAGAAAGGGACAGATGAGCGGATTCTTCGGTATGAGGGGCAAGAAGTGGGCAGAGGGTGAGTTAGCAGTTTCTAATCCATATATATAAAACTCTTCCGTTACTGACTGACTGACTGACTGACAGACAACGCAGAGACGAAACTACTGGGCGTAGAAAGCTGAAATTTGGCACGTGGGTTCCTTGGGGAGTGTAGGCGAGCACTAAGAAGGGATTTCCCGAAATTCCCACGGGAACGGGAAAAAACGGGATTTTTGTGTTTATGAGAATTCTGCGCGGGAAAAACCGCGGGGCAGCCTCTAGTTTTACATAACCTTTGTAGCTGGTTATAAGGTGGTCAAACAACCTGGTGAAGGCTGCAGGAGTACACTGGATAGGAGTCGCTCAAGACCGGTCGGTATGGTGATTTGTGGGGACGCCTATGTCCAGCAGAGGACCTCTATCGGCCGAGATGATGATGATGAGTTGAAGTTATTATGACTTATCGCATAAATACTTTTAGCTCCTGATATGAGGTTTGCAGATTTTTTTTTCTTATTAGGCACTTTCAAAATTTAGATGGTTCAGTGGACCTTCATTGCTACTATTGTGTTTTATGAATAACGCAAAAGCTTAGGTACTAGACACTACAACATATATTTAGTTCTACAAGTTGGTAACAAAAATATCCCAGCTACTAGAAAACAATCGAAAGAGACTGAGACTGCTCCGTGGCTCAGTTGGCAGTGATGTGGACTGAGTAAGCGTGTGCACCTGGGTTCGATTCCCGGGCGGGGCGAATATGATGAATATCGATGTTTGTTTCCGGTCTGGGTGTGATGTGTTATTATGTTATTATTATAATTATATTCATTAACGTTTTTTTCAATACTGGAAATTCTTTAATATGTTTTTCTTTTGTAAGTAGGTTTATAAGCAAAATGTAGTGTCTTTGCAAAAGAAAAACTAAAATAAAAAATTATCTTCACAGATTCGTCAGAAGAGTATGCAGAGTGATACAAGAAAAACACATTCAAACGTCTACCTACAATACCTAGCTAAAAAAATATTCCTAAACGTCCTAAAGCCTAAAATAGTTTTATTATTAACTTTCTAATATATTTTTTCTAATTTATGCTCTATATGGAAACTTTAAACCCTATTACCTCAGCTATAAAGAGAAAAATCATTCATAGTTTAACTCTCCGGTCATTGAACTTCGGGCGTTGACCTGAGGCCCAATTATGGCCGCTTTTTCAATATTGCTTTTCGTCCTCTAGAGTGTAAAAGTCGATACAAAAAAAAACGCAAAGAGGACGCAAAGCAATATTGCAAAAGTGGCCGTAATAGGCCCTCTGGTAGATAAGGTTCCGTGACATAAAAATGTGTGAATACCTATATTGAGATGTAAATGTATTTAACTTTGTTATGCGAAATGAATGTATCATATATGATCAAAAGAACTTCTCAAGTGAAGTTCGATCAATATTATATGAGTGGTTTCATTTGAAGATTTGTAAGTGCTTACAAGTTGAAATAAGAAAAAAAAAACTCGTACTAAAATTATTGTAGTATTTGATTTTTTTTTGTTTTCTTAGTTCTAATGTCCATACGATACCCCCTGTTGTGTTTAGTTCACTAATTTAAAATGACCTTGTGTACTATTTATGACTACTTAGGTACATAAATCACATTACTTTAAATGAAAATGCCAATTATCTTACCTATAGCTAAGTAAATAATTATAGATCTTCTTAAAGTGTATACTTTAGTTTTTTTTTTATACTTACCCATTTCACAAAAAATTTAATGAGGTTTGTTTGTATCCATCTTAAATATAAAAAAAAAATAAGTAAAAACATTTAATTAAAAGTAGGTAAGTATAAGTACTTATATATTTTAAAGTTTTTTATTTTTGATTATTCAATGCTGTGTACTTACTTAGAAATTTTAAATTGCAAAATTAACTTTTGAATGTACATTATATTAGTTAGGTGGTTACATAGTTAAAATTTTTAAAATGTTTATATTTTCTAAGTTTTAGAAATCAAATTATTAATACTATACCTATTATACTTACTTGTATTAGAATAAAAGTTAAAAAAATACGAAAATTCTGTAATAGATTTTACTTATTTACTTGAACTTGAAACATTTTGAAAAGGCTGGCAAAATGTGAATTTTCAAATAATTACTTATATTGTGTTATCATTGTACTAACAATATACTATTAGAAAATAAAAACTAAATAAATGCAGTTACTATTAAATTTCCTAAGTTTGTTTTATGCCTGCCCGTAGCCAGAACCAAATCATAAGCCATATGTTGGTACAGTAGCCAGCCAGTGTTCGAATTTTTCTCGCCGTAAAAACATCTTTGGACTTAAACGAACATTTTAAAAAAGAATTGCTAAAATTGGTCCAGGCGTTGTCGAGTTTATTTATTTATTTATTAAGAAAACCAACGGCGAAATAAATTACAATTCACAGGTAGCATATCATAGATAGAAGTATGGCTAATAATAGGTTTCCCTTAAATTAACAACAGTATACTCGCTAGAACTATTTAGATACTAATTGTTAACAAATAAATAATTTACAATTTTGAAGTACTTATCAGGAGTTATGTGCTCACCAGCACATTTAGCTATGGGCGAGGGCGAGCTTATCGATCGGATCATTGTCGTCCCGGAAACCCATTGAAATATAATAATATAATAAAAAATGGTAGGTAGGTCCTTAGTTGGGGTTCTAGAGCCAGCTCCCAAATCCATTTCTTTTGTTTTTCACCTTTAAACAGTACTAGTCGACCCGGCAAACTTCGTACCGCTTAACCAATTACTATTACTGTACTTATTATACTTATAAGCCTTCCTCTTGAATCACTATCTATTCAAAAAAAAAACGCATCAAAATCCGTTGCGTAGTTTTAGATTGACGCGTACATCAATCTAAAACTACGCAGGATATAGGGACAGAGAAAGCGACTTTGTTTTATACTATGTAGTGATACCATACCTACCTACGTTATTTTATGTTTTTTTTTTCTATTTTATTTAAAAAAAGCTGTTTTATTATTCCACGTCTCCCACAAGGCCTTGACAAAACGGGGTAGCTCATTAGCACCGCAAGCCACTCGGGAGACACTGGAGTCACTCACAACAACTTTTCCTCAAACAATCTCTACATTAAACTTATTTATTGTTGCAATTTGAACTTTAAACACATACGGGTACGACAGTTTTTCTTGTGCCGAAATTATTTAGAGGTGAAAGTTTTGTTTTACTCCCAAGAGCTTAGCGCTACTCCCGATAAAAAAAAATGTTCTAAACCTGGCAAATATAAAAACGTTATCCTGTGCAATCCTTAGTTTAAACTAAAGTGTCTTTAATTGACACTTTTAGCAACAAACATACATACTTACCTAAATAAAAAAAAAAAACTTTTAGTACTTACATATTTTTTTTAGGGAAAAATAAATAAGAAATTAAAACAGAAAGATACATTTTAATTTTTTTATTAAAACTTTTCTCCTTATAAATCGATTGCTAACAGTGTAGATTAAAACATACATAGAAGCCATGTCTCATTGAGTGATAAACATACATACAAAATGCTAGAATAAATGACAGCTAAAACAACCACAACACTTTTCGTTCAGAATATAAAGAAAATAATCTTCAAAACTTTATATTTTCAAGGCATAAAATTTTGAAGATTATAAACTATCAACCCATACTTAATAGGGTTTATTATCCATTTTTTTCTTGAAAATACACAACCTCGTCTTGTTTACCAATCGTCGAACAAACTAATCCACATGCGATTTGAAAAAGGAATAAGATGTCTCAATAAGACCCATGCAGAAGATAAGATACTGGCACGAATAATTTATAAACAATGAAATGTCAAAGATGACAGTTGAGTTGGCGCGAAAAAAGTCGCCATTTTGATTTCAAAACAAAACTAACAGCCTTTTATTGAATGTCTTTAAGATAAAAGCCCTTAGGCTAGATTTAAAACGCGCAAGTTTAGATTATAATAAACGACAATAAAATCTAATACAATCATTGTTTACAACAAGCCAAATATCGATTACAATAAAGCCTAATTTCGCGTGATAGTTTACGTGTCAATTAAGAGCACAATTATATTAGTAGAAGGAAACTCAAAGTATTACTCAATTTATAAAATAAAAAAAAACGACGCAAAAAAATCACTAACAAAACGATACTAAAACATAAAAGACAATGACTAACTTTATTATTTTGTTACTCAAGTTATTAATTACGGAATATACAAATATAGTCATAGAGGATATAAATATTAACTATATTATGGTTAATTTAAGTGTATACAATGTGTAATGTTTTTTTTTATTATCTCAACATAGATTTTGGAACCGATAGGTGTATCAGCCAATGCGAGCTGTGCTATAAATAGGCTATAAAGCAATGTTATCATAGGGCCCAGCGCAAATGAGGCGTGGAAAAGTTACCAAAACGAAAACTATTTAAACTGGTCTTTAAATCCTATAACATAATGGTTCAAAACTATTTTTCAATCGAAAATTTTTCATAGCTTCCATAGAAGCTACGATTGGTCCATAACCCGTGCCATAGAAGTTAGGATATGAACCAATTTAAATTGCTATTCATCTCACCGTATTATTCATAAAGATACAGAACAGTAATTTTACTGGAGGTCTACTTATCTGGTTTGTTGTATGGCAAATACGTGAAATCCAGTCTAAATTGAAATAAGTCAAATAACCAAAAAGCTCCAACTTTTTCATGAATAACAGGGTTAGTATCTTCTCCGCCATAAGTTTGCTGGCTGGGCTTAGCTGGTGCTTTAAATGAAACTTTTCTTTTTAAATATCTTATTTAATGTTTGTTCCCAAATCGTGGACACTACAAAGCGTGATTTATAGTTTATTTTTATTATAGGTGTAAACAATGTGCCGAATGATTTTACTAAAATAATTATTAAAAGATAAATTAATAAATAGAAGTCCCGCATCTACGCATAAGCAAATTTTGATGATCTCCTCATACAAAGATGCCAACTAGGAAATATTACATTTGATTTATTTTTTTATCGCTAACTACTTAAACAATACAACAAAAAGAGTTTATGCATGTTGTTAAATAACTTACCCATTATTATTTAATTAATAATATTATTTTCTTTATTCAATTTGTTAATAATATACCTATGTGATTTGATAGTTGACTCCAACTCGTGTTCAATGATTTTTAAATACCTAAATTATATATTTTGCTGTATTCACAAAGTTACATCACTAATATAATATTATATATGCCTTAAGTATTGTTATACTTATAAGCAATATTAGGGACTTAACCACTTCACAAGCTATGCTATACTTTAGCTTTTCTAATCCTGTAAGTATTTTATTCTGTTGGATTTATAGTATAGCTTAACAAAAAGAAAAGCTATTTTAGTGGGTTTCTTTAATTATTACGATCAAAGACGTAGATAGCTATTCCAAATTTTTGTCTCAAATATTATAGTCTGTGTAAGTGTGTCACAGGCTTTATTTGAAACGCGAAAAATGCCGATCTATAAACTATATTTCAGTACAATTCATATCTATTGCTATAAAAAAATATATTATTATAGCTGCCAATGTTACACAGCATTATGAAAAGCGATAAGAAAATTTCTTATATGTCCATGATAATTTTCATATATATGATATGATTTATGGTGGTAGCCCATCACATCACTGCGAAAACCAAATGGCAAAACCTGAGCAGGGATTTGTGCTCCTTTTTTGCGGCTCAAGAACGTTATTTTCTCGTTCTGAAACGGGAGAAACGTAACTGTTCTGACGTATAAAACTAACGATAATGTTTTCTCTTTCTCGCACAGCGGTTTTGCGCTTTTCATTTCGCAATGAAGGTGTGCTATACCTCCATAAAACAGGTTTTTTCCGCTCTCACTTCAAGCTGTATAGATGACAGTGCAAAAGGATTTTAACTATGTCTATCCCGCTTTCGCTCGACCGCTTTCGCATAGGTCCGTCCTTGTCTCGCGCCGTCATCCCTAAGGCGGAGAAAGGTTTTATTTGTTAACTATTTTTTATGTCGTTAAATAAAAACATGAAGTTGAATATTTTTTCTATATTCATGTCTATATTTTGGCTGGTTTATCAATCTCTAAAATATATACTTTTCTAAACTAGCACCACAAAATTATAATAATATGTACAGGGTGTTTCTGACAAGGAGGAATTAAATTAAAGAAGTGATTCGGCTCACCATATCGCCCCATGATGAAATTTTTCAGGTATAATAAGCCCAATAAAGTACCAAACTCATTTAATTTATTTCCGCCTTGTAAGAAACATCCTGTATAAACCTAAAATATATTCTTTATTATTTCAAAGGCACAGATTTGTATACCTATTATTTTAATTATAAAAACACACTGGTAAATTAAACTTTCATATTGCAATAACTAAATTTTCAAAGAAACGTAAAATAAGACGGTTCTATTTTATTAAAACGAATAGATATACAAAAAAAAAAATACTACAATTTAATCACTAAAATTTACCAACTTTTCTTTACACCTAACAGCCATAATAAAGACATGAATTTATTGAAATATAACCCTAATTAGTGCCCTTTTCCAACAAATACCGCGATCATAAATTTCGAAGCATAGACGAGTTAATATATTTGCATTAACCGATATGATTTTACTGCAATTGATATTATATCAAAGTTAATATTAGATGCGTAACCGTTACGTTACGTTTTCCGTTACAGAACGTTTTACAACGCGTTATCGACGAAAAAACTGAAACGTTATTTATATATTTTAATATTTTTCCAGTATATAATATTTATATAGCATTCTGAAGAGTCAATGGGTGACTGATATTATTATGACCGTTATGCGAAGCGAAATCTTCTTTAGATTCCAACTTTTGTTGCGTTTCGGAGATGCGTTCGGTTTGGAGGAAGTTGGCCGAGACGTGGCCGACGTTGGGGCCAACGTTGGGGACGTTACCGTTGTTGGTCTCGGGCGTGGTGCTGTCGATCGTCTTGTTGTTTGTTGTTGACTGCTCTTGGAGTTTGTCCTCGGTCTGTAGGTGATAATATTTCTTATTACTTATGAGAATAATAATATCTTGATTTATATTTTCCAGTTTGTATATTATGTATTTTCATCCAGAAAAACCTAATGAGAGGTTTTAAAAGTGACGTATAAAAAAAAGTTTCGTAATATGCCAGTAGATGGCGTTGTCTATTGTAATTAAGTTAGTAATTCAAATCAGTTCAAATTTGTATTTATAATACTTGAAAAGCTTAAAACAAAGACTATTTGACTGACGCGTGACGAGCTGCAATTTTATTTTGAGCTTTCAATTATTCATTTCAACTTGACCTATAGATTTTTGCAGAGCGACATCTGATATAGTGGCATGATAAAAACTTGTTTTTTTTTTAAATGTAAAATTGAAAACCTCTCATGACAGCGCTATAAAACTAAAAAAAAAGTCGCACGCACCTTTATAGTTATAAGTTAAACCCACTGAACAAAAAAACTGTGTATATTGTAGTTAAACTTATTGATTGAATAAAAAAACGCATATTATATTATCACACTCCCTAACTGATCACTTTTCGTCAGAGAAGACAATTTACTATACGAACAACTTACATTATTTTGTTCGGACAAGCCCAGTAGGTCAGCAGTGAGGTTCCCGTTGCTTGGAGCAGCGCCCGGTTCTATTTTAGCATCGTTCTGAAACAAACATTATAGCATTAATCAACACATAGTCTATACATAGTATAAAATGAAGTCGTTTCTCGCGTCTGTCCCTATGTATGCTTATATCTTTAAAAATATGCAATGGATTTTGATGCGGTTTTTTTTTAATAGATAGAGTGAATCAAGAGGAAGGTTTATAAGTATAATACATGCACAAAATAGAAAAAGGTTAGGCGGTACGAAGTTCGCCGGGTCGACTAGTATATTTATAAATTAAAAAATTTAAAAACTTAAAAGCCCCCGACCCAGTCAGACACCTCACCAACTTAACTAGAACTAGAGCTAATCATCTTAAAAAGTTCATGGTCACCTTATACCATATATATTTTCAATATCATAGATGTAACACGGTACCAAATTTCAAATCGATCGGACATATGGAAGCTAGTTAGATCCCCACATCACCTTGAAAAGAGCTGATCATCTTCGAACCGCTGATCAGATCTTCATCAGACATGGCTAAGAACACTCGGCCTGAAATTATCTATGATACAAAAAAACTAAACGAAAATCGGTTCAGCCGTTTGGGCTCTACGATGCCACAGACAGATACACAGACAGACATACAGACAGATACACACGTTAAAATGATAACACCCCTCTCTTAAATGTTCGTTCGGGGGTTAAAAACAAAGTCGCTTCAGTCAATCAGTAATTGAGTCAGTCAGTCAGTTGAACAATCAATCATGCAATGAGTAAGCCAGTCAATCGTAAATTTATTAGACAGTCAGTGAATAAGGTAAGTAATGAGTTCCACATACTTGCGAGCCATTGTCGAGCCCCAGCAGGTCGGCGGTCCCGTGGCCGGGCGCCGCGCTTTCCTGCTGCTTCTTGTCTTCTTCCGCCTTTATACAGACAGAGAGGGATAGATATACTTACTAGATATCGGTAAAGAATTTGTGGAATAACTCAAATTTAAAAATTTAAAAACCCCCGACCCAGTCAGACCCCTCATCAACTTAACTAGAACTAGAGCTAATCATCTTAAAATATCGTGGTTACCTCAACATATACTTTGAATATCATTAAAGTAACACTGTACCAAATTTTTAATTGATAGGACAAATGGAAGGTGGTTAGATCCTCTCATCCATTATGCAAGAGCTGATCATCTTCAAACGGCTGATCAGGTAATGGTTTCCTTACCATATACTTTCTATATTTTAGATGTAACATGGAACCAAATTTCAAATCGATCGGACATAAGGAAGCTAGTTAGATCCTCTCATCCATTATTCAAGAGCTGATCATCTTCAAACGGCTGATCAGATCATCATCAGACATGGCTTAGAACATCGGCCTGAAATTATCTATGATACAAAAAAAACTAAACGAAAATCGGTTCAGCCGTTTGGGCTCTACGATACCACAGACAGATACACAGACAGATACACACGTTAAAATTATAACACCCCTCTCTGAATTTTTCGTTCGGGGGTTTAAAACTAGTTTACAATAATTAGTCACCTTCTTAAGCCTAGTCCTCGCCATGATAGCCTCAACCCTTTGCTTCCTCAACAAGCGCTCGCGCTCCTCCCGCTCCGCTTCGAGCCGCTTCAGCCGCGCCTCCTCTTCGAGCGCCCTCCTCTTCTCCTCTTCCTCTTTGAGCCGGAGTTGCCGCTCCGCTTCCTCTCTGGCTTTGCGCTCTGATTCCTCGCGCTCTAGTTGCTGTTGGGCCTGTTGAATTAAATTGTGTTCTTTGTAGTTCTGTTTATTATTTTTGTATTAGGTTTGTAGGTAAATAGTATTAGGTTTGTAGGTTGATCTGCTAGCTACTGTAACACAAGGCTTATTATTTTCGAATACTTGTAAATATAGATAGGCTTCAACAGACATTAAGAAAAATATAAATAAGCAAGGATGAAATAATAATATTCCTATGAATACCGTTTGGAACTTAGTTTTATAGACTTTAGTAACAATTTTGAATTGTAATCTTCTTGGCATTCAATAAATCATTTTTCTTGCACACATTCAAATTCAAATTCAATTTCAAAATTATTTATTTGCAAAATACACGTAGTAATATGATGGACTGTACAGAGCAAGATACAGCCTATTTAACCATTTCTGGTGGGCAAACATTGTTACTTACAAACTAATTAGCAAAATTATTTTACAAATTGACTAAAGAATTTATTGTATTATTATATTAATTTTAATGATTACCAAAATTTATAACAGATGATAAAATAAGTTTATTACATAAGTTTCATTAAATTATTATTAAAATGCTTTAAAATGTTATTATCAATTTACATTAAATGTACTACATTATTAATTGCCATAGTAAATTGATTGTGGAATTTTGTCAGAGAAGAATTCATTTATACTATAATATGCTTTTTCAACTAAAAATCCGAATAATTTTCCTTTGAATTCATTAAAATTCCATAACCAAACTATTCCTCCAAGCTTACATAAAAGTAGAATCAAACCTCGATGACTGTACGAGACTTGCAGGGTCTTAGGTCTATCTAGGTGGAAATGATAGCTTGTAGTGGACTGTATCTATATTATAATGAATTTTAGGTGAGATCACACTTGTACGCTCGCAGGCGACGGGGTTGGAAGGGAGAGAGAATTACAAAATTACCCTCAATTAAAATAAAGTTAACAAAATTATTGACAACTTAGAAAAACTTAAATATATTTGGCGCCAAGCTTAAAATAAGTTAAAAGAAAGTTTTATGTCTCCGACAATGACCACTGCAGGCGCGCCAGCTCCCTCGCTTCCCCCTCTTCACATCTCTCTCACTCCGCTTCCTCTTCCAACCTCTTCGTGTAAGAATTCTAGAGCTAAGCTGCTTCCCTAAGCCAAATGAAAATTAAAAACTTACCTCAATGGCCTTCCTAAGCTTCTCCTCTTCAAGGCTGCGCTGCAGGCGCGCTAGCTCCCTCGCTTCCTCCTCTTCGCGTTTCTCCCGCTCCTTTTCGAGGCGTTGTCGCTCCTCTTCCTCTTCCGCTTCGCGTTGCTGTCTGTAGTATTTATAAATTGCGTGAAAGTACAAGTTGCGAAAAATGCGATAGTTTATTAGGATGATTGGATCTACTGATCAGTTATTTATACAACTTCCTCTCTGTTCCCGTGGATTTTCGTTTTGTTAAATATCCTTTGTCCGTCCTAAGGTGTAGAATCTAAGCTACCTAACTACGAACGTTTATGCCAATGTTCAGTAGTTTAGTGAGACGTGAAAGTGAAAAGAGAGACAGATTACATTCACACTTATCGAGGTCATCTCTTAATCGGTCCATCCGTTCTCCGAGTTTTGAAGAGACAAACAAACCACGATTAACTTTTATATAGGAAAGAAGGCTAGTTATACAAACCTCTGTCTGTCCCGCTCCGCCTGCCGCTCGAGCTCCTCCCGCGCGCGCCGCCGCCGCTCCGCCAGCGCGGACAGCGACGCTGGAGGAACACGCACACACACACAAACCTCTGTCTGTCCCGCTCCGCCTGCCGCTCGAGCTCCTCCCGCGCGCGCCGCCGCCGCTCCGCCAGCGCGGACAGCGACGCTGGAGGAACACGCACACACACACAAACCTCTGTCTGTCCCGCTCCGCCTGCCGCTCGAGCTCCTCCCGCGCGCGCCGCCGCCGCTCCGCCAGCGCGGACAGCGACGCTGGAGGAACACGCACACACACACAAACCTCTGTCTGTCCCGCTCCGCCTGCCGCTCGAGCTCCTCCCGCGCGCGCCGCCGCCGCTCCGCCAGCGCGGCCTTCGCCTGCTCCTCGGTCGTGATGCGCCGCGCGGACATCGACGCTGGAGGAACATACAAACACACAGCTTCACAAAAACTCTACATACGGAACCATTTTTATATTGAGTTAAAACCCCTCTTGTTGATTTTTGTTTTTACTCTTTTCGGGTTTTAATACAGACAACTAGAGCTCTTTCAATTTACACGTTTCGTGTCTTACGGCGCACGGACACTGGTTTGTTTTTAGACAAAATCACAAAAGCGGTGTCGGTACTGCGAACTCGCGTTTTTGGCGTAAATGATTGAAATTATTGGTTGAAGGGATGGACAAATATCACGAAAGGATTTTATTTCATCATGCCTATTTATAACTTAAATGAGTTAATCCAATGAGGGATTTTGAAAGTGACAAAAAAAAAGAAAAAAGATTCATAATACACCCATAGATGGCGGTGTGCACAGCAATATCAGAGAGATGGGAGATCGAGTATTGACTGACTCTTTGGATTGGATTATTTTCTGCTAAGTATAAATCTTAACAAACAAAATTATTAATTACACAAACTGGATCATCAAAAAAAGAGCCCTTAAACAACTTGACAACACGAAAGAATGGATTATGGAACTAAACAACCAAAAAGGCATAAAAACAACGTCAAGACCACAGCTGATAA
The DNA here is from genome assembly GCA_951802225.1 of Euspilapteryx auroguttella. NCBI lineage: Eukaryota > Metazoa > Arthropoda > Insecta > Lepidoptera > Gracillariidae > Euspilapteryx > Euspilapteryx auroguttella. The sequence goes on along the minus strand of OX637660.1, from coordinate 8,149,575 downwards.
GCACTGCAACAGAGTTTTATGAAAACCTGTATAAGGACACAGAAAAGCAAAATAATACTTCCAAAACTGAAAAGGTAGAGCGACGGTTCAGTAACTTGCCACCATTTATTCAATCAGAAATAAGAGCTGCAATAGAAAAACTAAAAACAAATAAAAGCCCAGGAGAAGACGGCATAACAAACGATGTTAAAAAATCCTTCGACGAATCAATAATCAAGATTTTAACAAGATTTTTTAACCATATTATTCTATCGGAAACAATACCTTTAAAATGGAAGAACTCTATTATTATGCTTTTATACAAAAAGGGCGACCCTTGCAATATAGGCAACTACAGACCCATCTGTCTCCTAGCAACTTTATACAAAATATTTTCATCAGTCATACTAAACAGAATAGCACAAAAGCTCAACGACAACCAAGCAAGAGAACAAGCTGGGTTCCGAAAGGGTTTTTCAACGCTTGACCACATCTTCACCCTTACGCAAATAATAGAAAAATGACATGAATATGGAAAACAAATCTATATAACTTTCATAGATTATAGTAAAGCTTTTGACTCTATACGGCATATAAAACTCTGGAAAGCTTTGGAAGATCAAGGTATAGAACAGGAATATATAAATATAATAAAAGAAATATACAGAAACTGCAGTGCCAAAATAAAACTTGAAAAAGCTGGTGGACAGTTCAATATAGAGAAAGGAGTGCGACAGGGGGACACAATATCGCCGCAGCTGTTCACATGTCTTCTGGAAAACATCTTTCGAGCTCTTAATTGGAACAAGAAAGGATTAAATGTAAACGGGGAGTTACCTATCGCACCTTAGGTTTGCTGATGACATTGTAATACTATCAGAAAGCCACACAGAGTTACAAGAAATGCTTAAGGACTTAAATGTAGAGAGTATCAAATGTGGATTGCACATAAATACGGAAAAGACAAAAGCCATGACAAACGCGGAACAAAAAGTTATAAACATTAATAGTTTTCAAATAGAATATGTAGAAAATTACATCTACTTGGGACACAACATCTGTTTTAAAAACCGAACAAAAAAGGAAGTAGAGCGCCGCATAGCAATTGCGTGGAGGAAATACTGGGCCAACAAAGAAACCTTCAAAGGAAATATACCCATGCATCTTAAAAAGAAAATGATAGACTCTACAATTCTACCAACGCTTTTATATGGATGCCAGACATGGGCACCTACAGTAGAAGTAACACAAAAAATACGCAGTTTCCAAAGGGACACAGAAAGAAGCATGCTCGGTGTCATACTGATAGATAAGAACAATAGCGATGTTATAAGATCTAAAACTAACATAAAGGACGCAAACACCGCGGCTGCTAAACTCAAATGGAAGTGGGCAGGCCATGTAGCAAGAATAACTGATAACCGATGGACGGAGAGGATAATAAATAGGTGGCCTCGGGACAAACATAGAGCACGCGGCAGACCCTGCCGAGACGGAGCGATGAGGCGGCTACTGCCGGTCGCGAGCACGTGGTCGAGACAAGCTAGGGATAGAGTCAAATGGAAAATGATGGAGGAGGCCTACGTCCAAAAATGGACAGTGCCACAATCAAAGAAATAAACATTAAACATAATTAAATTGAAATTAAATAAATCGAGTATAAAAAAATGAATAAAATTATATGTAAATAGTTAAATCAAATCTAGAGTCAAATGAAAATTATTTGAAATGTCTTTAAAGATTTTAGATTTTAGTCTATTGCATGTTCACTTGTAAATAATGAAACTGATATATACTTACCTGAATTGTTATTACTAATTAATTTTGGCAAATAAAGGCAATTTTTATTTTATTTATTTTTAAGTATAAATCTTCCCACTCCGTCACTGTCTCAGTTTAATTTATTTTTTACGTTTTATTTTAAGCTGAGCGCCATCTGATAGCGGCGTAATAAAACTTGTTTTTTTTTCTTCTGAGCTGAAATTGAAAATCTCATTTTTCCAAGTGTTTTTTGCAAACTTGCCGAGCCATACGAGTCTATTTTCTCGCTTGACAATAGATGATAACAGATTTTTTTTTTATTCCTCTTCCTTCTGAGGCTAGAAAAAAACGATATGCGCGAAAGCACCCAGTCGAGATCGCAACCTTGATTAAATATTGAAAATAAATTACCTGTCATCTCAGACTCATCGCTCTTCTCAGTCGCTTCTCTCTTCTCCTCTCTCTCCAACTTATCTTCGTTTCTCACTTCAACACTTCGAATTTCAACATTCGGCTTTTGCGGGATGAGCGGCTTTTGTTCGGGAACGTTCGATTTTTGTTCGGGAATGTTCGGCTTTTGTTCGGGAACGCTCGGGTTGAGTTCGGGAATGAGCAATTCGCTTTGTTTGGTATCGGTATTCGGTTCAGTTTTCGCTTGTGTTTCTGTTTCCATTGGCTGTAACATAAAACAAATATTGTAGATTCTATTTGTATACTTTCATAGACAAAATATTTACATTTTTACACGCATTTTGAATCTTTTCAAGTCCATTGATATTTTTTTACCCAATTTTTTTAAATTAAATAAAAAATTAAGCTCCCAACAACCAACAACACTGATAAACATTAATTATAAATTTTACAAAACTATTTTATAAGAACGCGTAGCAAAAACAAACTAAGTATTCCACAGAACAGACTAAAACGGACAAACAAATGCTTTATAGGAAACGAAGTAAGATTTTATAACAAGATCCCAGTAGAGATTTTGATCCTGAAAGATAATGAGTTTAAAACTCGTATCAAAAGAAGTTTGATTAAGAAAGCTTATTACAATGTTGATGATTATGAAAACGACAAAGACGCATGGAAGTAGTCTAGCTCTGCACGATATTTTCAGTGGCGTTACTACTATATAAGCCGAGAAGCCCGGCTTGCCCTATTAAAATTATTAAACTGCATTTACACTCTCCTAACTCATAATTATTATGAAAAAATTCGTCTACGTATTTTTTATAGTTCAAATATTCGCGCGCGTTAGAAACGCTGTCAAGTTTGACGTTGACAGGTTATTGACACATGCACCACGATATTTCACGCATGTGTCAATACCGCTATCGCCGTTTCGCTCGCACTCGTTGGCTTCTTATTTGGCTTCGTTTCGAGCCGTGTTCTCTCTTTCTAACCTATTAAAAATTCGACAATGCACATACATGTAGGCAAGTAGCTATTATGCACTTTACTATGAAATCGAAAGCCCTGCTTGCGTACGAAGTTAGCAACGAGCGAGCCGCTGCGCGAGAGAGAGGAACCCACCAATTGGTTTGCTGTTCACTATAGTTCGATTTTATTTGTCGTGTTTGTTCATTGTTTGTTTTTGTTTTGCAGTTAAATTTAATTAAAATGTTTTCAAGGAGCAAACTATTGTGCAATGTGTTGATTTAATTTAAATGAGTGTTTGAACTTTGGTTGACGGGAAGACGAGAAAAAGGTTAGTGGTTTGAAGTGCATTATTGCTCAAACGAATAAATATACCTACAGTAGGTTACGAACCTAGGTTCTTTTAGGAGTTAGGCACTTATCCCTTAAATCATAGGCCAGGCTTGCTCTAACTTGAAATCCGAGGCACGCCACTGGATATTTTCATTATTTCATGTATGTACTTTAAATCTTATTAATTTATGTTCTTTGTATTGTAAATTGAATTGTAATGTCACATATATAAGAACAAAAAAAAAAAAGAGAGAAATTGTAAAGTAGAGTTTGTTACCCCTTTCTTCTCTACGCTGTAAAATCATTGCGAAAGGGAGTAGAATCATTTGACAGAGGAGGGCTCGTTTGGGGGTGTCTCCAGGCGACCATTGTCGTAAGGCAAGGCAAAGATTTGTTTGCCTGAGCCAATTAGTGGGCACCCTGAACTACCTCGCCTCTATCAGTATAGGATACTTTACGAAATAAGGTATCAATATTAATTAGATTAGTCTAATTGACTTTCAATAAGCGATATCTTGTATCCTGTATTAAATAAATCATTTTTTACTTTACTTACTTAAAGTTTAAAGCCAGCAACGATAGTGTTTTAACTGTGAAATGAAAAAAGCTAAATAGGTCTTAAACAGCTGTCCCAAATATTGATTCGATCAGCCTTCTGGGTTTTTCGAACAGCTAATTTTCCCTTGAGATTTTGACTATATTGCTCGGTAAAAGTAAGGTATGGTGAGCCTCATCACCCAAACTTACTGTTTCGTCGGCGACCCGCAGCGCCTCCAGCTTGAGCGCCACCTCGGACGCGCTCAGCGACGAGCTCGACGACGACTTCGACTGCGGCTGGAAGGAGGACAATACAGAATCGGTACCTTATTGACCACATATTTATAGAGTAACCGTATTATTCATAAAGATAAAGTAGGTTATAAAAAGCTTTACTAGAGGTCTACTTCTCTGGTTTGTCGTATGCTAAATACGTGACATCCAGTCTAAATTGACATACGTCAAATAACTAAAATGCTCTTTAACTTTTTATGAATAACAGGGTAAGTCGGCCCATTTTTAGCCATTAAAAACATTGTATTATGTTGTTTTAATAGTCCACGCCAAAATGAAGCAGCTATTAAATCATATAAATTGTACAATGACATTATAAGTTGAAAGAAAAGTGTTAAAGGAAGAGTTTATTTTATTACTTTTAGCGCGTGCAAATAAAAGCTTAGTTTTCAAAAGGTTTTTTTTATTTTAATTTATTATATGGATGGGATGATGTCATTAACCGCTAGATGATGGCTGACGGCATGGAGGAAAACCTTGCATAAAGGGTGAATCGCAAGGACGCGAGCAGCCTAGCTATCCTTTGCTTTGTAAAAATCGACGCTCTACTGTCACCATATAAATGTTCCAATGAAAGTAGAATAAATGCGGTGGAGATGAGGTCATTGAGGAGTATATGTGGGGTCACCATAAATGATAGATTGAGGAACGCTGTTATCAGAGAATGCTGTGGTTTGAAAGAGGATGTAGTGACCAAGATTGAAAAGGGTATGCTTCGGTGGTTTGGTCACTTAGAGCGGATAGATGACAGGAGATTGACGAAAGACTGTTTAATTTATGTTTATATATATTCAATACGCCTCACACACATTTTAAAATTTACTGCGCAGTAGGTTTCTTTGTTTTACATTTCACAAACGAAAACCATACTATTCGTTTCATAACTACACACCAATAAGTCCAATTCTAGCGGTGGCCAATGGAAGACCAGTTCGCTTCAGTTCCTTGCAGCTGAGGTCGTATGCTGAATTGGTGTAACCGTTTCACCATACACCGACTGGAAGACGCGCGTCGATGGCGGCGCGCAGGGCCCGTGTGACGAGTGACCGTAGGCATGCATATTGCTGTCTATGTTAACTGTACTTTATTTTATTTTGTTTTCACTTTATCTGTATAATTATGTCGGTTTTGGTGAATAAATGTTTATTCTATTCTATTCTTAAGAATATACAGAGCGGATGCGGAAGGCACGATTGGTGACGTTCTGAGGAAAGGCCGCGTGGAGTTCAAGAAACCGACGTGCGTGTACGAAAAGGCTTATGACTGTATAAGAAGCGAAAGAAGTGAGTCAGGATCGTAGCAAGTGGAAATCAATTGTCTCTGCCTACCCCGATGGAATACAGGCGTGACGTTATGTATGTATGTAAATGTGCTATGGCTTCCGTAGCCGTATCGCGTGGTCCTACATATCTAGCTCTTCTATAAACATTACTGTACATAATTGTCTTCTTTTCCTTATGTATAAAAAACAACAACAGGTTACCTGGAAGAAATCGCTTAAAGCGATAAGGTCGCCTTTTGTCAACTTACTGTACTATTAATGTTCTTGTTTTTGTGTTTTTTTGTGCAATAAAGATATCATTCATTCATTCATACTGTTGGCGACGCGTTTAAGTTTAGTTTTAATTGCAACCACTTGAGGCATGGGGTGCTACAACTTTAGTTTAAAACTTGTTTTGTAGTTCGTATTTGTTAAAAATTAATATTTTATTACTTTAAGTTTTTGTTTAAAAATGTTCTACAAGGTTATACGTTTTGATAACAACAATAAATTTCTGAACGTGCCTAGGATGGGTGCCAGAGGGGTATGGGACGCTTGGGGGGGTCCTTATATTCAGCTATCGAAGGCGTTCACGGTCCGGCCGGCCATATTGTTTTTACGGAACCCTCTCTGACATCCACCGACGCACACGCTCAGTGAAAAGTATACAAGTTGTTTTCATTAGAAACTTCATCCAGCCCCATCTCACCGTCTACAATTACCTTAGCAAGTTCCTTGTCGACGCTGGGCTCCTTGGAGGCGGCGGCGGGCGACACCGACAGTGACTTGTTTCGTCCGGGGTGCTGTAACAAGATAGAATAGAATAGAATATAAATACTCTTTATTGCAATCATAGAATTGACATTGAGTTACTATTTCAAGCCCTAGTACAAGCACAAGCACTTGTTCTAAGACGCTATGCGAAAAAACTACCTACTATCTATCTGCTATCTACTTCTACTATCAAGCAATATACAGGGTGTTTCTGACAAGGCGGTAATAAATCAAAGGAGGGATTCTGCTCACCATAACTAACAACTTTCCCAAAGCAACATGGGTCGAAATCTCAAAACAAAATCATCCGTCCCGTACATTGACCCCGTCAGCTGATCGAACCAATGTATGGAACAGCTGTTATTTTTATTGAGATTTTGAACGGGAAAAATATTATTTTCGTGTTTATGATAAATCTGGGCGGGTGAAACCGCGGGGCAGCCTCTAGTACATATATAAAAATGAATCTCGGTTCGTTAGTCTCGCTAAAACTCGAGAAAGGCCGGGCAGATTTAACTGATTTTGGTTTTGGAATGTTCGTAGTAGTCCAGAAAAGGTTTAAAGGGTGAAAAAATATGGAAAAGTGGTGGGAAGTTAGTAAAAACAACAATTTTATTATCCATACAAAATGTTCCATTACTGGTCCGTCCATTTTCCTGTCAAAAGATTGATTCATTTGACGTTGTTTTTAAATTATTTCATTCTGAGATGGCAAAATAACAAAGTCCATAGAGCCAAGTTTTTAGTATAAGTAGGTTGGTATTAGAATAATAATCGTGTCAACTTATAATCTAAGGCGATACGAAGTTTGCCGGGTCAGCTAGTATTTGAATAAAATTTATTAATTTTTTATGATTTTGATTTTAAGAATAGAATCCTAGATATTGTAACTTGTTACTTCTGAAAAACTTTTTAATGAAGAGGCCTATTGAAGGCTTTCCTCTACTCTTATAACAATTAAAAGAAATAAAAGGAGATCTATTACACCGTTATAAAAGCCAATAAAATATTAAATAGTTGTCCTGTATGACACTAGATAATCTTGCTTAGGAATAACTTATCATCATTCCACATTCATTCATCAGAACACCCTCTAACCTATATAATCTACTAGTCGACCCGGCGAACTTCGTAACACCCAACCTATTAGTATTTTGTGTATGCATTATATTTATAAACCTTCCCCTTGCATCACTCTATCTATTAAAAAAACCCGCATCAATATCCGTTGCATAGTTTTAAAGATTTAAGCATACATAGGGACAGACGCGGGAAGCGACTTTATTTTATACTATATATATATATATATAATCTATGTTAATGTGATCTTTAAAGTAGACTTTCGAACTAAACTGCAATGCACAATCACTGCATTATAACAGTGTTATTCATAAAGATACACTAGATTTTAGGTAGCTTTACTTGAGGTCTACTTCTCCGGTTTGCTGTATGGTAAATACGTCAAATCACTAAAATGAACTTTTAACTTTTTATGAATATCAGGGTAAGGGTATTTAAATATACCCTAAAATTGTATGAAAAAGTTTATGGTTACATACCTTTTCTTGTTCTTTGGGTAGCTTTGGCTTTCTGTGCAGCGGCGGCTTGCCGTCCGCGGCGGGCGCGGCCGGGGACGAGGCTGCTGGAACAATAACTATACAAAATGAATCAATACATAGTATAAAATAAAGTAGCTTCCCGCGTCTGTCCCTATGTATGCTTAAATCTTTAAAATTATGCAACGGATTTTGATACGGTTTTTTTTAATAGATAGAGTGATTCAAGAGGAAGGTTTATAAGTATAATACATGCACAAGATAGTAATAAGTTAGGCTTGTCGAAGTTCGCCGGGTCGACTAGTAATAAATACAAAAAAGAAACCCGCCTTCAATAAACTGACACATCAACTGAACACTTCCTTTTTTTCGAAGTCGGTTAAAAAGGGACTCAAACCTTCTCCCAAATGTAACCAATACTTATCTGAAAACCGCATCAAGATCAGTTCACTCAAACGCTAGATAATCGCGGACAAACATACATACAGGTCAAACTGATAACCTCCTTTTTTGAAGTCGGTTAACAAAAAACGGTGTATTCGTATAAAGATGTGTGAACGTATAGAGTTCCTGATATCTTCCAAAAGTGTCGTAATAGAAGAGTCTTTCATGACTGCTTCAAGTAGTCTGTGCAATATCAATGTTCTCTGAGTCAGCTTGTACAGTGGCGGTCCAGGACGGCGTAACACTTTCGGTTCTCTTGTATCACAAAATAACTTTTCTTCTTTGGTAATACAGTCTAGGGCTCACCGAGACAATAGACAAATCTGTTACGCCTTCCTAGACCGCCACAGTACTGCCACTACTAACCTGTAGTGTAGAAGTATTGTCGTAGAGCAATACGAGCCTATATTGTAAGTGCAAGAAGGTGACTATGACTAACTCACCTCTGGTAGTAGAGTTAAGCGAGACAGAATGCTTTATAGGAAACTAAGTAAGATTCTATAACAAGATCCCAGAAGAGATTTTGATCCTAAATGATAATGAGTTTAAAACACGTATCAAAAATGTTCTGATTAAGAAAGCTTATTACAATATTGATGATTATGTAAACGACAAAGACGCATGGAAGTAGTCTAGCTCTGCACTTAAGATATTTTCATTATTTCATGTACTTTCATTTTTATTAATCTGTATAATGTTCATTGTATTGTCACCTAATTGTATTGTAATTGTAATATCACAAAAGAAAAAAAAAAAGAGAGAGATAAATTGTAAAGTAGAGTTTGTTACCCCTTTCTTCTCTACGCTGTAAAATCATTGCGAAAGGGAGTAGAATCATTTGACAGAGGAGGGCTCGTTTGGGGGCTTCTCCAGGCGACCATTGTCGTAAGGCAAGGCAAACATTTGTTTACCTGAGCCAATTGGTGGGCACCCTGAACTACCTCGCCTCTCACAGTATAGGATACTTTACCAAATCAATACATAGTATAAAACAAAGTCGCTTCCCGCGTCTGTCCCTATGTATGCTTAAATCTTTAAAACTACGCATCGGATTTTGATGCGGTTTTTTTTAATAGACAGAGTGATTCATGAGGAAGGTTTATAAGTATAATACATGAGCAACATAGTAATACGTTAGGCGGTACGAAGTTCGCCGGGTCGACTTGTAAGGTATAAATACCAATTAGATTCGTCTAATAGACTTGCAATAAGTGATATCTTGTAACCTATATTGAATAAAGAATTATTTGAATTTGAATAAGTACAGGTCTCACCATGTAACACTGTCTTTGACCTTGAATGCGCAGAAATAAATAATCAGGTGTCATAGGAAATTACAGGGGGGTGGGGTGGGTTGTGCGCGCTAGCGCTCTATTGGCTATTTTAATCGTGCTGCGTCCACGCAATGATACTATTCGTCCCCTTATTTTACAGTCGTTCGTTCATTTACACATGCGCAGTAATCCCCTCCTTATTTTGCTCAGAGCCAAAGTAACGTGGCGAGACCTGTACCAATAGTATAGCTCACCTGTAGTACTAGCGTAGAGCGAGACGGGCCGCCTCCGACATGCTGGTGTAGTATAGCTCACCTGTAGTACTAGCGTAGAGCGAGACGGGCCGGGCGCGGCGGCGCGGCGCCTCCGACATGCTGGTGTAGTATAGCTCACCTGTAGTACTAGCGTAGAGCGAGACGGGCCGGGCGCGGCGGCGCGGCGCCTCCGACATGCTGGTGTAGTATAGCTCACCTGTAGTACTAGCGTAGAGCGAGACGGGCCGGGCGCGGCGGCGCGGCGCCTCCGACATGCTGGTGTAGTATAGCTCACCTGTAGTACTAGCGTAGAGCGAGACGGGCCGCCTCCGACATGCTGGTGTAGTATAGCTCACCTGTAGTACTAGCGTAGAGCGAGACGGGCCGGGCGCGGCGGCGCGGCGCCTCCGACATGCTGGTGTAGTATAGCTCACCTGTAGTACTAGCGTAGAGCGAGACGGGCCGGGCGCGGCGGCGCGGCGCCTCCGACATGCTGGTGTAGTATAGCTCACCTGTAGTACTAGCGTAGAGCGAGACGGGCCGGGCGCGGCGGCGCGGCGCCTCCGACATGCTGGTGTAGTATAGCTCACCTGTAGTACTAGCGTAGAGCGAGACGGGCCGGGCGCGGCGGCGCGGCGCCTCCGACATGCTGGTGTAGTATAGCTCACCTGTAGTACTAGCGTAGAGCGAGACGGGCCGGGCGCGGCGGCGCGGCGCCTCCGACATGCTGGTGTAGTATAGCTCACCTGTAGTACTAGCGTAGAGCGAGACGGGCCGGGCGCGGCGGCGCGGCGCCTCCGACATGCTGGTGTAGTATAGCTCACCTGTAGTACTAGCGTAGAGCGAGACGGGCCGGGCGCGGCGGCGCGGCGCCTCCGACATGCTGGTGTAGTATAGCTCACCTGTAGTACTAGCGTAGAGCGAGACGGGCCGGGCGCGGCGGCGCGGCGCCTCCGACATGCTGGTGTAGTATAGCTCACCTGTAGTACTAGCGTAGAGCGAGACGGGCCGGGCGCGGCGGCGCGGCGCCTCCGACATGCTGGTGTAGTATAGCTCACCTGTAGTACTAGCGTAGAGCGAGACGGGCCGGGCGCGGCGGCGCGGCGCCTCCGACATGCTGGTGTAGTATAGCTCACCTGTAGTACTAGCGTAGAGCGAGACGGGCCGGGCGCGGCGGCGCGGCGCCTCCGACATGCTGGTGTAGTATAGCTCACCTGTAGTACTAGCGTAGAGCGAGACGGGCCGGGCGCGGCGGCGCGGCGCCTCCGACATGCTGGTGTAGTATAGCTCACCTGTAGTACTAGCGTAGAGCGAGACGGGCCGCCTCCGACATGCTGGTGTAGTATAGCTCACCTGTAGTACTAGCGTAGAGCGAGACGGGCCGGGCGCGGCGGCGCGGCGCCTCCGACATGCTGGTGTAGTATAGCTCACCTGTAGTACTAGCGTAGAGCGAGACGGGCCGGGCGCGGCGGCGCGGCGCCTCCGACATGCTGGTGTAGTATAGCTCACCTGTAGTACTAGCGTAGAGCGAGACGGGCCGGGCGCGGCGGCGCGGCGCCTCCGACATGCTGGTGTAGTATAGCTCACCTGTAGTACTAGCGTAGAGCGAGACGGGCCGCCTCCGACATGCTGGTGTAGTATAGCTCACCTGTAGTACTAGCGTAGAGCGAGACGGGCCGGGCGCGGCGGCGCGGCGCCTCCGACATGCTGGTGTAGTATAGCTCACCTGTAGTACTAGCGTAGAGCGAGACGGGCCGGGCGCGGCGGCGCGGCGCCTCCGACATGCTGGTGTAGTATAGCTCACCTGTAGTACTAGCGTAGAGCGAGACGGGCCGGGCGCGGCGGCGCGGCGCCTCCGACATGCTGGTGTAGTATAGCTCACCTGTAGTACTAGCGTAGAGCGAGACGGGCCGGGCGCGGCGGCGCGGCGCCTCCGACATGCTGGTGTAGTATAGCTCACCTGTAGTACTAGCGTAGAGCGAGACGGGCCGGGCGCGGCGGCGCGGCGCCTCCGACATGCTGGTGTAGTATAGCTCACCTGTAGTACTAGCGTAGAGCGAGACGGGCCGGGCGCGGCGGCGCGGCGCCTCCGACATGCTGGTGTAGTATAGCTCACCTGTAGTACTAGCGTAGAGCGAGACGGGCCGGGCGCGGCGGCGCGGCGCCTCCGACATGCTGGTGTAGTATAGCTCACCTGTAGTACTAGCGTAGAGCGAGACGGGCCGGGCGCGGCGGCGCGGCGCCTCCGACATGCTGGTGTAGTATAGCTCACCTGTAGTACTAGCGTAGAGCGAGACGGGCCGGGCGCGGCGGCGCGGCGCCTCCGACATGCTGGTGTAGTATAGCTCACCTGTAGTACTAGCGTAGAGCGAGACGGGCCGGGCGCGGCGGCGCGGCGCCTCCGACATGCTGGTGTAGTATAGCTCACCTGTAGTACTAGCGTAGAGCGAGACGGGCCGGGCGCGGCGGCGCGGCGCCTCCGACATGCTGGTGTAGTATAGCTCACCTGTAGTACTAGCGTAGAGCGAGACGGGCCGGGCGCGGCGGCGCGGCGCCTCCGACATGCTGGTGTAGTATAGCTCACCTGTAGTACTAGCGTAGAGCGAGACGGGCCGGGCGCGGCGGCGCGGCGCCTCCGACATGCTGGTGTAGTATAGCTCACCTGTAGTACTAGCGTAGAGCGAGACGGGCCGGGCGCGGCGGCGCGGCGCCTCCGACATGCTGGTGGCGCTGGCGCCGCGCGACACGCCGGGCGACGCCGCCGTCGACCCGCCTCCACCGCCCGCTGTGTCAAAAAGGCTTTAGCTTTACATTTACTTAGGATAAGGGTAAGATGACTCATTCCTCCCTTCGTCTGTGAGTGATCCATTTTATGCAATAAGATGGCGGATGCGATTTTTCCGCGTCTGTGAGACATCCATCTTATGGAACAAAATGGCCGCCGTAAAAATTCAATGTTTTGGTCTGTGATTCTCTATGAAATACCAGTCTAGCATTCCATGTTGACTTCCATGTGACGGCATATGTCCATGGAACATTTGGATGATTGATTGAAACTGATTGACATCAATTTTTTATACTAGACTAATTTTGGACATAAACATTAAAAACACCCGTCTGTGACGGCATCCACTTTATGGATCTCACAGACCGAGGAATGCGAAAACAAGATGGCCGCCGAAACTCCACTGATGTTCACAGCTGATGGGTTTGACATGGTCCATTAAGGAGCTAATCTTACGCCTGTTTCCCAGGTAGACAGCGACAAATCATTTACACTTGCTACAATCCTGACATAGTCCGTTCTAACAAACATGTTATCAACATATTACACAATCCGTATTCCTTTTATCACTATTCCACGATAACTTTATCTTCTTCTTTCTTCTATCTATTCTATTTATATAAAAATAAAATAAAACTCGAGAACTGCTAGGCCAATTAGGTTGATTTTAGTTTTTAAATGTTCGTCGCTACCCAGGTTTAATTGAACGGTGAGAAAATACGGCAAAATTGAAAATATTCGATGGTAAAAAACCAAAAATTTATATTCCAATGAAAATTGTAAGGCGAAACAAAATTGCCTACTGCTATCTAGTAAATTAATAAAAACCAACAAACCTCTAGGCGTATTAACCCCAGTACCACACGGGGAATTGACCCCAGTGCTAGCAATGGAAGCGGGTCGCGGGCGGCGCGGCGCGGACGCGGCACGCCGGACAACCCCGCCGGACACCCCGGCCCCGGACACCCCGGACACGGACACGGACATGGCCGAGCCCGGACGGGATGACAGCGGGGTGCACTCGCCTGAACGAGCTTCTGTTAGAAAATATCATTTTTTAAGGCGGTAACTCACGGTATGGCGCGAAATTCAAAATTTTTTACGTTTTTTAATTATTTTGGCGAAAGTATTCATTTTTAATAAAGTTTACATGAATTCGCGTACGTAAAAACCTATTTCCCACATTGTGATATATCGTTTTTGAAAGACAGAGTTACCGATTTTGTGTATATTCAAGGAACTTGTTTTTTGGCCTTTTACCCCTTAGACACAAAATCTGTAGGTCTGTCTTCCAAAAACGTTGTATTGTAATGTGGAGATGGTTTTTTACATACGCGAATTTATTTAAACTTTTTTAAAAAAGTATACTTTCGCCAGAATAAATAAAAAACACGAAAAATTTGAATTTCGCGTTATAGCGAGAGTTACCACCTTAAGGGTTCATTCCGAGCATCGGGACATTAACGCTGTTTTACAGTCATGGACTCGTGCACCGTAACACTTCCGGTTTCTCTGTATTGCAAAAAAATAAAACTTTTGTTTTTTGGTATTACAGTCTAGTGCCCACGAGACAATAGAGAAAAGTGTTCAGCTTCAGTGTTCACTTCAGGTTTCTCTGTATTGCAAAAAAAAACTCTTATTCTTCGGTATTAAAGTCTAGTTTGTACGATAGTAAAGACAAAAGTGTTACGCTGAATGAGACCGCCACTGTACTATGACAGTAGAACTTACGCGCCGTTCCTTCCTAACCATAGTTTGGAATGGAAAAGGGTTTAGCTGAATTGTAAAGGGTAGGTACCATTCCGAGGTCACGCGATGCTCAGAATTATATCTTTAAGGCGGTAACTCACGGTATGGCGCGAAATTCAAATTTTTTCACGTTTTTTAATTATTTTGGCGAAAGTATTCATTTTTAATAAAGTTTAAATGAATTCGCGTACGTAAAAACCTATTTCCCACATTGTGATATATCGTTTTTGAAAGACAGAGTTACCGATTTTGTGTATATTCAAGGAACTTGTTTTTTGGCCTTTTACCCCTTAGACACAAAATCTGTAGGTCTGTCTTCAACAAACGTTGTATTACAATATGGGAGATGGTTTTTTACATACGCGAATTCATTTAAACTTTATTAAAATTGTAAACTTTCGCCAGGATAAATAAAAAACACGAAAAAATTTAAATTTCACGCCATAGCGAGAGTTACCACCTTAAACAAAGTTCTTCACCGACGTTAAGGGCTGACGTCGGTCGCACGTAGTTATATATATGCGAACGTAGCTGTAAGCTAATCATCAGCGTTGCAGTAAAAGCGTTTATACATTTGCATATATATAGCTACGAGCACGATTTGTACATAAATTAATAGCAGTTTTACAAATACATTAGTTTAAAATGTTTCATGTAAATCGGCACTAGTGTTTTAATGTGTAAACCATAACCCAAAGCGATGTTCTGAACACGAAACACAAAAAAGAGTTAAAACCAATCGTAATTAACAATTTTATTCCTAAGTGCAGAGTTAGATCAGTGCGAAATTCTTAAAAATGTGTTGTAGTTAACAAACTCCGAGGTCCAAAGCTGAAAATACGAGAAAACCAAGCCTCAATATACGAAAACGAAATCGGTGCGATAGTTAGATCGTGTCTCAGTTACAAAACCATTTCAATTTTAAACGAATGAAATTAAGGCTGAAAATAGCTCGACCGACGATTAGCGCTTACGTCGGTCGGACGTAGCTTTATCTATGCAAATGTATAAACGCGTATACTGCAGCGCTGATGATTAGGTACGTACGCGCATAAAGCCTTTGGCAAACAGAACGCGCTATAGCACGGCGGCGTCCAGAAAGCTAGGTTATAGCGTAATACATTACTAGAGCGAATTGAAATGTATTACGCTATAACAACACCTCGGACACTTCATAGAAAAACGCGCGTTGGTTCGCGCACAGCCGAAACTCGTATACGTGCACGCGTATCATGCTTGTGTGAGTGAGATAAGACGTTCTAACTTGTACTGAACAGTAACTGAGAGGTGACCGAGTGCGGCGGGCCGCACTTGCTGAGGGAGGTTAGGGATGCCCGTACTGTATGTACTACTATTTATCACTCAGTGCTATAACACAGACGCGCCAACGCTAGAACGCTATGACGCCGGGCGCTCTATGTGACAGGGTAATACTGTCATTGTACATTACAATTCTCTAGCGCGGCGTCAGGCTAGCGCTCTAAAGCGCCTTCTGATCGACAAAGCTTTAAAGCTACGTTTGCATAGATATAACTACGTCCGACCGACGTCAGCGTTTATCGTCGGTCGTAAGTATTTGCAGCCTTAGTGAATTAAATTTACAGACCACAAATGTATGTAAAGAAGCGAAGGCCAGCAAATGTTACCAGGATTTGTAGGACAAAATGAGAATCACCAACAAGAAAAGAGTCAGTCAAGCGAAAGCCGAAATGTATCTTTTTTTGAGACTGCACAATGTCAATGGTCATTTTGTGAATTTTCAGTAAGTCTAGTCGGTTAAACAGTTTTGATAAGACTTCAGTGCCTAATAATTGTGTGATGACTCAAAAGAGTTTTTAGTTTAGGAGTTTTTTTTTTATATTTTTAAACAATAACGAGTTCATTAATTTATATTAGTCTTTAGAAAGTCTACGGTCGGTTAGGGATCTACAATTAGTTTAAATTTTTCATTTTGTCACAGTTAAATCGTCATTGTCGTTGTTACAAAAACGTCACCAAAAGCAACCCAGACCCACAAAGCTAGCCATCTCTCTCCAATCTTACGTCGTCCGCTGAGATGCAGCATGGAAGGCGAGGCGGCGGTCAGCCTCGGCGTGGAAGGCAGACGATCAAGTCGCGTCATGCTGTATGCTCTACCTAAAAAAGTTTGTTTAATGTGTTCTTTTTAAACTCTCCTTATTTCAGCTTCTAACTAGGTAGAAACTGGCGCTAAGATGCCCCTTTTTTTGGAGAATGAACGAGAAGGAATACCTAACGCACTTCTCGCCGCTTGGGGGAGCGTCAGAGGAGTAAGATAGCTATACTTCAACTTTGCCATTGCTCTATAGACATTAATTTCCAAAGAATTTCAAAAGATAGTATAATAATATTTGTAAATGTATATGGAATTTTTTTTTACCAGCAGGAAAACTAAAATTATACAATTCTTAAGCTGAAATGTCTGCAAAGGGGTGGTGAAGTAGAAGGATAACCATCTTTCAACGTCAGTAGAACGTCGTCCATACAAAAATCGCCGCCGCTTTTTTACGTTACGCTGTCTTTAACCGCTTTATAGTTAACCTCGCCATTACGTTTTAGGGAGAACGTTCTACTGACGCCATCCACTGCTAGAGAGCGGCGGCTAAATTGCGGCTCCGTCTTGGAGGAAACCATAACTTTATGGAATAAGGGGACTGGACTTTCAGAATCATTAGACACTGAACAATAGACCCATTTGTATTGGTGTGTGTACGTGCTGTCTACTGTACCTGGTCCGCGCGGCGCGGGCAGAGTGGGCACGAGGTCGGTCCGGCGCCGCGCCACCGACGACCACATCGCCGGCTGCTGCGGCGAGCGGTCTGATTCGTCTGGAATTATAAGAAAAAAAAGTAATAAATTACTCCCGAATTAATTTCGGGCGAATAATTTCAGGCGAATGGGGAAGAAGCCATTCATCATTTCAGCCGTAGGACGTCCACTGCTGGACATAGGCCTCCCTCAAGGCTCTCCATCCAAGAAGCCATTATTAGTCCGAAAAGTAAAATGATTCGGATGGCACGTTGGACTCTTTTTTGTTTCAACGTG
The DNA here is from genome assembly GCA_951802225.1 of Euspilapteryx auroguttella. Taxonomy (NCBI): domain Eukaryota; kingdom Metazoa; phylum Arthropoda; class Insecta; order Lepidoptera; family Gracillariidae; genus Euspilapteryx; species Euspilapteryx auroguttella. The sequence goes on along the minus strand of OX637660.1, from coordinate 8,132,131 downwards.
GGGAAATGCCTGGGGTATTGGTAGTGAGGTGGACTGAGTAAGCGTGTGCACCTGGATTCGATTCCCGGGCGGGGCGAATATTGATATTATGATGAATATCGATGTTTGTTTCCGGTCTGGGTGTAATGTTCGTCTCTGTGTGTGTTTCGGGTACCCTAGATACAGGTTCTTCCTAGTTAGGGGCTCTGAGTGTGATGTGTGTGTGTTATTATAAATAAGCACCTAAAGCTGAGGTATTATCTAGGTAGGTGCACTAGCAAACAATGCCGGTTCGAGAGGGTTTATAAGAGCCTTAGCTTAATACCACTTAATCTCGTACCTAGGTCATACGCTCGATTAACTTAGGTATTTTAAAACCTAGATAATACCATTTTAATACCTTTTTATAGACAAATTGTTTTTGTTTCAATGATTAGAATTCTTATTTTGATTAGAAAAATACGAGTAGATCATTTCAAAATGTGTTTTTTTTTACCGACTCTACATTTAATGTATGGTTTGCAAAGAAATAATATTATACTTACAGAAACTTGAGAACATTAGCATTCCTCTTGCTGCGTGAAAAATATTATAGTATTGTAAATAGAATTGCAATATATTGAAGATATCATGGTTGTAAAGATACATCAATTAAAAATATTATAGTATTGTAAAGACACATCAATAATTAGCATTTAGACGGTAAAATAAATTTCAACACATAATAAATAACAGAGCTTTATAAAATACTGCGATAATAACAAATCCCCCTTGTCTAATGCAATATAGGATACTATGTTTTAAATTAATTTTAAGTAGTATACTAAACTTTTAATAAGAGATACCTTGAATATTGAATAGACTAGAGGCTGCCCCGCGGTTTTTCCCGCGCAGATTTCTCATAAACAAAAAATCCCGTTTCTTCCCGTTCCCGTGGGAATTTCGGGAAATCCCTTCTTAGTGCTTAAGGAACCCACGTGGCAATTTTCAGCTTTCTACGCCCAGTAGTTTCGGCACTGCGTTGTCTGTCAGTCAGTCAGTCAGTCAGTCAGTCAGTCAGTCAGTCAGTCAGTCAGTAACGGAAGAGTTTTATATATATTGATTATATTATTTTGATTTTTATTTTGACCTGTCACTTTGGCGATCTGCAACCTTTGTCCAGAACTGGACGTCTTTCGTCTAATCTGATAATGATGATGACGATGAATATGATAATGACAATGATAATGAACATAAAGTTACCTTTAGTGTTCTCGCCGTCACCGTCCAAGTGTAACGCGGAGGCTCGTCTCGTGAGCGGCGCAGATGCGAACATCACGTTTGTGGTTGATGACGCCCTGAAATGTTACATTTACTATGTTACAGTTGATTGATTTATAACGTCGAATTATACCCGGTTTGCTTTAAAAATGAAAATTCTAGAAAATTTCGGGTAAACTTCGAAATTTTCGAGGAAATTTTCCGGATAATCCCTAAATTTTCGAGATAACTTTCCGGATAATTCCGAAATTTTCAAAGAAATTTCCGGAAATTTCCAAATTTTTCGAGCCAACTTTTCTGGAAACTTTCTGTTTATTTGTATATATTGATTAAAGTATCTAGTACTAAAGTATAGTAAAGTAAAGTAAAGTAAAGTAAAAAATGATTTATTCAATACAGGATACAAGATATCGCTTATTGAAAGTCAATTAGACTAATCTAATTAATATTGATACCTTATTTCGTAAAGTATCCTATACTGATAGAGGCGAGGTAGTTCAGGGTGCCCACTAATTGGCTCTGGCAAACAATGTTTGCCTTGCCTTACGACAATGGTCGCCTGGAGACGCCCCCAAACGAGCCCTCCTCTGTCAAATGATTCTACTCCCTTTCGCAATGATTTTACAGCGTAGAGAAGAAAGGGGTAACAAACTCTACTTTACAATTTCTCTCTCTTTTTTTTTTTTTTTTTTTTTTGTTCTTATATATGTGACATTACAATTCAATTTACAGTACAAAGAACATAAATTAATAAGATTTAAAGTACATACATGAAATAATGAAAATATCGTGCAGAGCTAGACTACTTCCATGCGTCTTTGTCGTTTTCATAGTCATCAACATTGTAATAAGCTTTCTTAATCAAACCTTTTTTGATACGAGTTTTAAACTCATTATCATTCAGGATCAAAATCTCTTCTGGGATCTTGTTATAAAATCTTACTTCGTTTCCTATAAAGCATATAGTATAATATACTACTGTATTGATTAAAGGTAGTTTTTGTTAAGAATATTGTATCATGTCAAACAAATGCGACAATCAAGATGCTTGATTATTACAAAAAAAACATGCTTCAAATCTAATTAAATTTTTATAATCAAAATTTTTGGATTAAAAAGTAATAAGTAAGTATTATTAGTAGGCCAAAAATGCGAGACTGACAATATTGATGGGTTAATAAGATACTTAGTAGTTTAGGGATGAATGTTCTAAAAACAAAAATGTCAAATCCGTTTACGAGATAACTAAGCTATTAACCGTTTTTAACGTACTAAAGGTAAAGTCTAAGCATTAATACATGTAAATGTAATTAAATCTTATCAGTCCCTCCAAACCTAAGATAGAAACAGTAACTAAAAAGTTAAGAGATACATTCTGGGTTTGGAACGCTAAAGAAACACCAGAACGTCAAATAAAAACTCCAAAGTATAACGCCAAATTTCGCCATTGATCAATTATTAGCATTACAAAAATACGCCCATTGTTTTATGACAATGGTCTTATATCATGGTATTAAGGTTTATTTTTAATTTAACAGGGGATTTAATACGTGCTAACTAAGAAGGAAGGAAGTGGTGACGTCATCCATAATGTCATTCAATTCAGTATTCTGCACACGTTTCACGGTAAAAAGTATGAATTGATTTTCGTAAGACTGAGTTATTTTTGAAAAGAAATTAAATTTCCTATCCTAATCCCACGATTTCGCAATAAAATTCCACGGAAAAATAATAAAAAAAACAAAAGACTCCCACGAAAACGGGAATATAGGATTTTAAAGTGAAAATGCCCGGGCGTAACGGCGAGGTCCATCCTAGTTTTTTTTCTCTTCATACATTTTCACACAGCTTGTCTTTCTGTATACTTATATGTGTAGTGTACAGGTGGTCAGTGTTAAGGTAGCAAGCATGTCTAAAACTATGATTCACCATTATCAAACCATCAATCAAAATTTAGCTTTATAGTCACGCTATAAGATTTAAAATTATCTGCGTCATTGAAACGTTGTTTTACGTTAATTATTCAAACAAAACAAGTATTTTTTTATTAAATTTATCATAATGGTCTTTATGGCCTTCGCAAGGACACCAGGTGCGAGGGTTTTGATATTTGGGACATGATGACGCAATGCGTGTCCATAAAAGTAAAGTTAGATGCTTTCCGGTGTCGTATTACTTATTTTATATTTTCACAAAAAGATTTTTCTTATAATTCTTTGAAGGTATGAAATATAACAAAGATTAATATAATATCACGGATACATTCCCCGAAGGGATAGACAGAGGCACCAGCTCATTGACTGAGACCACGAGAGGAATCAGTAAGTTCATCAAGCTGGACCCATATTTGGCCGAGTTTATGTTTATACCATCGGCATCGTGACAAGGGGCCAGCTTGTCGCCGCGGTTATAAAGACCACTATTGCTAACGAACTAAGAAAAATAAGATGATGATTATAATATTAAATCTTATCTAAGAATAGCCACCAGCTAAAAACTGGCTAAAAACCAAACAAACAAACAAAAAACATCTCTTATTTAGCCGAGTAGTAAGATACACCCATTAATTAATTTCAAAGTTTTCTTGAGCGTGTGTGCTATTTGATTGAATTGTTGAGAATATCCTTTAGCCTATGATAATAATGTGGGATCTCTCTAAAGGTAAAATAATTAATCAAATCGGTCCAGTAATTTCGTCGCCTATTCGAGTCAAACAAACAAACGATCAAATCTTTCCTCTGTCTTATATTGGTGTAAACTGTAGACGTAACGATATGGAATATCTGTCGCGGTATTTAAACTCATTCAACTCTGACATTAAGAATGCCTAGACCGACGGTTAGTCTAACTAGGTCTCCCGATTAATATGCGACGCTGTAATAAGTGCCGGTTAGCTGTTTAACGGTGCTAAAAGTGGCTTTGTGTGACACTTTATTCAGCTAATACATTGAATGAACGTATTGTACATTAATTTTACAAATTTGTAGCCCATATTGCTTTTGTAACCACCTTAACATGAAAATTGTAATGATGATGAGAAGATTAATTGCAATAAAGTGTCTATTAATAACTACACTGTACTATCTCTTCCAGTATTTTAAGATACTCCGCATAAGAAGTTAGAGTACATATTAAATTGTTATCCTCTTGGTATTTTTTAGAGAATAATTCCATTAATTTCGATTACCATCACCCAGTAATTCATTATGTTGTGTGTGATATTAGGTACAAGCTATAAAAAAAATTAAGTAGCACGCCAAACTTTATCTTATCAACGATACTGCACTACCTACTAACACTGTCTGATAATAACAATTTTTTTATAAAAATAAATAATAACAACATTTTGGTGATTATGTCACGTAAACAAACATTATAACCTGTTTCATAAGAGTTATGCAAAATTCAACCCTAATTTCAGTCTAATAAAGTGAAATCCCAAGTTTGAAAAAATAATTGAAATGGCCACTAGAAATTTGGGAACCGGAAACAAACGATATCTCAACATTACTGAAAGTTGTCTCGCGCCGGGAATCAATTCGGGACCTTCATACCAAAATCGTGGACATTTATTGGTTAAAATGATGATGATTATGAATTATTAAGAGCCAGTTTACCGCAATGCTAGCGCTATTGGCGAAAAAAATTAATATCTTCTAAACTAAGGCAAATATCAAAAATGTGGCACAGTATGACACTAGATAATGTAGCCTAGTATTTTTAGGGCACTGTTGTATAGCTCTTAGGTTAAAGACCATAGAAAGCTACAAAGTGTTGCTAAAAGTGGCCACTTTTAGCAACAATCTGTGTATAATTTTGTTCTTTTAAGTTAGCACTACTTTTCTGTGCTTAAAAAATACTAAGCAAGATTATCTATTATTATTTTAATTTAATGGACTTGACTCCACTTCTGAGTAGTATTTTGCCAATGACCAGTTCACAAATTAGTTAAAAGGGTGGGCTTAAAGCCCGGCAACGTTGTACGGTTATTATAAGTTAATTGGATTATTGTTTTAAAGCCCGCTAACAAAACACGTGGTTTCGGAACCAACGTTAAAACAATTATCCCAAGATTATCTAATGTAATACTGTGCCACATTTAGAAGATATATCTTTTTTTCGAGAATGGCGCTAGCATCGCGGTAAACTGGCTCTTAACGATAAGACAAAGACTTATTTCACGACCATATCTAGTCTATTCTAGCATTAGTGCGGTATTAATTTTTGATACGTGTTCATGCGAAGGAATGTTAATTGGTTACTGTCTAACACGCAAATGTGATGCACTTTTTATAAACTATCTTCATTATTCATCTTTGCATTAAAATAATCAAGATGAAGACATAAATTGGTGAGAAAAATGCGAAAGCAAAACATCCGGAATTTTTCTTCTTATAATTAATTAAATCACCGACATTTTAATAAAAAATAATAAGATTAACTGATTTGAACGGACGAAAGGATTTGACATTTTTGTTATAGTTAAAAAAAAACTAAATA